>LR738710.1:757311948-757351343 GCA_902687465.1 Secale cereale
CCCCCCTCTACACACAAACTCTTCTTGATCCTTTCAATTGGTATCAGAGTGTTGGTCTCCATTTCTTTGGTTTAATCACCATTCGAGGAAGATGGATGAGTCTATGTTGGGGAGTATTAGATGTAGAGTGCCTATGCTTGATGGAGAGTACTTTCATGAATGGAAAAATGAGATGCTTGAGATCTTCAATGAATATCATTTGAACAATTGCATTGATAATCCTTGTATGCCCCCCATTGATGCTTCGAATCCTACTTTCAATGAGAAACTTGACATGGTTCGAAATCTTAGGACGGTTTATCTTATCACTAGCGGATTGCCTAGAAACTTGCTTGTATGTTTGCCAACTTTTGAATGTGCTTATACTATATGGAGATTTCTAGAGGAACGGTTCCCAAATTATTCCTTGTAAAATCTGGGTGAGATTCTCCATAAGTCCATTGCCTTAAATAAGATGAGTACTGGTGATCCTAAGTTTGGTGATTGTTTGTTTGAGCTTCGTGAACTCATGCCAAAGGAGATGTTGGAATAATTAGCAATATCATTTCCGAAGTCATTAGAATTCATAGAGATGAACATTGTTACGATCATACTTCTAATGAATCACTCTCTCTAGGTGTTGATCAATCACATGACAATGAGGAACATGGATACTATGATGAGGATGATCTTGATGAACAAATGAGACATTTCGGTCTTATGGCAAATCTTCGTGGTTACACAGCCGGAGGAAAGGAATGGGTGCTTGATAGTGGTTGCACGGATCACATGACCGGAGATAAGGACATGTTTGATGAGCTTGCTAGAAATGATGGTTCACGAAAGTATGTTACCTTTGGTGATAACTCTAAGGGTAAAGTTGTTGGCCTTGGTAAGGTGGCCATATCCAATGATAGCTCAATTAAGAATGTCATTCTTGTAGAACCTCTCGGATATAATCTTCTCTTCGTGTCTAAACTAGCTGATTTTGGTTTAAATGTGCTATTTACTCATGTTGATTGCCAAGTCTTTCATAGAGATAATCATAATATGGTATTTACCGGCATTCGTACGGGTGACCTATACATTGTTGACTTCACTAAGAAAGCCCAACCTCGCACTTGTTTTATTGCTAAATCTTCTAAAGGTTGGTTGTGGCATAGAAGGTTAGATCATGTCGGCATGAGAAATCTTGATAAGCTAAATAAAGGTGATCATATCCTTGGTGTTAAAGATGTTATATTTGACAAGGATAGCCTTTGTAGTGCTTGTCAAGCAGGAAAAAAAGTTGGAGGAAGTCATCCCGTGAAGAACATCATGAATACGAGCAGACCACTTCAGCTACTTCACATGGATCTTTTTGGTCCCAATGCTTACAAAAGCCTCGGTGGTAACTCTTTTGGATTAGTCATTGTTGATGATTTTTCAAGATTTACGTGGGTGTTCTTTCTTGATGATAAATCACAGGTCCAAAAGGTCTCCAAAAACTTTGCTAGGAAGGCCCAAAACCAATTTGAAGTGAAGATCAAGAAGGTTTGCAGCGACAACGGAACAGAGTTCAAGAACGCAAATGTGGATACCTTTCTTGACGAAGAAGGGATTTCACATGAGTTCTCGGCTACGTACACGCCTCAACAAAATGGAGTTGTTGAGAGGAAGTACCGGACACTCATCAAAATGGCAATGTCGGTGTACAAAAAGGGGGGTACACTTTTTGTACCCCTATGACTGTGCACGGGCAGTCTGAGCCACGGGCACCGCCGGACCAAGCAAGGCCAGGGAGGTAAGCCAGGGTAAGACTGAAGCCCAAAGCCAAGACCATAAAGTGCAAAGGGACGAAGCAGGTTCCCCCGGCAAGATCCTTGCCGGGAGCCAGTTTCAGTAGCCCCGGCAAGACCCTTGCCGCGGTAACTCCCCGGCAAGACCCTTGCCGCAGCAACTCGCCCCACGCCTACGGCGCGGATCACCCTTGAGTCCACTGCCCCCATGGGGCAAGGATTCGGGAGACATCCCCGTGATGGCATGCAGATCTTTGTGAAGACATTCAAGACCAGATGCACACTAAGAAGATGATGACCCTTTGCGGGATCCCAGCCAAGGAAGACCACAAGACCTCGGGCAAGCACCTTGCCGGGGATGTCCAGCTTTGGCATTTCGGCAAGGCTTCTTCTGGCCCACTGCCCTCCAAGATGCGACGACACTGGTCACCAGGTGTGAAGCGTGTCAGTTCCATTCAAAGAAACTTCATCAACCAGCTCAAGCCCTTCAAACCATTCCTCTCTCCTGGCCCTTCTCGGTCTGGGGGCTCAACATACTGGGCCCTTTCCCCCGCGCTGTCGGGGGCTTTGAGTACTTGTACGTCGCAATCGACAAGTCCACAAAGTGGCCAGAGGTGGAGGCAGTGAGGAAGGTCACAGCTCAGTCAGCCGTCAAGTTCTTCATGGGACTAGTGTGCCGTTTTGGTGTACCCAACAGGGTCATCACCGACAACGGCACACAGTTCACAAGCCGCACCTTCATGCAATATACCCAAGACATCGGCAGCAAGGTCTGTTTCGCTTCCGTTGCTCACCCATGAAGCAATGGTCAAACTGAGACGGCAAACGTTGAAATACTGCGAGGCTTAAGGACAAAGACCTTTGACAGGCTGCACCAGAGTGGAAGGCGCTGGATTGATGAGTTGCCGACGGTTCTTTGGTCAATCAGAACGACGCCAAATCGAGCCACCGGCCAGACACCCTTTGCCCTAGTATACGGGGCAGAAGCAGTTCTCCCCACTGAACTCATATATGGGTCACCTTGAGTGCTCGCTTATGATGAGCTTGAGCAAGAGCAACTGCGGCAAGACGACGCAACGCTCCTTGAGGAAGATCGTCTTCGGGCGGCTATGAGAGCAGCACGCTACCAGCAAGCCTTGCGCCTCTACCATAGCCGCAAGGTCCGTGCCCGAAGCTTTGAGAAAGGCGACCTTGGTCTTCGGCGCGTTCAATCGGCCAAGAATACCAACAAGTTGACGCCAAAGTGGGAAGGCCCTTATCGGGTAATACGAGACTCCAGGCCTGGCGCAGTCCGCCTGGAGACCGAAAATGCCATTCCGGTGAGCAATTCCTGGAACATTGAGCATCTTCGCAAGTTTTACCCATAAGGCGCGGCTTGCCGGGCCCCCCGGCAAGCCACCTTTTGTAGAAGCCTTGACGGCAAGGCATGTAACCCTTTATACAAAGCCAGCCGCAGACCCTGAGCATAAATAAATGAAGCGCTGGCGCCCTAAGTTATAGCATGCATGCTAGGTCGAGTCTTGTCCTTGGTTAGGGTTGATAGTGCTTAGCGGCGGCTAACCCCTAGCTTAGAGGTCGAGTTTGCATCTCTTTGTCTTTCTTTTATCTTCTTTAGTTCATAGGACCCACAGGTATCCTTGCCGAAACCACTTGGGGAGAAAGAAAGGAACAGACCAGCATCTGGGCCCCGGCAAGCCAGTATTGTCGGGGGCTGCAAGAGCAAAGATTCACCCACGGCAAACCAAAGTTGCCGGGGGCCGCTGCTTCAGATAAGTTCTTCATCCCTTATCATGCATTCCATTATGGACTGAGGTATGTGAAACCTCGTTTTTCCCTTAAAACTACCGTGCTCCCCTAACTCTAGGCCCTGGGGCTCGTTCCTGGGACCAAGTCGGGTCGTAGTCGCGGCAGCGAAGAGGTAAAACAAGGAGCCTAAACCCACTTCATCCCTGCCTCCGCCAAAGGCGTGAGAAAGGTCGAGCGAAGTGGGGAGACGGCAAGGCCTGTTGCCGGGCGAGAAAATGTTTATCTTAGAGATATCAAGGATTAATTCCTTGTTGTGGGTTTCACCCACAAACAAATGACCCGGCAAACATCCCTTGGTTTACAAGTTTCAAATTTAACAGATGCCCGAAGGCTTACAAACTAAAAAGAGATAAGATGCCCGTAATCCCTTTCTTGTCCCTCTCCTCAGGAGGCAGGTCAAGGAGGCGAGAAGGGCAAAAGGAGCGCCTAGGCGAGCTACGGGTGGCAGAAGACACCGAGAGAACATCTCGATGGCCGCCCAAAGGCTGGATGGTGATGGCGGCACCGGAAGCAGAGCTCAAAGACGAGGCGGCAGGACATCAGTACGCGTCGAAGGCGTTGGTGCCCGCGTACTCCAACATGACGACCTTGTCGTCCGCCCTCTTCCTCTTCCGCAGCCCCCCCCCCCCCAACGCCAGCCGCCCAAGGGGACGGCCCCGAGAAGTTCAAGGAGCCGGCGACACGGATGATGGGGTCGCCGGTGCCACCAGGAGCGGCGCCCAACACCTAGTCGGACCGGTCATCATGTCGCCTACCGCCCTCGTCGTCGCTGCCGTTGTCCTCCTCGTCACTCTCGCTCAAGGAGGAATCTTCATCATCGGAAGAGCTCTCCACGCAGCACCTTGCACGAGTCTTGAAATGCCCGAAGACCTTGACGGAAAGAAGGCCACCCTCCATCAACTTAAAATGGAGAGTGAGCCCATCCGTCAAGCTGTGGATACGAGCTAACGTCTTCCATCCTCGATGGAGATACATCACATGAGGAGCAAGGAAGTCAACGCGGACCCGCGTGCCACTGATCCCGCAGCCCCTCATGTGCAGCCGCAATGACTCCGGCGGATCCAGCTCCATCTCCCACGCAAATGGAGTCGGAAGACGAATGCGACGGCGTGGCGGCCGGCGCAACCTGACGAAGAACTCGCAAGGGTCATCCCCAACATGGCCCTCCGTTGGAGGAGGAGCTGCTGGCGGGGGCGAGGCCGACGGGCCACCCCGTCCTCTTCTTCCCCGAGCACCCCGGCCTCGCCCACGGCCTCGCCCCCTCCCCCTTCCCCTCGCTGGCGGCTCTGCCACCGCAGGCGCAGGAGAAGGAGGGACGCGTTGTCGAGCAGCGACCCTCGCCGCCACTGTTGAAGGGCCGGGATTTCCTCTCTCCATGACGGATGGGAGAGAGGAGCAGAAGCTGAAAGACGAAGAAGATGGAAGAATGCGGGGCGTCGTCCCTCCCCTCCCGCTCTTTTTAAAGGAACTGGGCTAGGGCTCGACCGCCCTGCTCGGCCAATCAAGACACGGAAGGCGCAGGGAGCCAGGGCCGACCCGCCGCCCCAACCAGCGACGGCCAGGTTTCCCGCCTCCACCGTTTGCCACCCCAAGCACATGGGAGACACGTGGCAGACGTGTAGAACCGAGGGGACGGGTGAGGCGACCTCTCCCCACCCCGTGATCGTGGGGAGTGGACGCCTTGAGGACCGCGCCTCAGCCCCATTCAGTAAATGGGCTGTGCCTCCACGCCTCCCCCCGTTTATGGGGAAGGCGCGGAGCCGCCTCTTTACTACGATGTGACGCATGCCTGCGGGAACTGCCCCACGCATGCCACCCACGTCATGCACGCCCCTCCACACCGCACCACGCGCGCGGATCGTGGGAGGCGCAGCGCGCGGAAAATCTTACCACGGTAAAAACCGTCCCGCCTGCCCGCGCACCGTTCTGGGCCTAGCCCAACAACGCGCCGCGCTTATGTGTGGCCCAGGCCCGGGGGCTCCTGTCGGTATACAAAAAGGGGGTACAATTTTTGTACCCCTATGACTGTGCACGGGCAGTCTGAGCCACGGGCACCGCCGCACCAAGCAAGGCCAGGGAGGTAAGCCAGGGTAAGACTGAAGCCCAAAGCCAAGACCACAAAGAGCAAAGGGACGAAGCAGGTTCCCCCAGCAAGATCCTTGCCGGGAGCCAGTTTCAGTAGCCCCGGCAAGACCCTTGCCGCGGCAACTCCCCGCAAGACCCTTGCCGCGGCAACTCGCCCCACGCCTACGGCGCGGATCACCCTTGAGTCCACTGCCCCCATGGGGCAAGGATTCGGGAGACATCCCCGTGGTGGCATGCACATCTTTGTGAAGACATTCAAGACCAGATACACACCAAGAAGACGATGACCCTTGGCGGGATCCCAGCCAAGGAAGACCACAAGACCTCCGGCAAGCACCTTGCCGGGGATGGCAGCAGGCGCCGCGGCAAGACCCTTGCCGGGGCCCCGGCAAGGCCCTTGCCGAGGACATCCGCAGGGCCACCATCAGGCCCACGCCGACTGAACTCCCACCGCCTTATGCAGCTGCCGACCCAACCAGCTGGGCAGGCTCCTGCGTGGTGGCATGCAAATCTTCGTGAAGACCCACCATAGTGCCACCTCAGCTGCCTGCCTACCTACATGGCATCTCAGGCATCGTTGGCCGGGCGCGTGTTGACACAAGAAGGAGCGGCGACGGACAAGACGGATATCTCCCCCATCCCCGATAAAGCAAGGACACCTAAGCAAGACGCATTAAATGTGCCTTGTCATGTAATGCGAGGGATAAACTTGCATCACTGTACCCTTTCCACCTCCTGTGTGCCACTGTGGCGACCCCTTTTTCTATAAAAGGAGGCCCGAGGCGACCAGGAGGAGGATTCGGCTTTTTGGAGCTCCTCATGCCCCATAGCTAGCTGAAGAACACAGATATACAATCCACCAAAGCAGGAGTAGGGTTTTACCCATCCTCGCGGCCCGAACCTGGATAAATGAACCGTGTGGTATATGTTTGATCCGCTCTTCTCTCAACCCCGCGCCCCACAACCGTAGTAGGGATTCTTGTGATCCCATAGGTGTCGTTCCCAATACACCGACAGGCAAGAACGATGTTTGACGAATACAAGACGCCAAGACACTTTTGGGCGGAAGCGGTTGAGACAGCTTGTCATGCAACAAATCTCTTGTATCTTCACAAGCTTCTCGGCAAGACAGCATAGGAGCTTCTCACTGGAAACAAACCCCAAGTTGGATACTTTTGAGTATTCGGCTCAAAGTGCTACATTCTTGATATGCATCTTCGTTCTAAATTTGCTCCTAAATCTCATGAAGGTTTCCTACTTGGTTATGGCTCAAACTCTCACACTTACCGCGTCTACAACAATTTCACCAGAAAGGTTGAAGAGACGGTAGGTGTGAAGTTTGATGAATCTAACGGCTCGCAAATAGAGCAATTGCCAATTGATGTAGGAGATAAAGATCCTTCAGAAGCAATTCAATACTTGTCTATTGGCAAGATCCGTCCAACGGAGGTGAAAGAGAATACTTCGTCCGTCCATGTGGAAGCTCCTACCTCACGACAAGGTGAACCACAAGTTGAGTTGGAGGCGTCCACAAGTGGGACACGCCATGACGAAGGAAACGAGGATGTGCATCAAGATGAACTTCATCGACCTCCTTATCCACCTCCACAAGGGGACAACAACACCAATAACAATGAAGAAGGACAAGAAGAAGAAGAAGAAGAAGAAGAAGAAGATGATGATGAAGAGGACGTTCCACCCCGACTCAAGCAAAAGCTTTCAAGAGTTAGAGTAATAATTGCTAGAGATCATCCCGTTGAGCAAATCTACAATGATATCCAAACTGGGAGAATCACTCGCTCTAAATCTCGTTTAGCTAACTTTTGTGAACATTATTCTTTCATATCTAACCTTGAACCTATGAAGGTTGAAGATGCTCTTAATGATCCAGATTGGGTAAACGCCATGCATGAAGAGCTACACAACTTTGAGAGAAATCAAGTGTGGACATTGGTCGAGAAGCCCGACAACAACCACAACATCATTGGTACCAAATGGGTGTTTCACAACAAACAAGACAAAGATGGTCAATTTGTCCGCAACAAAGCACGTCTTGTCGCCCAAGGCTACACTCAAGTCAAAGGTATGGACTACGGTGAGACATATGCCCCCGTTGCTAGACTTGAGTCCATTCGTGTTGGGGATATAAGTATTTGATATCACCCGCCCAGGAGGGTCCGGGTTACCCAATGGTGGTTCATGGGCCAAGCCCAGAAGCATGTTAAAGATGGCGGTTTATGTGAGGGCCCAAGGTCTGAGGCGGCTTAAAGCCTGTAAGTATCAACCGCCATATATGTGACTTGTATTGTAAGGCATGTAACAATAGTCGCCGGGCCGGACACGATTGTCTGAGCCGGCCGGGACTCCGTAGACCGCAGGGCGTCAACCCGTGTATATAAGGGGACGACCCGGTGGCGGATTAGGGCAAGAAAAAACCGATCGAGAGCTAGGCAAGCGCTTCCGCTCCCTAGCAATCGACACCCCGGCAATTCCACCTCAAACTAGATTAGGTGTTACCCCCACCGCAAGGGGCCGAACCAGTATAAACTCCATGTGTCCTTTGTCCCGTTTAACCCCTTTAAGCTAACCACGCCGCTATGGCTCCGCAATTAAGTCCTTCCGTTAGGACATCTGCCATGACAACTCCATGACAGTTGGCACCCAACGTGGGGCCTGTGGCCTATGGTTTCGAGTTCTTGAAGGGCAACTTCGAAGGGATCAAGGGATACACTGTTGGTCGGATGACCAAGAGTCGTCGCGGCAAGCTTTACATAGATGACGAAAGCTGGAGTCCCGAGGCCGGCTCAATTGAGTACGGGTACCGGGTCCCCTTCGGTGGAATCCACATTTTCATCGGCAAGATCGGCGAACCGGGCCCTGAGCCGAACACCTGCATCGACATCTTCAAGACAGCTCAGCGTGCGCAACCTACCCGAGTTCAGTCCACCGTGAAGTGTGCTTTTGTTGGATACATCCAGGGAGCTGGAAGCTTTGGATCTCACGGTGAGACGGCCGCTCTCTCCGATGGTGAGTCATCCACAGGTGCGACCAGGATGACTGAGGAACGGGTTGTTTTAGACTCCCGGGCTCAGCGGATTCAAGTGGATTCTTGCCGACTCTCTGTGGATCAGAATGCGGCTAATGAGGCCATGAGGAGAAAGCAACGGAGTCGTCTCCCCTTCGTTTATGAGCCAAGGAACCTTTTTAACGCAGCTGGAGCAGGGGGCAGTAGTCCGCCAGTGGTAAACCGGACGGCTGAAGTGCCTAGGACCGATGGACCGGTTCACCAGCGTATGACAGGTTCTCTGTATGCAAATCAAAACCGCCCGACACCTCATTACCCGGCGACGCCGGTGGGTCACTACTCCAACCCTCTAGATAACATGATAGCAACATCGACGAGATTTGCGGCTTTGCCAGTTGAGGGCGAAACTCCGGCGACGGTGGAAACCCGAAGGGCCCAGGAACTGCTTCAAACGGTGCTGCACCAGCAACAAGCTTATTCTTATAGTCAAGACTGGATTCATTCAACCCCCCGTCCAAGTGCCAGCTACAGTAGGCATGTTGACTCACCAGAGGTTTCAAGCACAGAGCGGCGCCGTAACTCGCCTCGTGGACATAATCCGGCGCGGCATGATGCCAATGCACGGGATTTGGTGGATCAGGGCAGGATGCGCCGAGAGGCCGAGCTGGCGGCTCAGGAAGCCGATCATCAGCCGGCGCCATATTATCCGGCAACCTCAGTGGACACAGGCAGGACTTCTAGAGCTTGGGGCATGCCGTGATTAACGGCGGCTATACGGAACGAGCGGTTGCCTAAATATTTTAAGGGCCCTCGTAAGGTGCCCAATTTCACAGCAGATCAGCCCCCTGAGGCTTGGATAGAGAGTTATGAGATGGCTATGGAGAAGCTGGACATTAGCGAAGCCGCAAGTGCTAAGTATTTCACCATGATGCTGGAAGGCACAGCTCGTAACTGGTTGAAAGGATTGCCCATCAATTCCGTCGGGTCATGGGCGGAGCTGAAGGCCAAGTTTATCAAGCATTTCAAGGATACACGCAAGCAGCCGATGTCAATTATGGATCTAGATTCTTGTGTTTAGAACGAGGGCGAATCAATGACCACTTGGGTGCGCCAGGTCTCAACCATCATGCATTCTTCAGATAAGATCAACTCCGAATCTGCGATATTAACGTTGGAGAAAAATTGCCGTTTCCCTCCGCTTCAAGCTGAAGTTGGGCGGCTTAAGTGCCATTTTAGTGATATGGGGGAGCTTATGGCGGCTCTCGTCAAATATGCCAACTCTGACAGTACTAAGGACCCCGAGTCTGAGGCTGAAAGACCGGGAAAGGGAAAGAAGGGTAATGACCCGGGAGGACAGCAGTATAACCCGGCCAATCAAAACAGTGGCAATAAACGCAAGGCTGACACTTTTGTAGCTAGTAGTGGGGCACGGAATTTTAACCAGTTTCGCAAGGGGAAGCCGCCTCCAAGATATAACATCGATGAGGTGATGAATCGGCCATGTCCAAAACATGGAACGGACGAAAAGCCGGCCACCCACATGTGGAAAGACTGCAGCATCATGAGGTCTTACAGGGAGTCTATCCAGAACAATTATGGACCAAACGGCGGCTCAGGGTCCGATTTTCATGGTCCGGGTCATGGAGGCGGCAGCTCAAACTCCGGTTTTCAGGGCCAAGGAAATCAAGGCGGCAACAACCAGCAGAACAATCATGGGAATCAGCAGCAGGCGGGTTATCAGAGTAACCCGAAGCAGTTGAGCAGTGGGCAGTACCATGTCTTCACCACAAGTCTATGCAAGCGGGACCAGAAACTTCATAAAAGGGCGGTGAATGCTGTTGAGCCAGCAATTCCCCGTTACTTACGATGGTCTGAGCAGCCCATTGTGTGGAGCCGTGAAGATCACCCGCCCCGAGTTGATAATCCGGGTCAGCTGGCTTTAGTGGTAGCACCTCAGGTCAGAGGATACAAGTTCACCAAGGTACTCATGGACGGATGTAGTAGCATTAATATCCTTTACTACATACCTTCCGTCGTATGGGATTAACCGACAAGAAACTTAGGCCATCCAACACGGTCTTCCATGGAGTTGTGCCTCGTAAGTCTGCGTACCCGGTGGGCCAAATTGATTTGCAGGTAGTTGATTTGCGGGTATACTTTGGGGATGAATATGATGCCAGGACGGAGATTTAATGTTTGAGGTTGTTAGGATCCACAACCCGTACCATGCTCTGTGTGGGAGGCCGGCTTACGCTAAGTTCATGGCGAGGCTGTGTTATGTTTATTTGCAGCTCAAGATGCCGGGTCACAAGGGGACCATTACAGTGCATGGGAGCCGCACGATAGCCTTGGAATGTGAAGAAGGCGATGCGGCTTACGCAGAATCAGTTTGTGCCACAAAGGAGCTTAAGTTTTACAAATATAATATTGACCCGACAGATATGACGTCTTTGAAGAAGCCAACCACAGAGCACGATCCGTTGTTGAAGTTTAAGTCGGCAGACAATACCAAGCTAGTTGACTTTGTTCCTGGTGACTCATCTAAGCAGTTCAGCATTAGCGCAAATTTGGATCCAAAATAGGAAAGCGCGCTCATCGAGTTCATCCATGAGAACTGGGACATCTTTGCACAGAAGCCTTCAGACATGTCGGTGAAGGAAATATGCCCTAGAGGCAATAATAAGGTTATTATTTATTTCTTATATCATGATAAATGTTTATTATTCATGCTAGAATTATATTAACCGGAAACTTAGTACATGTGTGAATATATAGACAAAACAGAGTGTCCCTAGTATGCCTCTACTAGACTTGCTCATTGATCAAAGATGGTTATGTTTCCTAGCCATAGACATGAGTTGTCATTTGATCAATGGGATCACATCATTAGGAGAATGATGTGATGGACAAGACCCGTCTGTTATCTTAGCACTATGATCGTTTAGTTTTACAGCTATTGCTTTCTTCATGACTTATGCATGTTCCTATGACTATGAGATTATGCAACTCCCGAATACCGGAGGAACACCTTGTGTGCTACCAAACGTCACAACGTAACTGGGTGATTATAAAGATGCTCTACAGATGTCTCCAAAGGTATTCGTGGTGTTGGCATAGATCAAGAATAGGATTTGTCACTCCGAGTGTCGGAGAGGTATCTCTGGGCCCTCTCGGTAATACCCATCATAATAAGCCTTGCAAGAAAATGACTAATGAGTTAGTCACGAGATGATGTATTACGGAACGAGTAAAGAGACTTTCCGGTAACGAGATTGAACTGGGTATTGAGATACCGACGATCGAATCTCGGGCAAGTAACATACCGATGACAAAGGGAACAACGTATGTTGTTATGCGGTTTGACCGATAAAGATCTTCGTAGAATATGTAGAAGGTAATATGAGCATCCAGGTTCCGCTATTGGTTATTGACCGGAGATGAGTCTCGGTCATGTCTACATAGTTCTCGAACTCCTAGGGTCCGCACGCTTAACGTTTGATGACGATAGGTATTATGAGTTTATGTGTTTTGATGTACTGAAGGTACTTCGGAGTCCCGGATGAGATCGGGGACTTGACGAGGAGTCTCGAAATGGTCGAGACGTAAAGATCGATATATTGGATGACTATATTCGGACATCGGAAAGGTTCCGAGTGATTCAAGTATTTTTCAGAGTACCGGAGAGCTACGGGAATTCGCCGGGGAGTATATGGGCCTTATTGGCCTTTAGGGTAAAGAGAGAGAGGAGGCTGCGCGCGCCCCCAAGACTTAGTCCGAATTGGACTAGGGGGAGGGGTTGCGCCCCTTCCTTCATTCTCTTCTCTTTTCCCTTTCTTTCTCTCCTACTCCTACTACTTGGAAGGGCTCCTAATTCTACTAGGAAAAGAGGAATCCTACTTCCGGTGGGAGTAGGACTCCCCTAGAGCGCGTCATAGAGAGGGCCGGCCCTCCCCCTCCTCCACTCCTTTATATACGGGGGTAGAGGCACCCCATAAACACACAAGTTGATCATTTGATCTCTCCCAACCATGTGCGGTGCCCCTCTCCACAGAAACACACCTCGGTCATATTGTTGCAGTGCTTAGGCAAAGCCCTGAGCCGGTAGCTTCATCATCTCTGTCACCACGCCGTCGTGCTGACGTAACTCTCCCGTGAAGCTCTACTGTATCAAGAGCTCGTGGGATGTCATCAAGCTGAACGTGTGCTGAATGCGGAGGCTCCGTACGTTCGGTGCTTGATCGTTTGGATCGTGAAGAAGTTCGACTACATCAACCGCGTCACTAGACGCTTCCGCTCCCGATCTACGAGGGTACGTAGACACACTATCCCCTCTCGTTGCTATGCATCCAGTAGATAGATCTTGCGTGATCATAGGAATTTTTTGAAATACTACGTTCCCCAACAGTGGCATCATGAGCCAGGTCTATGCGTAGATGATATGCACGAGTAGAACACAAGTGAGTTGTGGACGATACTAGTCATACTGCTTACCAGGATGTCCTACTTTGATTCGGCGGTATTGTTGGATGAAGCGGCCCGGACCGACATTACGCGTACGCTTACGCGAGACTGGTTCTACCGACGTGCTTTGCACACAGGTGGCTGCCGGGTGTCAGTTTCTCCAACTTTAGTTGAATCAAGTGTGGCTACGCCCGGTCCTTGTGAAGGTTAAAACAGCACATACTTGACAAAAAATCGTTGTGGTTTTTTATGCGTATGTAAGAACGGTTCTTGCTAAGCCCGTAGCAGCCACGTAAAACTTGCAACAACAAAGTAGAGTACGTCTAACTTGTTTTTGCAGGGCATGTTGTGTGATGTGATATGGTCAAGACATGATGAGTTATATGTTATTGTATGAGATGATCATGTTTTGTAAACTTATCGGCAACTGGTAGGAGCCATATGGTTCTCGCTTTATTGTATGAAATACAGTCGCCATGTAATTGCTTTACTTTATCACTAAGCGGTAGCGATAGTCGTGGAAGCAATAGTTGGCGAGACGCAACGATGCTACGATGGAGATCAAGGTGTCGCGCCGGTGACAATGGTGATCATGACGGTGCCTTGGAGATGGAGATCAAAATCACAAAATGATGATGGCCATATCATGTCACATATTTTGATTGCATGTGATGTTTATCTTATTATGCTTCTTATTTTGCTTAGTATGACGGTAGCATTATAAGATGATCCCTTAAAAAATTTCAAGGTACAAGTGTTCTCCCTAAGTATGCACTGTTGCGAAAGTTTGTCATGCCAAGACACCACGTGATGATCGGGTGTGATAAGCTCTACGTTCACATACAACGGGTGTAAGCCAGCTTTGCACACGCAAAATACTCGGGTTAAACTTGACGAGCCTAGCATGTACAGACATGGCCTCGGAACACTGGAGACCGAAAGTTCGAGCGTGAATCATATAGTAGATATGATCAACATAAGATGTTCACCACTAAAAACTACTCCATCTCATGTGATGATCGGACATTGTTTAGTTGATTTGGATCACGTGATATTTAGATGACTAGAGGGATGTCTATCTAAGTGGGAGTTCTTTAGTAATATGATTAATTAAACTTTAATTTATCATGAACTTAGTCCTGGTAGTATTAACATATCTATGTTGTAGATCAATAGCTCGCGTTGTAGCTCCCCATTTATTTTATATGTTCCTAGAGAAATATAAGTTGAAAGATGTTAGTAGCAATGATGCGGACTAGGTCCGTGATCTGAGGATTATCCTCATTGATGCACATAAGTATTATGTCCTTAATGAATCGCTAGGTGACGAACCTATTGCAGGAGCAGATGCAGACGTCATGAACGTTTGACAAGCTCGGTATGATGACTACTTGATAGTTTAGTTGTAACATCCCAAATTTTCAATTTGGAATGTTATACATAGATCATAATTGCATTTCAATGTTTTGCATTTTTTTCGTGGCGTTCCTCGAAATTCTAAGCAACTCAAGGACCTACGGAGAGAGTTGGGAATTTTACCGTT
Source organism: Secale cereale (assembly GCA_902687465.1). NCBI lineage: Eukaryota > Viridiplantae > Streptophyta > Magnoliopsida > Poales > Poaceae > Secale > Secale cereale. The sequence goes on from LR738710.1 coordinate 757,326,626, forward strand.
TTCGTATTTGAGCTCGCTCGATTACCAGTACGAGGACAGTGTGATGCTAATTATTTTCTCTCCTAAAAAAATATTTCTAAATACAACAAAATGAGCGGAGATAATATGACTTCTCCAAAATAACAGAAATATTGGAGGAAAAATGTTAAAATCACTTTTGGTATTTTTCTGGATTTATTTTCGGATTTATTTGCATAGGAAAAATACGCGTTTTTCAAAATTGCATTTAGGTCCGGGAAAAATGTTCACTTTGTCCTAAATATTATTAGAGGACGGTGAAAATTTATTTCGGGAATTTTGGTGTACGTTTGGTATATCTTTCGTTAGTTTTTCTGCGTCGGAACTCTTTTAGAGAAAAAAAACAGAAACCGACTAGGACTAGTAAAGTACCAGGAATCTCGGCTTTAAAAGCGCCAGAGACGGCCCGCTCGCCCCGCCAGCCCGTTCGCCCCGTCGCCCCAAACCCTAGCACCCGTCGCCCGAGTCGCCGCCGCCAGTCACCGCCCCCGCCCCCTGTCGCGCGCCGCCAGCCGCCGCCGCCGCTCGCCTCGCCGCCCGCGCCGCAGCCCGCGGCCGCCCCGCGCCGCCGCACGCCGCCGTCGCCGGAGCCGCCGCCAGCCGCCGGAGTCGTCGAGGTAGTTAGGTTTTTTTTGTTTTCTTTAGAAAACCGATCGGTTTAGAAATAAACTAGTAGATTCGTTTTTTTATTAGATCGGTTCGGTTTTTTTTTCTTGTTTTCCGCCGGTTTAGTTAAATAGCGAACGTTCATCCGTACGTTCGTTTTAACGAACGGTTTTCGTTAGTTAACCGTAGACAGTGAACGTTCGTTCGTTAGCCTGTTCGCCGTTTTTCTTTTTCGGGGTATTTAACCGCGATTTTTCCGATCGCGATTTCTGCCCTGATCTTGTTTTTCGTTTTTCTTTTCGCTCGAGAGTCGGAATCAGGTGATTCAAAATCCCAGATCTTCGTCTCGAAGCCCTATTTACGTTAGATCAACTTGAACAAAGTTTTGGCTACTGTAAAATTTGACTTTAGGCCAACTAGTAATTCGGAGCTCGTTTCTTTTGCAGTTTGAGTTTCGTTGCTTCTTTCGAGTTGATTCTTTTTGCAAACCGGAGTTATTAAGTTGAACTTTCTGGTTAGATCTCTTATTTGAGTTTTACCCATGCATTAGTTAAGTACTCATTGTATGCTTGTTGTTTGATTGCGATAGAGTACCCGGAGTGCGCCGCTTGCTACTTTGAGTCTCTAGGTTTTACGGATCATCAGCAAGGCAATTAACACTTTGATCATACTTTCCCAATTACCCAGTTTTCATTGCATTAGTCAAACCCCTCACACATTGCATGAGTAGGATCAATTAACTTGTGGGATTGGGAAGTAGTTTGAGGTAGTACCTATTACCTGCATTACATTCAAACCCTTGGGAGTTACTTCTATGTTTGTTGTTAGGACATGCTATGCTCGTAGACATGGTTTGGGTTTGAGTGAAATCCATGACAGATGTGAGTTGTTAATTAATGGTTCAACTTAAGGTGGCAACTTTAATACACATCTGGGTGGATTGAGGCATCTGGGTATTCCAGGATTGCCTGTTTTTCTTTTGGACCGCCACCCAGGCTCAAAGGGATCATGAGATTTTTCATACTAGAAACTTCCGTGTGCAGCCACATGCCAATATGGGCTCTGGCATAGTTGAGTAAGTTGTGGGAAACCTTTCCATGATGGGCTAGCAGATGTAGTTGGGTTTTGTAGGTGTACCGGCCTATCTATCTGGTTAAGGGGACCTCTTCGGAAAGACTGTGTCTCGGTCATCCGTTTCTCAAACACCATGCAGTGCGAGAAACCAAACGGAGGCGATCGAGTCTTGTGGGGAAAGTGCACAAACCTCTGCAGAGTGTACAAACTGATCATGATTAGCCGTGTCCCCGGTTATGGACATCTTGAGTATCTGGTACTTGGATTATCAAGTGCATCTCAACATGTTACTTTAATTTAATTTTGTTGGGTTTAATGATTACTTTTAATTGGGGTTGAGAGGATGTCTATCTGCTCAACGATGTTTCAACTACCATGATAGTTAATTAAAATACATTCCTTTGAAGTAGGGAAAAATTGGCTTTACGCAAAAACTTAACCATAGAGCTTTCCACCAGCCAAATATTGCATATAGTATAGCTTTACTTTCATTGCATTCTCTTGTGTTACCTTGCCAGCATATTCCATGTGCTGACCCGTTTTTCGGGCTGCAACGTTTCATGTTGCAGACTTTTCAGACGACGAGTAAGATGCCCTTTTAGGTCGTGGTTCTAAACTCAGTGATGCCGCTGGAGTTGATGGACTCACTTATCTTCCAAGCCTTCCGCTGTTATCGTGTTAGATGGCCTTCAGCCATATTATTTGTAATAAATTCATCATTGAACTATCGTTGTAATAAGTGTGTGATTTCTACTCTGTTATAAATCCTTCGAGTACCATGCGTGTCAGCATTACTGATCCAGGGATGACACTGATGCATGGAGATCAGACTGTTTGAGGTCTGGTCGCTACATTAGTGCACCTGGGATTCCAAGGACCCACTCATGGTGGCTTATCGTCGAGAGGTTGATGCTATTGCAGGTCACTTCAAGGGTTACCAAGTTGAGCATATTAATCGAAGGAAGAATGAGGCGGCTGATGCCTTAAGCCGGTTAGGATCTCAACGTAAGCTGATGCCGCCCAACACCTTTTTGGATGTTTTGCTTAACCGTGTGTCGAGTTGCCTACAGAGGAGGGCCTTGCTATTCCTGACCCGGAGGCACAGTTGGTGGCGGCTCTTCATGTTATACCTGACTGGACAGTCCCGTATTTGGCTTACATGACCCGGGGTAAGTTACATGATGATGAAATCTTAGCCAGACAGATAACCCAGCGGTCTAAGTCGATGACGATTGTCAATGGAGAGTTGCACCATCGCAGTGTTATAGGGGCGTTTCAACATTGTGTCTCGCCTGAGGAAGGTTGTGAGATCCTGCAGGAGATCCATGAGGGAGATTGTGGTCATCACGCCGGCTGTAAATCTCTTGTGGCAAAAGCTTTTCGTCACGGATTCTATTGGTTGACGGCTCATGCTGATGATGAAGACTTGGTCAACAGATGTGACGGTTGTCAGAAATTTTCACGACGTGCTCATGTTCCGGCTCAAGAGTTGAGGATGATCCTGATAACTTGGCCGTTTGCGACTTGGGGGCTTGATATGGTTGGGCCTTTCAAGAGGTCCAAGGATAAGAAAACCCACGTTTTGGTAGCAGTGGACAAGTTTACCAAGTGGATTGAGGCAGAGCCAGTCAGCAAGTGTGATGCAAAGACGGTGGTTCAGTTCATCAAGAAGGTGATTTTCCATTTTTGTTTCCCCCACAGTATCATAACAGACAATGGCAATAATGTTTCTAAAGGTGCTATGAGGGATTTTTGTCAGCGTGAGCATATCCGACTTGATGTTTCTTTTGTGGCTCACCCTCAGTCCAATGGTCAAGCAGAGCAAGCTAATCAAGAGATTTTGCAAGGGATCAAGCCCCGGCTTATGGTTCCTTTAAAGAGAACGCCGGGTTGTTGGGTGGAAGAGTTACCTTCTGTGATATGGAGCATCAATACAACGCCCAACGGGTCTACAGGTTACACACCCTTCTTCATGGTCTATGGAGCTGAGGCGGTTCTTCCCAGCGATATCCGTCATGAATCGCCTCGAGTGGCGGCTTACATCGAAGCTGATAATGAGAAGGTGCGTCAGGACGCTTTGGATTTGTTGGATGAAGAACGTGATCTCGGGGTGGCTCGTTCAGCGATCTATCAGTAAGATTTACGACGATATCACAGCCGGCGGGTCATGACCAGAACCTTTCAAGAAGGCGACTTAGTTCTCCGGATCATCCAAGATTAGACGGATATGCATAAACTTTCACCGCCTTGGGAGGGACCTTTTGTCGTCAGCAAGAATCTGCACAACGGGTGATACTATCTGATTGATGTTCGAGAGCACAAGGATTCACGCACATCAAAGGAGGATACTAATCGGCCGTGGTATATTGCTCACCTTCGGCCTTACTATACCTAAGCCTCCGGATCTCATGATGTAGTTCGATGATGTAAATATTAGAACAATATAATAAAGCCGGCATCCCTGATAATTCGGGGCCTCTGCCGTTTTCTTCAAAGCTGAGTCCTTGTCATCATCATACATGTTAACTCAAGAGGCTTAATACCCAAATTACAGGGACCACAGAGAGTTGGATGCATGGCACAGCTCAAGCATAAGCTCTTGATGAGAATAATTTGCAAGTATGTCACTTGGAAGCTTCCTGTTCAAACATAGGCGTATTCGACCGAAGAGAACACAACATTACTACCCATTTGACCGGGTTATGTTCAAACATAGGCGTATTCGACCAAAGAGGACATAACCTGTGGGTCATCCTACCTGTAGCCAGCTGCTTCAACTCCATCAGGTCATCCTAATTGACCCGACGAACTCTTGGCAATCAGTCTTATATGGCGTATTCGACCAAGACATGAGCTTGTTAAGGTTCAAACGCCGGCTGTCACTGCGAGAGCACGGTTTACAGATAATCAGGATAGATCCAGGCTCAAAATGCCGCCTTCCATGAAACTTGGATAATTCTTCCTATGATGCAAGATGCAACTCTGACCCCGCGTACTCTAGGCAACTCTATCTTTAAAACAAAAACCTGTACTTGTCTAGGTTCAAATGTCGATTGGGTACTGTAAGAGCCGGCTCATAGCACGCACGTACCTTCCAGTGGCCACCAAGGCTAGTTTCCTTGAAGAAGAACCTTTGGCTTGGCAACCTGCAAAAGCCTCGAGTGTTTTTCTGATATATTTTTCTCTGGTTCTTTTGTTTTTTGTGAGTCTTCCGTCTTGATTTGCATTCTTTGCAAGTTCGGCCAAGCTGCCTCTCCTCATGGCTCATATTCAAAGCCTCTCCGGGTCTCTGCAACCCAACCTAATGAACGGCTCTATGCCGCCAGAAAGCAACAATCTTATTTCTAGAACTATACCTCTACATGGTTATGACTGTATGAAGACTGATCAAGCCGACAGTCCAAATTGTATCTTCAGGTATGACTATTTTTATAATAATTAAACCGACCATGGTATGGACATCTGTCCCCAGTGGCACCAGTTGGGCATAATGACCCGCCCGGCGGTAAGCCGCCAGGACATATGTTCTCTGTTTATGTGCAGGACAAGGGTTATACTGATCTACACAAGACAATACTGTCACAACTGTAGAAAGTCATACTTCGATGCCTGGTGGGTTCATAGTATCATACGGACGCAGAGCCGTGCACGATGGCATGCCAGATTCAAGTTCAACTACCCTATTACAAGACACAATAAGCCAATCAACATAAGTGTTTTGCATAAACAGGATCAAGCATGTGAACCGCCCGACGGCTCATTCTCCTTGGCCTTGCTGCTTTGAAGACTCCGGGTTATCCTTCTCCGGTTCTTCATCCTCCTCTGTCTGAAAGTTCTGTGCCAACCAATCCAAGCCAGCCAAAGCTTCAAACTCAGCCTCTTCATTAATAAGTTCAGAGGGATCAATTTCACGGGAAAAAGAATGCTTACTGATTGGAGGGATCAGCTCCATCACTTTGTAAGACAGAGGGGGCAGCTTCTGATTCTCAATACTATAAGCCGGCTGATATTTGGACAAGTCCGTTTCATTAATGATTAAGCTGGCCACAGGGCGGATGTTCTTGACGCAGGCGGCAAAGTCCTTATGGTCAAAAGTTGTGCCGTCTTCTTTTAAGCTTGGATAGCCAGTGGACAAATCAGACGGGTCCAGCTCTAGCAGCCACGCCTTTGAATGAAAAATGCCCTAGAGGCAATAATAAAGATGTTATTTGTACTTCCTTATATCATGATAAATGTCTTTTATTCATGCTAGAATTGTATTAACCGGAAACTTGATACATGTGTGAATAAATAGACAAAACAGTATGTCCCTAGTATGCCTCTACTAGACTAGCTCATTGGTCAAAGATGGCTATGTTTCCTAGCCATAGACATTAGTTGTCATCTGATCAACGGGATCACATCATTAGGAATGATGTGATGGACTAGACCCATCCATTAGCTTAGCACTATGAACCTTTAGTTTTACTGCTATTGCTTTCTTCATGACTTATACATGTTCCTATGACTATGAGATTATGCAACTCCCGAATACCGTAGGAACACTTTGTGTGCTATCAAACGTCACAATGTAACTGGGTGATCACAAAGATGCTCTACAGGTGTCTCCGAAAGTATTCGTGGTGTTGGCATAGATCAAGACGAGGATTTGTCACTCCGAGTATCGGAGAGGTATCTCTCGGCCCTCTCGGTAATGCACATCATAATAAGCCTAGCAAGCAAATGACTAATGAGTTAGTCACAGATGATGTATTACGGAACGAGTAAAGAGACTTGCCGGTAACGAGATTGAACTAGGTATAGAGATACCGACGATCGAATCTCGGGCAAGTAACATACCGATGACAAAAGGAACAACGTATGTTGTTATGCGGTTTGACCGATAAAGACCTTCGTAGAATATGTAGGAACCAATATGAGCATCCAGGTTCCGCTATTGGTTATTGACCGGAGATGAGTCTCGGTCATGTCTACATAGTTCTCGAACCCGTAGGGTCCGCACGCTTAATGTTTGATGACGATCGGTATTATGAGTCTATGAGTTTTGATGTACCGAAGGTAGTTCGGAGTCCCGGATGAGATCACGGACATGACGAGGAGTCTCGAAATGTCCGATACATAAAGATTGATATATTGGACGACTATATTCGGACACCGGAAGTGTTCCGGAAAAGTTTCGGATTTAACCGGATTGCCGGAGGGTTTACCGGAACCCCCCACGAGGGGGGATGGTCCATAGTGGGCCTTGAGGAAAGAAGAGAGCCAGCCCATAGAGGCTGGCCGGCGCCCCACCAGGGAATCCTAGTTGGACTAGGATTGGGGGGCGCCACCTCTCTCTCTCTCTCTCCTTCCTTTCCCCCTCTTCCTTCTTGGTGGACTCCTACTAGGAATAGGATTGCAATCCTATTCCTAGTAGGATTGCCTCCCTGGCGCGCCATAGAAGGGCTGGCGGGCCCCTCCCCTTGCTCCTTTATATACGGGGGCAGGGGGGCACCCTAGGACACACAAGTTGATCAGTTGATCTCTCCCAACCGTGTGCGGTGCTCCCCTCCACAGAAACACACCTCGGTTATACCGTTGCAGTGCTTAGGCGAAGCCCTGCGCCGGTAATTTCGTCATATCCGTCACCACATCGTCGTGCTGACAAAACTCTCCCATGAAGCTCAACTAGATCAAGAGCTCGTGGGACGTCATCAAGCTAAACATGTGCTGAACGCGGAGGTGCCGTACGTTCGGTACTTGATCGGTTGGATCGCGAAGAAGTTCGACTACATCAACCGCGTCACTAGACGCTTCCGCTCCCGGTCTACGAGGGTACGTAGACGCACTCTCCCCCTCGTTGCTATGCATCTAGTAGATAGATCTTGCGTGATTGTAGGAAAATTTTGAAAATACTACGTTCCCCAACAGTGGCATCATGAGCCAGGTCTATGCGTAGATGATATGCACGAGTAGAACACAATGAGTTGTGGGCGATACTAGTCATAGTGCTTACCAGCATGTCATACTTTGCTTCGGCGGTATTGTGAGATGAAGCGGCCCGGACCGACATTACGCGTACGCTTACGCGAGACTGGTTTCACCGTTATGAGCACTCGTTGCTTAAAGGTGACTGGCGGGTGTCTATCTCTCTCACTTTAGCTGAATCAAGTGTGGCTACGCCCGGTCCTTGTGAAGGTTAAAACAGCACATACTTGACGAAACATCGTTGTGGTTTTGTATGCGTAGGTAAGAACGGTTCTTGCTAAGCCCGTAGCAGCCACGTAAAACTTGCAACAACAAAGGAGAGGACGTCTAACTTGTTTTTGGAGGGCATGTTGTGATGTGATATGGTCAAGACATGATGAGATATACGCTTTTGTATGTGATGATCATGTTTTGTAAAGTTATCGGCAACTGGCAGGAGCCATATGGTTGTCGCTTTATTGTATGAAATGCAATCGCCATGTAATTGCTTTACTTTATCACTAAGCGGTAGCGATAGTCGTAGAAGCAATAGTTGGCGAGACGACAACGATGCTACGATGGAGATCAAGGTGTCGCCCCGGTGACGAAGGTGATCATGACGGTGCTTTGGAGATGGAGATCAAAAGCACAAGATGATGATGGCCATATCATGTCACATATTTTGATTGCATGTGATGTTTATCTTATTATGCTTCTTATTTTGCTTAGTTCGACGGTAGCATTATAAGATGATCCCTTACTAAATTTCAAGGTATAAGTGTTCTCCCTGAGTATGCACCGTTGCGAAAGTTCATCGTGCCGAGACACCACGTGATGATCGGGTGTGATAAGCTCTACGTTCAAATACAACGGGTGTAAGACAGTTTTGCACACGCAGAATACTCGGGTTAAACTTGACGAGCCTAGCATATGCAGATATGGCCTCAGAACACTGGAAACCGAAAGGTTGAGCGTGAATCATATAGTAGATATGATCAACATAAGATGTTCACCATTGAAACTACTCCATCTCACATGATGATCGGACATGGTTTAGTTGATTTGGATCACGTGATCATTTAGATGACCGGAGGGATGTCTATCTAAGTGGGAGTTCATTAAGTAATATGATTAATTGAACTTTAATTTATCATGAACTTAGTCCTGATAGTTTTTGCATATCTATGTTGTTGTAGATCAATGGCACGTGCTGCCGTTCCTTTGAATTTTAATGCATTCCTAGAGAAAGCTAAGTTGAAAGATGATGGTAGCAATTACACGGACTGGGTCCGTAACTTGAGGATTATCCTCATTGCTGCACAGAAGAATTATGTCCTTGAAGCACCGCTAGCTGACAAGCCCCCTCCCGCTAATGTAGACGCTTTGAACGTCTGGCAGACGCGGTCTGATGACTACACGATAGTTCAGTGTGCCATGCTTTACGGCTTAGAACCGGGACTTCAATGACGTTTTGAACGTCATGGACCATATGAGATGTTCCAGGAGTTGAAGTTAATATTTCTAGCAAATGCCCGGATTGAGAAATATGAGATTTCCAATAAGTTCTACAGCTGCAAGATGGAGGAGAATAGTTCTATCAGTGAACACTTACTCAGAATGTCTGGGTACTACAATCATATGACTCAACTTGGTTGCAAAGTTGATGAGGATAGTGTTATTGATAGAGTTCTTCAATCACTGCCACCAAGCTATAAAGGCTTCGTGATGAACTATAATATGCAAGGGATGCAGAAGACAATTCCCGAGCTCTTCGCTATGCTCAAAGCTGCGGAGGTAGAAATCATAAAGGAGCATCAAGTGTTGATGGTTAACAAGACCACTAGTTTCAAGAAAAGGGCAAGGGAAAGAAGGGGAACTTCAAGAAGAATAGCAAGACAGTTGCTACTCCCACGAAGAAACCCAAGTCTGGAGCCAAGCCTGAAACTGAGTGCTTCTACTTCAAAGGGACTGGACACTGGAAGCGGAACTGCCCCAAGTATTTGGCGGATCAGAAGGATGGCAAGGTGAACAAAGGTATATGTGATATACATGTTATTGATGTGTATCTTACTAATGCTCGTAGTAGTACCTGGGTATTTGATACCGGTTCGGTTGCTAATTTTGTAACTCGAAACAGGGACTACAGATTAAACGAAGATTAGCTAAGGACGAGGTGACGATGCGCGTGGGAAATGGTTCCAAAGTCGATGTGATCGCCGTCGGCACGCTACCTCTACATCTACCTTCGGGATTAGTTTTAGACCTAAATAATTTTTATTTAGTGCCAGCGTTGAGCATGAACATTATATCTAGATCTTGTTTGGTGCGAGACGGTTATTCATTTAAATCAGAGAATAATGGTTGTTCTATTTTTATGAATGATATCTTTTATGGTCATGCACCCTTGAAGAGTGGTCTATTCTTATTGGATCTCGATTGTAGTGATACACATATTCATAATATTGAAACCAAAAGATGCAAGGTTAATAATGATAGTGCAACTTATTTGTGGCACTGCCGTTTAGGTCATATTGGTGTAAAGCGCATGAAGAAACTCCATAGTGATGGACTTTTGGAATCACTTGATTATGAATCACTTGGTGCTTGCGAACCATGCCTCATGGGAAAGATGACTAAAACTCTGTTCTCCGGAACTATGGAGCGAGCAACAGATTTGTTGGATACCATACATACTAATGTATGTGGGCCAATGAGTGTTGAAGCTCGCGGCGGGTATCGTTATTTTCTGACAGCAGATATGGGTATATCTACTTAATGAAGCACAAGTCTGAAACATTTGAAAAGTTCAAAGAATTTCAGAGTGAAGTAGAGAATCATCTTAACAAGAAAATAAAGTTTCTACGATCTGATCGTGGAGGAGAATATTTGAGTTACGAGTTTGGTCTTCATTTGAAACAATGTGGAATAGTTTCACAACTCACGCCACCCAGAACACCACAGCGCAATGGTGTGTCCGAACGTCGTAACCGTACTTTATTGGATATGGTGCGATCTATGATGTCTCTTACCGATTTGCCACTACCATTTTGGGGTTATGCTTTAGAGACAGCTGCATTCACGTTAAATAGGGCACCATCTAAATCCGTTGAGATGACACCTTATGAACTATGGTTTGGCAAGAAACCAAAGTTGTCGTTTCTTAAAGTTTGGGGCTGCGATGCTTATGTGAAAAAGCTTCAACCTGATAAGCTCGAACCCAAGTCGGAGAAATGTGTCTTCATAGGATACCCAAAAGAGACTGTTGGGTACACCTTCTATCACAGATCCGAAGGCAAGATATTCGTTGCTAAGAATGGATCCTTTCTAGAGCAGGAGTTTCTCTCGAAAGAAGTGAGTGGGAGGAAAGTAGAACTTGATGAGGTAATTGTACCTTCTCCTGAATTGGAAAGTAGTACATCACAGAAAATTGTTTCAGTGATTCCTGCACCAATTAGTGAGGAAGCTAATGATGATGATCATGAAACTTCAGATCAAGTTTCTGCTAAACGTCGTAGATCAACCAGAGTACGTTCCGCACCAGAGTAGTACGGCAACCTAGTTCTGGAAGTCATGTTACTAGACCATGATGAACCTACGAACTATGAGGAAGCGATGATGAGCCCAGATTCCGCAAAATGGCTTGAGGCCATGAAATCTGAGATGGGATCCATGTATGAAAACAAAGTATGGACTTTGGTTGACTTGCCCGATGACCGGCAAGCCATCGAGAATAAATGGATCTTCAAGAGGAAGACCGACGCAGACGGTAATGTTACTGTTTACAAAGCTCGACTTGTTGCGAAAGGGTTTCGACAAGTTCAAGGAGTTGACTACGATGAGACTTTCTCACCTGTAGCTATGCTTAAGTCTGTCCGAATCATGTTAGCAATTGCCACATTTTATGATTATGAAATCTGGCAAATGGATGTCAAAACTGCATTCCTGAATGGATATCTCAAAGAAGAGTTGTATATGATGCAACCAGAAGGTTTTGTCGATCCAAAAGATGCTAACAAAGTATGCAAGCTCCAGCGATCCATCTATGACCTGGTGCAAGCATCTCGGAGTTGGAATATACGCTTTGATGAGGCGATCAAAGCATATGGTTTTATATAGACTTTTGGAGAAGCCTGTATTTACAAGAAAGTGAGTGGGGGCTCTGTAGCATTTCTGATATTATATGTGGATGACATATTGTTGATTGGAAATGATATAGAATTTCTGGATAGCATAAAAGGATACTTGAATAAGAGTTTTTCAATGAAAGACCTCGGTGAAGCTGCTTATATATTAGGCATCAAGATCTATAGAGATAGATCAAGACGCTTGATTGGACTTTCACAAAGCACATACCTTGATAAAGTTTTGAAGAAGTTCAAAATGGATCAGTCGAAGAAAGGGTTCTTACATGTATTACAAGGTATGAAGTTGAGTAAGACTCAATGCCCGACCACTGCAGAAGATAGAGAGAAAATGAAAGTCATTCCCTATGCCTCAGCCATAGGATCTATCATGTATGCAATGTTGTGTACCAGACCTGATGTGTGCCTTGCTATAAGTCTAGCAGGGAGGTACCAAAGTAATCCAGGAGTGGATCACTGGACAGCGGTCAAGAACATCCTGAAGTACCTGAAAAAGGACAAAGGCTATGTTTCTCATGTACGGAGGTGACAAAGAACTCGTCGTAAATGGTTACGTCGATTCCAGCTTTGACACTGATCCGGATGACTCTAAGTCACAAACCGGATATGTATTTTTATTGAACGGTGGAGCTGTCAGTTGATGCAGTTCCAAGCAAAGCGTCGTGGCGGGATCTACGTGTGAAGCGGAATACATAGCTGCTTCGGAAGCAGCAAATGAAGGAGTCTGGATGAAAGAGTTCATATTCGATCTAGGTGTAATACCTAGTGCATCGGGTCCAATGAAAATATTTTGTGACAACACTGGAGCAATAGCCTTGGCGAAGGAATACAGGTTTCACAAGAGAACAAAGCACATCAAAAGACGCTTCAATTCCATCCGCGATCTAGTCAAAAAGGGAGACATAGAGATTTGCAAGATACATATGGATCTGAATGTTGCAGACCCGTTGACTAAGCCTCTTCCACGGGCAAAACATGATCAGCACCAGGACTCCATGGGTGTGAGGATCATTACTTTGTAATCTAGATTATTGACTCTAGTTCAAGTGGGAGACTGAAGGAAATATACCCTAGAGGCAATAATAAAGATGTTATTTGTATTTCCTTATATCATGATAAATGTCTTTTATTCATGCTAGAATTGTATTAACCGGAAACTTGATACATGTGTGAATACATAAACAAAATAGTATGTCCCTTGTATGCCTCTACTAGACTAGCTCATTGGTCAAAGATGGCTATGTTTCCTAGCCATAGACATGATTTATCATTTGATCAACGGGATCACATCATTATGAATGATGTGATGGACTAGACCCATCTGTTAGCTTAGCACTATGATCGTTTAGTTTTACTGCTATTGCTTTCTTCATGACTTATACATGTTCCTATGACTATGAGATTATGCAACTCCCGAATACCGTAGGAACACCTTGTGTGCTATCAAACATCACAACGTAACTGGGTGATCATAAAGATGCTCTACAGGTGTCTCCGAAAGTATTTGTGGTGTTGGCATAGATCAAGACTAGGATTTGTCACTCCGAGTATCGGAGAGGTATCTCTGGGCCCTCTCGGTAATGCACATCATAATAAGCCTTGCAAGCAAATGACTAATGAGTTAGTCACGAGATGATGTATTACGGAACGAGTAAAGAGACTTGCCGGTAACGAGATTGAACTAGGTATAGAGATACCGACGATCGAATCTCGGGCAAGTAACATACCGATGACAAAAGGAACAACGTATGTTGTTATGCAGTTTGACCGATAAAGATCTTCGTAGAATATGTAGGAACCAATATGAGCATCCACGTTCCGCTATTGGTTATTGAGCGGACATGAGTCTCGGTCATGTCTACATAGTTCTCGAACCCGTAGGGTCCGCACGCTTAATGTTTGATGACGATCGGTATTATGAGTTTATGAGTTTTGATGTACCAAAGGTAGTTCGGAGTCCCGGATGGGATCACGGACATGACGAGGAGTCTCGTAATGTCCGAGACATAAAGATTGATATATTGGACGACTATATTCGGACACCGGAAGTAATCCGGAAAAGTTTCGGATTTAACCGGATTGCCGGAGGGGGTTACCGGAACCCCCCACGAGGGGGATGGTCCATAGTGGGCCTTGAGGAAAGAAGAGAGGCAACCCATAGAGGCTGGACGGCGCCCCACCAGGGAATCCTAGTTGGACTAGGATTGGGGGGCGCCACCTCTCTCTCTCTCTCTCTCATTCCTTTCCCCCTCTTCCTTCTTGGTGGACTCCTACTAGGAATAGGATTGCAATCCTATTCCTAGTAGGATTGCCTCCCTGGCGCGCCATAGAAGGGCTGGTCGGCCCTCCCCTTGCTCCTTTATATACGGGGGCAGGGGGGCACCCTAGGACACACAATTTGATCAGTTGATCTCTCCCAACCGTGTGCGGTGCTCCCCTCCACAGAAACACACCTCGGTTATACCGTTGCAGTGCTTAGGCGAAGCCCTGCGCCGGTAACTTCATCATATCCGTCACCACGCCGTCGTGCTGACGAAACTCTCCCGTGAAGCTCAACTGGATCAAGAGCTCGTGGGACGTCATCAAGCTGAACGTGTGCTGAACGCGGAGGTGCCGTACGTTCGGTACTTGATCGGTTGGACCGCGAAGAAGTTCGACTACATCAACCGCGTCACTAGACGCTTCCGCTCCCGGTCTACGAGGGTAAGTAGACACACTCTCCCCCTCATTGCTATGCATCTAGTAGATAGATCTTGCGTGATCGTAGGAATTTTTTGAAAATACTATGTTCCCCAACAGCCTTAGCCCGGCTCAAGGCTGTTACAGCACCGGCTCTCGTAGACGACCGCTTTATTTGTCTATTCTAGCAGTCAGAACGGAGAGTCTTCTTAAAATATCCACAAACAACTTTGGTGCCTGATTGGACGGAGAGACAGCAGCCAAGGCGCGCTGCGCTCCAGTGTATAGCTGCTCCACAAGGGTGTAGATAGCTTTGAACTTCACAAGCGGCTCTCTGCCAAGATTATTGCTCGTACTACCTACATAAGCCATAAACTGGTTAGTAACAGGTTATATTATCTAAAGACATTATTCAAATTGCAACATGGCGGCTTACCGAAGATAGCCGAAGTCATTTCCGAGACACGATACTTTAACCCGGTGAGTTCAGTGGTCACCTTTTCAAGAGTTGATTCGCCTTTTTCCGCTCTCTGCACCAAGGCGGTTCTTTCTTCAGTCCAAACAGACTTCGCCGTTTCAAATTCAGTCTTCAGCTCATTCGTTTCAGTAAGGCTAAATTGAAACTTTGATTTTGCCTTCTAGGTCTCAGACTCTTGAAACTTAAGTCGGCTCCTTGCATCCTCTAACTGCACAATTCGGCAGTAGTTTCCTGTACAAACAAAGAATATGAAGTAAATTATTTTCTGGCATTGAAGTCCCAAGCCTTTTGCAAGCAACAACACTTGGCACTTGGGGGCTAATGGACGTTGCAGTTTTTCTTTCCATGCTGGTTCATATTACTAAAGTCTCAAGCCCTTTGCAAGCAAGAGCACTTGACCCTTGGGGGCTAATGGATGCATAAGTGTTTTCTAAATTAATGGTTCATACAAATAAAGACCCAAGCACTTTTCAAGCAAGAGTACCTGGAACTTGGGGGCTAATGCGTATTTCTTCTTTGCTAGCATTCATTTATGATAACCCGGCAGCCAAATAGTCATTACACCCAGCTTATGAGGGGTATACAGGCAAGTTCTATAATATGAAGAAAAGGACTAGCTCATTCATGCTGATTAAGCCGGCCCTTGGGGGCTACACATGCAATGTTCATCAAAGACAGATTTCCTATCAAGAGATGTGTCGATTCATAAAAGTGTCAAATATCTCTAAGTCTACAGCATATTCACTTCTATCATATCCAATAGACTTGGGGGCTGGAAGGACGTATATAGTTTGATCACGAATCTTACCTCAAATTTCTTGTGCATCTGCTTCACCATATCAATCTCAAGGTCCCGACTGCTATGGACCTGACTGAGATATCCAGAAAGGACTTCACCACTGCTCAGTTGTGCATATTGAGCCGTGTCAAATCTTACTCTCCGTCTTTCAACTAGCTCTTGTTTGGCAGTGTGTTTGGCCAGCACAGTTGGATTGCCCGGCTCTCTAAAAGTAGTGCCAGTAATTGTAACATCTCCAGTTTGGTCCTCTGCCGGCTTAGATGGGGCTGGCAGTTCAGCAGTTGCAGAGTTGGCCTTAGCAGAATCAATAGAGGCATCAGGAATTTCAAGAGGAGCATTATGAGTGGCTTCCTCTGTTGGCTTCTGAACATCTGTTGTTAAAACCTGCTGCTCCGGCTCAATGACCTTTGGATCAGTCGCTGGCTTACTCGCCCTGGCTCTCTTAATAGGCTTAGCTTGGCCTCTGGACGGGTTAAAGTGAGTCAGTGCAAAGTTACAAAGGTGCAAGGAAAAGATGAACAGGGAAGAAATTGGTTACCTAGGGGCAGTCTTGAAAGCTGGGAGTTGACTTTGAGATGAGTCGCTAGAGGAAGAGCGGCAGACTTCCTGATAGTTTGAATCGGACGAATTCAGTGGTTGACGCATAAGACCTACTAGCGGGTAAAGAGAGTTTAAGAGTGGAAAGACCTCATTCTGTCGCTTTCGACGAGTTGGGGTATTTGGTAAACCGAAGGACAATTCCTCTTCCCCGGTGTTCCGAGTCCGACGCCGGCTCTCATGTTGCTGTTGCTTCAAAAGAAAGTGAGGATCTAAATGAGCTGAAGGGTGTGAAAATCTTACTTTCCGGATTACCCGTCGAAATTTTTGTCTTGGCAAGGATTCTGAGCCGGAGGAAATAGTAATTACCTCTTCATCAGCGGCTTGGCTGACCTCCGTGTCATCCTGACAATAATCAGTGTCAATAAGAGAATTGAAATAAGAACCAAGAGAGTCAAGGACTACCTCCGACTCAGAGGCGTAGTCCATTTCCAACAATTCAGAAGCACTGGTTTTCTTCTTGGTCTTTTTTACGGCTTTCTTGGCGGCTTTCTTAACAATTTTGGCCCTCTTAGCAGCCTCATGGTCATAAGCTTTTTTCCAGAAGGCCGACTTAGCCTCCGAGAGGCGGCAAGTTCAAGATTGACAGGGGAATCAAAATTATAAAATGACGACAGTTAGAGTTAAGACTTACCTCTGGTACCGGTTAAGTTTGCAGAAAGGGCGCTGGCCCACTTCGCTGTAGTCTGCCAGGCTCTCATTCAAGACGGTCTTGGTCATATATATGATTACATCCTCCTCCAAATCCTCAAAAGTATGACGTAATGGATCATTGGTCTCTCGAGTATAATCGCACATTAAGACGGTCCTACGGATCAAGGGAATGATCCACCAGGCGAGCCAGCACCGGACCAAGTCAATCCTAGTTAACCTGTTTCCCAGTAGGGCTTTCACCTTTGCAAGAGTGGGAGCAATTTTCTTGCGCTCTGCGGCAGTGAGTTTCTCAGCAAGAGGATGTTTGGTATCTAAATGTTGTGTACGATAACTCGGTAAAGGATGACCATCAGCCGGGGAAGTGTCTTTGTTGTAAAACCAGGTTTGATTCCAGTCTTCGGGATCACTCGGCAGACATGCATAAGGAAAAATAGAATCTCCTCTTCTTTGAATTGAGACGACCCCGAGCTCTAAACTGGGTCCATTGGTGAATACATTCTGGCGGTTTAAATAAAAGAAGTCTCTGAAGAGCAAGATGTTGGGTTCCTCTCGGAGATACACTTCACAGAAGACATGGAAGTTACAGATATTTGACACGGAATTGGGTTCGATGTCTTGAGGATGGAGTTGGAAAAAGTGCAGAACGTCCCTGAAGAATTTAGAGTCGGGTGGTGAAAAACCCCGGTTCATGTGATCAGTGAAGACAATAACTTCATCGTCTTTTGGAGTAGGTTTTTCTTCGCCTGGTTTAGGGGCGCGATAGGGCATAACTGACTTCTTCGGCAGGTATCCAACCTTGACAAAATCGGCAAGCGTAGCCTCAGTAACAACGGAAGGGACCGAGTTGCACGTGGTGACTGTTTTCGGTGGCATTATGAGCAAACAAGCCTAAAGAAGGACAAAGTTATTTCCGGTTCAAAATTTATTCATTAAGCCGGAAAAGCAGGTTACAGTATAAGTTCGGCATGGCGGCTTAAATGGGGCCTAATGGCATGATAATAATTATAAGCCGGAAAATTAAGCCGCCATGACCAGCACGTGTATTCAGGAAGACAAATTCTGCTAAGTATGGGGACAAACAGTTTTCACAGAATGAAGTGGTAAATTTGGATCTACAGCGATTCAGAAAATAAAGCTAAAAACGACGAACATGCAGACCTCAGATCAATATGATGCAGTTCGAGGAGATAAATCAGTTTTTTCGCATAGATGATGTATTACTGTATTTGCTGAAAGAGGTGTTATCAATACTATTGTACGGAGGAAAATCCAGATCGTGAGGGAATCCATGGTTGCAGAAGAGGAAGGGATGAGCTCCGGCGAGCTTCACGGGAACCCTAACAGATCTAAGAGGAAGGAACAAGAAGAATGTACCTGGATGAGTGAACGACAGTGGCGCGCGGAAGAAGCTTGGTGACGACAGGTTGATGCACCGACCGCTGTTGAGGACGAGACAGAGGACGACGGCGCCGACGGAGCTCGAAGGCGTAAGAGTCGCTAGGAAGAAGACGGAGAGGGAGAAGTAAAGGAAGAGAATGAAAAGGACCTCCTGGCCCTATTTATAAGCATAGTGGATAAGGGTCACGCGCGAGAATCGAGGAGGCGAAAAAGCAGGTAAGTAATAGCACATACGCCTCGATTATCAGAATCCCAATAAATGCGGAAGATTTGTTAAGATCTGGACAGTTCGAAAGTAAGTAACAAATGACGTCATGGCGGGTTACCACCATTTCAAGAGCTAACGTCATGGAGGGTTATAGTTTCTCGTGAGAAGATGAAGGAAGATTGACATGAACGAGTTCAAATCAACGTGGGGCCTAATGTTGGGGATATAAGTATTTGATATGACCCGCCCAAGAGGGGCTGGGTTACCCAATGGCGGTTCATGGGCCAAGCCCAGAAGCATGTTAAAGATGGCGGTTTATGTGAGGGCCCAAGGTCCGAGGCGGCTAAAAGCCTGTAAGTATCAACCGCCATATATGTGACTTGTATTGTAAGGCATGTAACAAGAGTCGCCAGGCCGGACATGATTGTATGATCCGACCGGGACTCCGTAGGCCGCAGGGCGTTAACCCGTGTATATAAGGGGACGACCCGGCAGCGGCTTAGGGCAAGAAACAACCGATCGAGAGCTAGGCAAGCGCTTCCGCTCCCTAGCAATCGACACCCCAGTAATTCAACCTCAAACTGGATTAGGTGTTACCCTCACCCAAGGGGCCGAACCAGTATAAACTCCCCGTGTCCTTTGTCTCATTTAACCCCTTTAAGCTAACCACGCCGCTATGGCTCCGCAATTAAGTCCTTCCCTTAGGACATCTGCCATGACAACTCCACGACAATTCACATCTTACTTGCTTATGCTAATCACCATGATATCACCTTGTACCAAATGGACATTAAAAGTGCTTTTCTCAACGGTGAAATTGAGGAGGAAGTTTATGTTAAACAACCTCCCGGCTTTGTGAATCCCAAGAAACCCAATCATGTTTACAAACTTCACAAAGCTCTTTATGGTCTAAAACAAGCTCCTAGAGCATGGTATAAATGCTTGACCAAGTTTCTAATAGAAAAAGGCTTTGAGATTGGAAAAATAGATTCCACTCTTTTCACTAAAAGGGTTAATGGTGAATTATTTGTGTGCCAAATTTATGTTGATGATATCATATTTGGTTCTACTAACCCCCATTTTAGTGAAAGGTTTGGGAAGGTAATGTCGGGAAAGTTTGAGATGTCTATGATGAGTGAACTCAAGTTCTTTCTTGGTTTGCAAATCAAGCAAACTAAGGAGGGTACCTTTGTTTCTCAAACAAAGTATACCAAGGACCTGTTCAAGAAGTTCAACATGCAAGAATGCAAAGGTATGACTACACCCATGCCTACTAGTGGACATCTTGACTTGACTAAGGATGGCAAACTGGTTGATCAAAGTGTTTACCGCTCTATGATTGGTTCATTGTTATATCTATGTGCCTCTTATCCCGATATTATGCTAAGTGTGTGCATGTGTGCACGATACCAAGCGGCTCCTAAAGAATGTCATCTTAAGGCTGTGAAAAGGATAGTGAGATACTTAATAAATACACCAAATTTTGGCATTTGGTATCCTAAGAGGTCCTCTTTTGATCTTGTTGGCTACTCCGATTCGGACTATGCCGGTGACAAGGTTGATAGAAAGTCCACTTCGGGTACTTGTCAATTTCTTGGTAGATCTCTTGTGTGTTGGTCCTCCAAGAAACAAAATTCGGTATCCTTATCCACCGCCGAAGCGGAATACATTGCCGCTAGTTGATGTTGTGCTCAATTACTTTGGATGACCCAAACTCTTAAATATTATGGGATCTATGTGAAACATGTTCCATTGCTTTGCGACAATGAAAGTGCTATTAAGATTGCTCATAACCATGTGCAACATTCTCGAACTAAGCATATTGAAGTTCGTCATCATTTCATTCGAGATCATGTTGCTAAGGGTGATATCAATCTTAAACATGTTCGCACCGATAAGCAATTAGCGAATATATTTACTAAACCACTTGATGAGAAAGTGTTTTGCAGGTTGAGAGGTGAATTGAACATTATTGATGCCTCAAACTTGGAGTAGGAACTCCATTTGGATACATGCAAGGCATAAGCCTTTGACTAATCCTTGAACGTTTCTCTTATGATCATATGTCTTGGATATATTTGTACCCTTGCATGCTATCTAACCCTTGTAGGCACTTGGATGAATCTAAATTCATGAGATTGCAACTCACTCATATCTTGAGCAATCTCTATATCACCAAGTCTCTACACCGTGGTGGTTGAAGACAAGGAAGCATGAAACCCTTCAACATATCCATTGACAATTTCTATATATCAAATTTCATTTGGTATCAAGTTTTTATGATTGTCATTTTGGATACACAAGTGTTCTTCCTTGCAAGACTAACTCATGTAGGTAGATGAACTCAAACTACAAGTGGTGCTCCCAATACTTGATGAACTACATCAACCTTGAGCAACCCACACAAGTTCAACTACATGATCAAGATCAACACCACCACCTAAGGTATGTTATTCCATCTTAGAGAAGCTTTACCTCAAGTCATGGGTCAAAGCAGCTCAACAAGATGTGAATACATCAAAATGCTTAAACGAAAAATGGCAACCCCATTTTGAGCTTAAACGATGAGTATGACCTATGATCAAGTGTCTTCACTTGACTCCTAAGTCAATATACTCTAACATAGGTGACTTTGTCGCCGACCAATTCTAGATGAAGTTCTCTAAGTGTTTCTTTGTGCTCTTGCATTTGTTCCTTGCATTTTGTTTCCCTTCTTTTAAAACAAAAAAAAACTTCATCCAGATTTTATTTTCTCTGTTTTGTTCTGCATTCTCTGCATCCAATTCATTGCAAATCCTTCAGTTAATTCCTTGCAAATCTTTGTGAGATCTTATTTCCCTAGTGAGCTGAGATGGAAAATTGTTCTCTCTGTGTTGACCTCGGACCCACCGATTTGCCTCTTTCGGTTGAACCAAACCATCTCGGTGCCACCGAAGAAAACTACTCGGTGCTGCCGATTTCAATACTGAGGAGACAATTTGTCATTTGCATCCTGCATATATGTTCCAGCTCCACTCAATGATACTTGTCCTCTACCAGCATCACATTTTTAAACAGCTCTGCTCTGTGACTCAAGGACCAAACCTATTTTGACTCACACTCCAGAAGATCCCTTCTTGGAAATTAATGTCAAAGGGGGAGAGAGAGGTCACATTAAAGCTTAAGAGGGAGAAAGAGTTCACATCAAATCACATGTCCCAGATGCCTGGTGTTCAAGATAAGAGAAGTTACATGTCTTTAAGAGGGGAAAGGCATGTCTGTGTTATTGCTCTGATCTGCTTTGCTATGATTCTGTTTCCCTACTTTCTTCCTTTATCCAATATGAGATTCAGGGGGAGAAAGAGTGCTAGGGAAGAAAGTCTTTGAATTCATTGCATATCTTTTACCTTTGGGGACATGTTGGCTCTCTACATGTTATCCAATCTTGGTACTCTTGTGACTCTTTTTGTTGCTCTGTCTAGTAGATGTACCCGTGTTATCTAACCTTGTTTAGTCAGGTTCATCCCTTCATAATCCGGCTCAAGATCACAAGGTAAGTATATGCATCACACTCATGTGCATGAAGATTTCTTGCTAATGTACATATTGTTTGCAAGAAGGAATCATGAACATGAGGATACACTTCATATATTCGTATCATTTGCTCTGATGCATATAGTCAAGATACATGTAACTCATTGCTTGCTCTGTCATGTCAATGCTCTCACGTGTTCTTACATTCCATACTTACATGATTGCATACATGTAGGGGAGCATATGCATGTTACATGTCTTTCCAAAGCTTTATTTGTTATTATTTATATCTTTATCTAAATCTTTGATGTATGTTGTCATCAATTACCAAAAAGGGGGAGATTGAAAGAACAAGTGCTCCCTAGGTGATTTTGGTAATTAATGTCAACATATCTCTTGTTGGACTAATGTTTTCATCTAGTATATTTCAGACAAGTTCAACAAATGAAGTGGCATAGACTAGAGGATGTGGAACCCCTTCAAGATGATAAGGACAAAAGGATTGGCTCAAGCTCAAAGCTCGGGACTCTACACTTTCTATTTCAGTGATCCAAGATCACATTGAGTCCATAGGAAAGCCAATACTATTAAAAGGGGATGAGTTGCTGGTTAATGGCTTGCTTGCTCAAAGTGCTTAGTGATATGCTCCAAAACCCTCAACCACTTTCTCACATCCACATATGTCCCAAACCAAAATTCAAACTTGGCCCCACCGGGAAATTCTATCCGGCGCCACCGAGTTCATTTGACATAGCCACTGCCAGAAACCCTAATCATTTCGGTCTCACCGAAAGGGATCTCGGTCTCACCGAGATGGGATGGCAACCTGTTGCAATATTTTCGATCTAACCGAGATGTGTGATCGGTCCCACCGAGTTCGCAATGCAAACTCTCTGTTGCCTCTTCGTAACGTTTCAGTCCAACCGAAACGAGCAAATCGGTCCCACCGAGTTTGCCTGACCAACCCTTTGTGTGCTTATTACCAATATCGGTCTCACCGAGTTTGTGTAATCGGCCTCACCGAGATTACGTTATGCCCTAACCCTAATGAAATCGGTCCCACCGAAATACCTAACGGTCAGATTATGAACTAAATCGGTCTGACCGAGTTCTCTGAATCGGTCCCACCGAGTTTGGTAAATTGTGTGTAATGGTTAGATTTTGTGTGGAGGCTATATATACCCCTCCACCCACTCTTCATCCAAAAAGATCTATCTGGTGCCACCGAGTTCATTTGACATAGCCACTGCCACCAAACCCTAATCATTTCGGTATCACCGAAAGGGATCTCGGTCTCACCGATATGGGATTGCAAACTCTTTGTTTCCCTTCGTAACATTTCAGCCTCACCGAGATGAGCGATCGGTCCCACCGAGTTCGCAATGCAAACTCTCTGTTTCCTCTTTGTAACGTTTCAGTCTCATCGAAACGAGTGAATCGGTCCCACCAAGTTTTCCTGACCAACTCTCTGTAAGCTCATTACCAAAATCGGTCCCACCGACTTTGTGTAATCGTTCTCACCGAGATTACGTTATGCCCTAACCCTAATGAAATCGGTCCCACCGAGTTGATCATATCGGTCCCACCGAAATGCCTAACGGTCACATTATGAACTAAATCGGTCTGACCGAGTTCCTTGAATCGGTCCCACTGAGTTTGGTAAATTGTGTGTAATGGTTAGATTTTGTGTGGAGGCTATATATACCCCTCCACCCAATCTTCATTTGTGGAGAGAGCCATCAGAACATACCTACACATCCATCATTCATGTTCTGAGAGAGAACCACCTACTCAAGTGTTGAGATCAAGATATTCCATTCCTACCATATGAATCTTGTTTTCTAGCCTTCCCCAAGTTGCTTTCCACTCAAATATTTCTTCCACCATATCCAAATCTGTGAGGAGCTATTTGAGTGTTGGGGAGACTATCATTTGAAGCATTTGAGCAAGGAGTTCATCATCAACACATCGTCTATTACCTTTTGGAGAGTGGTGTCTCCTAGATTGGTTAGGTGTCACTTGGGAGCCTCCGACGAGATTGTGGAGTTGAACCGAGGAGTTTGTAAGGGCAAGGAGATCGCCTACTTCGTGAAGATCTACCCTAGTGAGGCAAGTCCTTCGTGGGCGATGGCCATGGTGGGATAGACAAGGTTGCTTCTTCGTGGACCCTTCGCGGGTGGAGCCCTCCGTGGACTCGTGCATCCGTTACCGTTCGTGGGTTGAAGTCTCCATCAACGTGGATGTAGATAGCACCACCTATCGGAACCACGACTAAAACATCCTTGTCTTTACTTGCGTTTGCTCCTCCAAACTCCTCCCTTTACCTTCATATGCAATTGCTTTACATTCCGCTGCTATACTCTTAGAATTGCATGTGTAGGTTGATTGCTTGACTTGTGCTAAGTTGCTAAAATCTGCCAAAACTAAAATTGGGAAAATGCTAGATTTTTCTTTAGTCAAGTGGTCAAAGTTGCATGCTTTACTTCACAATACCTATATACTCTTGTTATGCATGCTTGTTGTGTATTATGAAAGTTAAACATGTGCTAAATCTCCACTCCAACTTCATGTATTTTAAAAGCTGTCACTTTTCTTGCTAGAGTCTA
>LR738710.1:757351473-757480119 GCA_902687465.1 Secale cereale
AACTCTTCTCGATCCTTTCAAAAGCATTAGCACTTAGTGAATACATGAACTCCTCAAACTATGGCAATCACCGGAAAGAATCACAATTATTGTCACCTTGGGGTATGCGGATCATAACACGTAGTAGGTGTCTACAACTTGCAAGAACGGATCAAGAACACACATATATTCATGAAAATATAATAGGTCCAGATCTGAAATCATGGCACTTGGGCCCTAGTGACAAGCATTAAGTATAGCAAGTTTGAACCACATGTGTGTTTGATGATCAGGGATGGCCAAAACTCCCTGCAGCGATCATTTTGCGATTGTTCTATTAAGATGTACTCCCTCCGTTCCTAAATATTTGTCTTTCTAGACATTTCAAATAGACTACAACATACAGACATATGTAGACATATTTTAGAGTGTAGATTCACTCATTTTGCTTCATATGTAGTCACTTGTTGAAATCTCTAGAAAGACAAATATTTAGGAACAAAGGGAGTACATCTTAACAGAACAATCACAAAATGACCGCTGCTGCGAGTTTGGGGCATCCCTGATCATCAAACACACATGTGGTTCAAACTTCAAATAGATTCTTACCAAATACTAGGCATTAAACCCTAACAAAACTAACCCGACTACATGATAAATCTCATCCAACCCATCACCGTCCAGCAAGCCTACGATGGAAATACTCACACACGGTGGTGAGCATCATGAAATTGGCGATGGAGGAAGGTTGATGATGATGACGGCGACGGATTCCACTCTACGGAGCCCCGAACGGACTCCAGATCAGCCCTCCCAATGAAGAACAAGAGGTGGCGGCGGATCCGTATCGTAAAATGCGATGAATCCTTCCCTCTGATTTTTTTCTCCCCGAACATGAATATATAGAGTTGGAGTTAGGGTCAGAGGAGGCTCAGGGGGGCCACAAGCCAGGGGGCGCGCCCAGGGGGTAGGGCGCACCTCCCTCCCTTGTGGTCATCTGGTGGGTCCCCTCTGGTTGATTCCTTCGCTAGTATTTTTTATATATTCCAAAAATATTCTCCATAAAATTTTAGGTTAATTCAATAACTTTTATTTCTGCACAAAAATAACACCCTGGAAATGAAGGAAATATGCCCTAGAGGCAATAATAAAGTTATTATTTATTTCCTTATATCATGATAAATTTCTTTTATTCATGCTAGAATTGTATTAACCGGAAACTTAATACATGTGTGAATACATAGACAAAATAGTATGTCCCTAGTATGCCTCTACTAGACTAGCTCATTGATCAAAGATGGTTATGTTTCCTAGCCATAGACATGAGTTGTCATTTGATCAACGGGATCACATCATTAGGAGAATGATGTGATGGACAAGACCCATCCGTTAGCATAGCACTATGATCGTTTAGTTTAACTGCTATTGCTTTCTTCATGACTTATACATGTTCCTATGACTATGAGATTATGCAACTCCCGAATACCGTAGGAACACCTTGTGTGCTATCAAACGTCACAACGTAACTGAGTGATCATAAAGATGCTCTACAGGTGTCTCCGAAAGTATTCGTGGTGTTGGCATAGATCAAGATTAGGATTTGTCACTCCGAGTGTCGGAGAGGTATCCCTGGGCCCTCTCGGTAACACACATCACAATAAGCCTTGCAAGCAAAAGACTAATGAGTTAGTCACGAGATGATGTGTTACGGAACGAGTAAAGAGACTTGCCGGTAAACGAGATTGAACTAGGTATAAAGATACCGACGATCGAATCTCGGGCAAGTAACATACCGTTTGGCAAAAGGAACAACGTATGTTGTTATGCGGTTCTGACCGATAAAAGATCTTCGTAGAATATGTAGGAGCCAATATGAACATCCAGGTTCCGCTATTGGTTATTGACCAGAGATGAGTCTCGGTCATGTCTACATAGTTCTCGAACCCGTAGGGTCCGCACGCTTAACGTTTGATGACGATCGGTATTATGAGTTTTTGAGTATTGATGTACCGAAGGTAGTTCGGAGTCCCGGATGAGATCACGGACATGACGAGGAGTCTCGGAATGTCCGAGACATAAAGATTGATATATTGGACGGCTATATTCGGACACCAGAAGTATACCGGAAAAGTTTCGGATTTATCGGGAATGCCAGAGGGGGTTACCGGAACCCCCTACGAGAGGGGATGGTCCATAGTGGGCCTAAAGGGTGAGAGAGAGGCAGCCCATAGGGCTGGCCGGCGCCCCCACCTAGGAATCCTAGTTGGACTAGGATTGGGGGGGGCACCTCTCCTAATCCTTTCCCCCTTCTTCCTTCCGGTGAATCCTACTAGGAATAGGATTGCAATCCTATTCCTAGTAGGAGTCCCCTCCCTAGCCGCACCATACGAGGTGGCCGGCCCCTCCTCCCTTGCTCCTTTATATACGGGGGCAAGGGGGCACCCAATGACACACAAGTTGAATTGTTTAGCCGTGTGCGGTGCCCCCCTCCACAGAATCACACCTCGGTCGTACCGTCGCGGAGCTTAGGCGAAGCCCTGCGCCGGTGAACACATCATATCCGTCACCACGCCGTCGTGCTGACGAAACTCTCCCGTGAAGCTCAACTGGATCAAGAGTTCGTGGGACGTCATCAAGCTGAACGTGTGCTGAACGCGGAGGTGCCGTACGTTCGGTGCTTGATCGGTTGGATCGCGATGAAGTTCGACAACATCAACCGCGTCACTTGACGCTTCCGCTCCCGGTCTACGAGGGTACGTAGACACACTCTCCCCTCTCGTTGCTATGCATCTGGTAGATAGATCTTGCGTGATCGTAGGAAAATTTTAAAATACTACGTTCCCCAACAGTGGCATCATGAGCCAGGTCTATGCGTAGATGATATGCACGAGTAGAACACAATGAGATTGTGGACGATACTAGTCATACTGCTTACCAGCATGTCATACTTTGCTTCGGCGGTATTGTGAGATGAAGCGGCCCGGACCGACATTACGCGTACGCTTACGCGAGACTGGTTTCACCGTTATGAGCACTCGTTGCTTAAAGGTGACTGGCGGGTGTCTGTCTCTCTCACTTTAGCTGAATCAAGTGTGGCTACGCCCGGTCCTTGTGAAGGTTAAAACAACACATACTTGACGAAACATCGTTGTGGTTTTGTATGCGTAGGTAAGAACGGTTCTTGCTAAGCCCGTAGAAGCCACGTAAAACTTGCAACAAACAAAGTAGAGGACGTCTAACTTGTTTTTGCAGGGCATGTTGTGATGTGATATGGTCAAGACATGATGAGTTATACGGCTTTGTATGAGATGATCATGTTTTGTAAAGTTATCGGCAACTGGCAGGAGCCATATGGTTGTCGCTTTATTGTATGAAATGCAATCGCCATGTAATTGCTTTACTTTATCACTAAGCGGTAGCGATAGTCGTGGAAGCAATAGTTGGCGAGACGACAACGATGCTACGATGAAGATCAAGGTGTCAAGCCGGTGACGAAGGTGATCATGACGGTGCTTTCAAGATGGAGATCAAAAGCACAAGATGATGATGGCCATATCATGTCACATATTTTGATTGCATGTGATGTTTATCTTATTATGCTTCTTATTTTGCTTAGAACGACGGTAGCATTATAAGATGATCCCTTACTAAATTTCAAGGTATAAGTGTTCTCCCTGAGTATGCACCGTTGCGAAAGTTCGTCGTGCCGAGACACCACGTGATGATCGGGTGTGATAAGTTCTACGTTCAAATACAACGGGTGTAAGCCAGTTTTGCACACGCAGAATACTCGGGTTAAACTTGACGAGCCTAGCATATACAGATATGGCCTCGGAACACTGGAGACCGAAAGGTCGAGCGTGAATCATATAGTAGATGTGATCAACATAAGATGTTCACCATTGAAAACTACTCCATCTCACGTGATGATCGGACATGGTTTAGTTGATTTGGATCACGTGATCATTTAGATGACCAGAGGGATGTCTATCTAAGTGGGAGTTCTTAAGTAATATGATTAATTGAACTTTAATTTATCATGAACTTAGTCCTGGTAGTATTAGCATATCTATGTTGTAGATCAATAGCTCGCGATGTTGCTCCCCGTTTATTTTTCATATGTTCCTAGAGAAAAACAAGTTGAAAGATGTTAGTAGCAATGATGCGGAATTGTTCCGTGATCTGAGGATTATCCTCATTGATGCACAGAAGAATTATGTCCTTGACGCACCGCTAGGTGACAGACCTTTTGCAGGAGCAGATGCAGACGTTATGAACGTTTTTGACAAAAGCTCGATATGATGACTACTTGATAGTTTAAGTGCACCATACTTTACGGCTTAGAATCGGGACTTCAAAAACGTTTTGAACGCCACGGAGCATATAAGATGTTCCAAGAGTTGAAATTAGTATTTCTTACTCATGCCCGTGTCGAGAGGTATAAGACCTCTGACAGTACTTTGCCTACAAGATGGAGGAGAATAGCTCAACCAGTGAGCATGTGCTCAGATTGTCTGGGTACTACAATTACTTTAATCAAGTGGGAGTTAATCTTCCAGATAAGATAGTAATTGACAAAGTTCTCTAGTCACTATCACCAAGTTAGTAGAACTTCGTGATGAACTATAATATGCAAGGGATGACGAAAACAATTCCCGAGCTCTTCGCTATGCTCAAAGCTGCGGAGGTAGAAATCAAAAAGGAGCATCAAGTGTTGATGGTTAACAAGACCACTAGTTTCAAGAAAAGGGCAAGGGAAAGAAAGGGAACTTCAAAAGGAATAG
Organism: Secale cereale; assembly: GCA_902687465.1. Taxonomy (NCBI): domain Eukaryota; kingdom Viridiplantae; phylum Streptophyta; class Magnoliopsida; order Poales; family Poaceae; genus Secale; species Secale cereale. The sequence continues at coordinate 757,356,237 of LR738710.1, forward strand.
CAAGTAAGTTGCTACTTCCACGAAGAAACCCAAAGCTAAACTCAAGCCTGAAACTAAGTGCTTCTACTGCAAAGGAAATGGTCACTCGAAGTGGAACTGCCCTAGATACTTGGCGGATAAGAAGGATGGCAAAGTGAACAAAGGTATATTTGATATACAGATTATTGATGTGTATTTTACTAGTGTTCATAGCAACCCCTCGGTATTTGATACTGATTTAGTTGCTAAAGAGTAGTAACTCGAAGTGGGAGTTGCATAATGAACATAAACTAGTTAAAGGATGAAGTGACGATGTGTATTGGAAGCAGTTCCAAGATTGATATGATCATCATCGCACACTCCCTATACTTTCGGGATTAGTGTTGAACCTAAATAACTGTTATTTGGTGTTTGTGTTGAGCATGAATGTGATTTGATCATGTTTATTGCAATACGGTTATTCATGTAAGTTAGAGAATAATTGTTGTTCTGTTTACATGAATAAAACCTTCTATGGTCATACACCCAATAAAATAGTTTGTTGGATCTCGATCGTGTGATACACATATTCATAATATTGAAGCCAAAAGATGCAAGGTTAATAATGATAGTGCAACTTATTTGTGGCACTGCCGTTTAGGTCATATTGGTGTAAAACGCATGAAGAAACTCCATAAAGATGGACTTTTGGAATCACTTGATTATGAATCATTTGGTGCTTGCGAACCATGCCTCATGGGCAAGATGACTAAAACTCCGTTCTCCGGAACTATGGAGCGAGCAACGTATTTGTTGGAAATCATACATACTGATGTATGCGGACCAATGATTGTTGAAGCTCGCGGCTGGTATCGTTATTTTCTGACCTTCACTGATGATTTGAGCAGATATAGGTATATCTACTTAATGAAGCACAAGTCTGAAACATTTGAAAAGTTCAAAGAATTTCAGAGTGAAGTAGAGAATCATCGTAACGAGAAAATAAAGTTTCTACGATCTGATCGTGGAGGAGAATATTTGAGTTACGAGTTTGGTCTTCATTTGAAACAATTTGGAATAGTTTCACAGCTCACGCCACCAGGAACACCACAGCATAATGGTGTGTCCGAACGTCGTAACCGTACTTTATTGGATATGGTGCGATCTATGATGTCTCTTACCGATTTACCACTATCGTTTTGGGTCATGCATTAGAGACAGCTGCATTCATGTTAAATAAGGGCCTCATCTGAATCCGTTGAGACAACGCCTTAAGAACTGTGGTTTGGCAAGAAACCAAAGTTGTTGTTTCTTAAAGTTTGGGACTGCGATGCTTATGTGAAAACACTTCAACCAGATAGGCTCGAACCCAAGTCGGAAAAATGTGTCTTCATAGGATACCCAAAAGAGACTGTTGGGTACACCTTCTATCACAGATCCAAAGGCAAAATATTCGTTGCTAAGAACGGATCCTTTCTGGAAAAAGAGTTTATCTCGAAAGAAGTGAGTGGGAGGAAAGTAGAACTTGATGAGGTAATTGTACCTTCTCCCATATTGGAAAGTAGTACATCACAGGAAATTGTTCCAGTGATTCCTACACCAATTAGTGAGGAAGTTGATGATAATGATCATGAAACTTCGGATCAAGTTTCTGCTGAACGTCGTAGATCAACCAGAGTACGTTCCGCACCAGAGTGGTACGGCAACCCAGTTCTGGAAATCATGTTACTAGACCATGATGAACCTACGAACTATGAGGAAGCGATGATGAGCCCAGATTCCGCAAAATGGCTTGAAGCCATGAAATCTGAGATGAGATCCATGTATGAGAACAAAGTGTGGACTTTGGTTGACTTGCCCGATGATAGGCAAGCCATCGAAAATAAATGGATCTTCAAGAGGAAGACCGACGCAGGCGGTAATATTACTGTTTACAAAGCTCGACTTGTTGCGAAAGGTTTTCGACAAGTTCAAGGAGTTGACTACGATGAGACTTTCTCACCTGTAGCGATGCTTAAGTCTGTCCGAATCATGTTAGCAATTGCCGCATTTTATGATTATGAAATCTGGCAAATGGATGTCAAAACTGCATTCCTAAATGGATATCTCAAAGAAGAGTTGTATATGATGCAACCAGAAGGTTTTGTCGATCCAAAAGGTGCTAACAAAGTATGCAAGCTCCAGCGATCCATCTATGGACTGGTGCAAGCATCTCGGAGTTGGAATATACGCTTTGATGAGGTGATCAAAGCATATGGTTTTATACAGACTTTTGGAGAAGCCTGTATTTACAAGAAAGTGAGTGGGAGCTCTGTAGCATTTCTAATATTATATGTAGATGACATATTGTTGATTGGAAATGATATAGAATTTCTGGATAGCATAAAAGGATATTTGAATAAAAGTTTTTCAATGAAAGACCTCGGTGAAGCTGCTTATAAATTAGGTGTCAAGATCTATAGAGATAGATCAAGACGCTTAATTGGACTTTCACAAAGCACATACCTTGATAAGATTTTGAAGAAATTCAAAATGGATCAGTCAAAGAAAGGTTCTTGCCTGTTTTACAAGGTATGAAGTTGAGTAAGACTCAAAGCCAGACCACGGCAGAAAAATATAGAGAGAATGAAAGTCATTCCCTATGCCTCAGCCATAGGTTCTATAAAGTATGCCATGCTGTGTACAAAACACGTTGTGTACCTTGCCAAAAAGTTTGACAGGAAGGTACAATAGTGATCCAGTAGTAGATCACTATACAGCGGTCAAAATTATCCTTAGTAACTGGATGACTAAGGAAATGTTTCTCGATTATGGAGGTAATAAAGAGTTCATCGTAAAGGGTTACGCTGATGCAAACTTTGACACTAAATCCAGATGACTCTAAGTATCAATCTGGATGCGTATTGAAAGTGGGAGCAATTAGCTAGAGTAGCTCTATGCAGAGCATTGTAGACATAGAAATTTGCAAAATACATACGGGTCTGAATGTGACAGACCCGTTGACTAAACTTCTCTCACAAGCAAAACATGATCACACCTTATTACTCTTGGGTATTAAATCACATGGCGATGTGAACTAGATTATTGACTCTAGTAAACCCTTTGGGTGTTGGTCACATAACGATGTGAACTATCGGTATTAAATCACATGGCGACGTGAGCTAGATTATTGACTCTAGTGCAAGTGGGAGACTGAAGGAAATATGCCCTAGAGGCAATAATAAAGTTATTATTTATTTCCTTATATCACGATAAATGTCTTTTATTCATGCTAGAATTGTATTAACCGGAAACTTAATACATGTGTGAATACATAGACAAAACAGTATGTCCCTAGTATGCCTCTACTAGACTAGCTCATTGATCAAAGATGGTTATGTTTCCTAGCCATAGACATGAGTTGTCATTTGATCAACGGGATCACATCATTAGGAGAATGATGTGATGGACAAGACCCATCCGTTAGCATAGCACTATGATCGTTTAGTTTAACTGCTATTGCTTTCTTCATGACTTATACATGTTCCTATGACTATGAGATTATGCAACTCCCGAATACCGTAGGAACACCTTGTGTGCTATCAAACGTCACAACGTAACTGGGTGATCATAAAGATGCTCTACAGGTGTCTCCGAAAGTATTCGTGGTGTTGGCATAGATCAAGATTAGGATTTGTCACTCCGAGTGTCGGAGAGGTATCTCTGGGCCCTCTCGGTAACACACATCACAATAAGCCTTGCAAGCAAAAGACTAATGAGTTAGTCACGAGATGATGTGTTACGGAACGAGTAAAGAGACTTGCCCGTAAACGAGATTGAACTAGGTATAAAGATACCGACGATCAAATCTCGGGCAAGTAACATACCGTTTGACAAAAGGAACAACGTATGTTGTTATGCGGTTCTGACCGATAAAAGATCTTCGTAGAATATGTAGGAGCCAATATGAACATCCAGGTTCCGCTATTGGTTATTGACCAGAGATGAGTCTCGGTCATGTCTACATAGTTCTCGAACCCGTAGGGTCCGCACGCTTAACGTTTGATGACGATCGGTATTATGAGTTTTTGAGTATTGATGTACCGAAGGTAGTTTGGAGTCCCGGATGAGATCACGGACATGACGAGGAGTCTCGGAATGTCCGAGACATAAAGATTGATATATTGGACGGCTATATTCGGACACCAGAAGTATACCGTAAAAGTTTCGGATTTATCGGGAATGCCGGAGGGGGTTACCGGAACCCCCTACGAGAGGGGATGGTCCATAGTGGGCCTAAAGGGTGAGAGAGAGGCAGCCCATAGGGCTGGCCGGCGCCCCCACCTAGGAATCCTAGTTGGACTAGGATTGGGGGGGCGCCACCTCTCCTAATCCTTTCCCCCTTCTTCCTTCCGGTGAATCCTACTAGGAATAGGATTGCAATCCTATTCCTAGTAGGAGTCCCCTCCCTAGCCGCACCATAGGAGGTGGCCGGCCCCTCCTCCCTTGCTCCTTTATATACGGGGGCAAGGGGGCACCCAAAGACACACAAGTTGAATTGTTTAGCCGTGTGCGGTGCCCCCCTTCACAGAATCACACCTCGGTCGTACCGTCGCGGAGCTTAGGCGAAGCCCTGCGCCGGTGAACACATCATATCCGTCACCACGCCGTCGTGCTGACGAAACTCTCCCGTGAAGCTCAACTGGATCAAGAGCTCGTGGGACGTCATCAAGCTGAACGTGTGCTGAACGCGGAGGTGCCGTACGTTCGGTGCTTGATCGGTTGGATCGCGAAGAAGTTCGACAACATCAACCGCGTCACTTGACGCTTCCGCTCCCGGTCTACGAGGGTACGTAGACACACTCTCCCCTCTCGTTGCTATGCATCTGGTAGATAGATCTTGCGTGATCGTAGGAAAATTTTAAAATACTACGTTCCCCAACAGGAAATTCTACTGAAAATAGCGTCAGTGGGGTTAGTTCCATCCAAATCATGCAAATTAGAGTCCAAAACAAGGGCAAAAGAGTTTGGAAAAGTAGATTCGATGGAGACGTATCAGGCGGTTTCTAAAATAGAAAAGGAGGTAGTACTTACTGTGGGAAAGGTGAAGTGATGGTTGCTTCGTCCAAGCAACTTATTACTATGGGAATATTGGAGTATTGGATTTAACGAAGAGTGAAATGATGGTTGCTTCGTCCGAGCAACTTACTATAGCAAAGCTGGGGCTCTGTGATTTGACTACTCACTAGTCATTATTACTGCGGCGCAATGACCGGGGTGAATCTCCCCTGCAATTGTGCACTCGAAGACAGGCCGACGCGAAGGTGGGCGAACGTCCGGTAAGGCCTGAGCGACAAACGGAGTGGTATAGTGGAGACGTTGGGTTAGGAGAGTGCGAATACGGAGCAAGAGAGGAAGGGACAGAGCAGGAGAAAAATGATCTAGGAGAGAGGATTTGACCGGACTGGGGACAGAGTCCTATGTGGAGGAGGACCGAGCGTTTGCTCCTCCGCGTTGGATGACAAAAAATGTCCAAACACAGTTCAGATGTTTGTGGACGATTTTGCAGGACGGTATTGGAGGTGCCCTTTCCCATATGATGAACCTTCAGGTTATGCATGTAGTACAAGCTGGTGCCAGAGTGAAGTTTTGGCGGATGGGTGCATCCGAGGACTTTATTCTAATGGTTAAAAATTGATATTTCCAAGTTGTAAAAAAATCAGAAAAATTATGTGAAAACTTATACACATGCATGGTGGATTTGTAACTTTTTTGTTAAAAAAAATCTTATGATTTACACGCTGCACAAAAACAAAATTCAGCCCCAACAACAAAAAGGGCTCATTTTCATGTACGTGTTTTTTTTTTGTCTACACCATATATGAAAGTATATTGGTACAAAAATTTCGTTGAACATGTTCTATATGCACATTTTCCCGCAAAAGAATATTACATGCACATAATTTTTGATTTTTTTTCGTGATGTAGAACTATGTTTTTTAGAAGTCCTTCGATGGACCCGTCCACCGTTTGGACTTTTCGACGCTACTCCACATCACTACTAGGGATATGTTTTCCCATCGGAGAGACCTCGTATTCGGCGGGGCAGACATTTCTCATCGTCGGCTGGCTGAAAAGCGGACACCACGTCAACAGAAATACGTCGCCTCCGTGACGCCTCGCATGGTCGCATCGTTATCTATCCAGAGGCCGTAGGCCGTGTCTTTTTAGGCGCGTGCGTATGTACGCGTACCATGTCTCTACGTAGGCTGTGCTGTGCGGCGCAGCCGTGGTATCCTCTTCTCCTCGTGCGCCGTGTCTCTGCTTGCAAAGCTGTGGGAGCCTGGCGAAAGGGCCTGTACTGTACGTCTGTACCTCTGGGACGTGACGGGGCAATGCCAAAAGCGCACAAGTTCCGCAGGCCTATCGCAGTTTTTTTCAGCCTGAGGCGCGGGCGTCGGAAAGGCTGTAGGGCAAAGGCAGGACGGTCACGGGTCACGTGCCCGGATCGAACCGCCGGATTCGTGCTCGCTCTGCGAAAACTGGCATGCGGAGCTGCCCCCCAATAGTAGTCAGCGACTTTTCTCTTTTTGAGTGAAGTGTTTTTTTTAGTGAAGTATTTTTTTTAGTGAAGTGTTTGCAGTGGTCCACTTTGTGGGCCGTCGGAGGCAGAGAGTCCATCTCGAGAGGGGGAAATGTCGTTAGTAAATGGCCTACAAGGCCCAAGACGCTTCCACAAAGCCCTAACAAAAAAAAGGTACACCTGTTGCTCAAAAAAAAAAAGGTACACCTCGTTTTTCTTTTCTTCAGGGAAATTACACCTTTTGGGGCACGCTGTTTTTTTAGATTTTTTTAGTAATTTCCATGGACTATATGGACCAATTGCAGAATATTCAACGTCTGCTAGCCTAAACCTTTGTCCGGCAATCAATCAGTGCACCATTAAGGACTCAGGAGAAGTACTGTGGTAACCCATTCTGAAGCCATGCAGTCAACAGGTGAAGTGCTATCGTGGATTCGTGGGGTTAGGATATAATCATTGCTTTGCTCGTTATGTGGGTCATGCCGGATCCATGAAAGACGATCACCATCATTTGGGATTAGCCCATTCGAGAGGCCTCCCCTCGTTACTCCCAAAAGCACTCGCAAGCGACAGCAAAATCGAAGGCAACTCCAGCCCTGATGATTAACATAACACTGCGAGAATGCGAGTGCGGAGTAGTACTCTTGTGCTGGAGCGAGGAGCACGGGACGCGCGTGCGGCACCGTTCCAGTTGGTCACCAAAGAGATGATTTTTAGACGAGCACCGTGCCTTCACAGTCCACGTCCACATGGCACATGGATGCTGCTGCCAGTTTGCACAAGTTACGGCGGTTCCATTCTCTCGACTGCACAAAAGTTAAGACACCGGGCCTGTGATCTCGGATCTGGTAAGGACGTGTAACGCTCATTCATGACGCCTGCTTGTTCATTGCCATCAATGTTTTCCTTGTGTGATGCAAAGCTGACCGACCATATATGTACAGGCCCTGTCGCCATGACGACGTGAAGGAGACTCTCAACTGTCCTTTCCCGCCTACAGTTTGCCTGCCGCAATTACCGCGCACGTTCAGGCGATCAGCCAACCACTCCAGCCGTTTTTGCTCACAGTCCCCGCGCAATTTTGCAAGTCTTCTTGTTCACTTCATCTTATTTCACTCCTGTTCGAGGTGAAAGAATACAGTACAAAATAAGAAAAAGGAAATATGAAAAAGTAGAATCATAGGAAATGTGAGAAAAAGAAGAAGGGCGAGAGAAGAAAGACCAATGGCAGACGTGGCAAGCTGTCTAAGAAAGGAATAAAAGGAAGAAGGAAAAAAAAAGAAAACATTCCCTAAAAAAAGATAAAAGAATACATGAAAAAAAAATCACTGCATGCTGAACCGGCCCAACATACAACAATATGACATCTAGTGCCTTCTCTTCGGACCTCCTCCCTAGCACCTTAAGCGACAATGCGCCATAGCGCACAAGGGGGCGCCGGCCGTGGCCTAGTACACATTTTCGCACGCGTGCTCACTTGCCCATATTTTTTGCCGCTACTGGTCTTTGTCTAAGGATGAAAATGACTCTCTTTTTTTCCTAAATTTCACAAATTTGATAATTAAATAAAAAATTCACAAATGCACAAAGATGTTCACGAATTCAAAAAATTATCGCGAACTCATAAAATGCAAAGTTTGGATCTCTGTGGATTCAAAAAACATGAATTAGATTTTTTTTTGCGGAAAATAAAAAGTCTGTGGGTTTGCAAAAATCTCTACAAATCAAAAAAAGTTCATGAATTAAAAAGAGAAACAAAAAAATTGAAAATAAGAAAAAGAAAAGCCAACCCAAAAAACCAGTAACAAATAAAAAAGAGAACCCCGCCTGGAAGCTTCCTAAAACCAAAACATTTGGAAGCTAATGGGCCGAGCCATTATGAATGGGGAAGCCCGTGGGCGCTTTGTAGAAACAACGCTGGAACCGAAGCGTGAAGCGCGAAAAAGCGTTACCATCTCTTCCAATGGCCGGCCCACGCTAATAACGGACTACATCTACCGATTAGAAGGAAAATCCCAACTCTCTCATACGGGAAGGAAAGAAGCTAACACTCTTTGCTTTTCTTTTCATCCATACCACAACTAGCATCAAGCGCAACTGACAGTCTACCAGGATTTATTTCCTAGCACCTCCTGTTGGAGATGGACCAATGGCGCGATATATTGCTCGCCGAAAGCTGTAATGATCGTGTCCCTCACGTCGGGTCACGTTGATGTATATCCCTCATCCGCTCATTGGTTTCAGGGTTTTCCCACTTGTTTTTTTTTCCTTTTGCTCACTAGTTTCTCTTTTATTTAGCGCTCGCTCCTCTTCAGAAAATGAGGCAAATTAAAAAAGTTCACATATTAAAAGAATGATATTGCATCTTCATGAAATGCAAATAAAGTTTGTGTATTTGACAATTGTTCTTGAATAAAAAATGCTAGTGAAATGAACTAATGTTCACGAAATTCAATAAATGTACGAAAAATTCAAAACAATTAATAATTTAAAGAACATGAGTTAATAAACGTTCACAAAGTTTGAATAATAAATGAATTCCAAATATTTGAAAAATCTAGAAATATTTCATGAAGTTGAGAAATGTTCTCCAAAGTAAAAAACATTATGAATTCAAAAAATGTTTGTGAAAATTTGCAAAAAAGTTTACGTATTCCAAAAAGGAGTTGAAAACGTATTTGTGAAACTCAAAAAATTCTAAAATGTTTGTGAAATTCAGAAAGTATCTTTAATTTGACAAATATTCAACTATCTGGAAAATTTGTAAATTTATTTTTTTAAAATTCAAAACATGCTCCTAATTAACTTTTTGAATTTGGAAAGTTTTACTGAAACTGAAAATACTTTATGAATTGAAAAATAGTAGCAAAAAAAGGAATTAAGAAAGAAAAAGAATACCCAACAGAAAAATAAGAATACCCAATAGACAAAAAGAACAACAAACACATGTGAAGGGTCCCTAAGCTAGATGACAAACTCCCCGAACCCTCCTACTCCCAGGGCAAACATAGAGCTTGATGGGTCGGTCCGCTAGCGAACGCGTGAACCTGCTCGCAGAGTGACCATCTGCATCTTGCCAGAGGCGAGACACGGATGACGCGACTATGTCTCACTTTTTTTTAAGAAACCGACTATGTCTCACTTGTGGTGAGACATAACACAGCCTCGCTAGCCGTCCAGTACAGGACACCATGCCTGTACGCCTTTTTTCTTCACATTTTCGTTTGTTTTTTGTTTTTTGTTTTCTTTCTTTTGCTTATATTTATAAATAAAATATGCATACACATAGTAATAAAAAATGTTAATCATACACTTGAAAAATGCAAAACATGTATATAAAATGCTCGTCATGTATATACAAAATGTAATGTGTATGAAAAAATGTAGACATCAAGACATATATATGAGAAAATATTAATCATATATTAAAATAATTTTAAATGCAAGAGGACACAAAAAATATTAATCATATATATAAATCTTTCTGAAGTATACAAAAAATGTACAATCTGTACGCAAGAGGAAACAATAAAAAAATTACTCCTTCTGTAAAGTATTATAAATGTGTATAAAAAGGTTCCTGATGTATTAAAAAAATAAAAAGTGTGCATGAAAAAATTAGACATAAAGCATATGTTGAAAAAAATGTTAATCATGTATTTAAAAATGCTTGTGCAGGTTTCATTTTTTTTAACATAAAAATGTTTAGCTTTTATTTAAATAATGTTGATCATTTATTTCAAAAAGTGTTCATAAGATGTTTTTTAAGAAACAAATATACATCATGTATTTGAGAAGTGTACAATGTGTTTGAAAAGAGTTTCATGTGTACACCAAAAATGTACACTGAGCACTTTAATAGTTAGATATGTGTTGAAATAAAGGAAAAATGATGGAAACCGAAAAAGAAACATAAAAAATCAAAGTAGACAAAGAAAAAACCAATGGACGTATAACAAAAATCAGGGGAGCAACAAGAGAAAATCTAAGAAAAAAATAAGAAGACCCAAGAAAAAAAAGGAAAACAAGAAACCGTAGAAAACAAAGTGCAAAGAATAAAAAAACAAAGAAAACAAAGAAATAAAACATAAAACTGAGGAAAATGGAAAATAAAGAAAAAACCTGTACAACCTAACAAAGGAATAACGAAAATCAAAGAAAAACTAAGAAATAAATAAAACATATGGAAACTGATAAAGAAACAAAGAAAACTGGTGAAAAAACATAATACAGGAAGAAAAAAACCATATTGAAAAAGGGAAAACCGAAAAGAGATAGGAGAAAACGATGTAATTGCACCGAGCGACAGCGTGCCAGCGAAGAAACCAACTACAGCGCACATAAAAAAGCTTCAGACAAGATGGTAGGTACTCTTGGTATTAGCGAGATATAGTTCTCGCGGCGACACACAAGTAGGGGTGGGCATAAAAACCGATGAACCGAAGACCGAACCGAAGCCGATACCGAAAAAACCGAATTTTCGGTTTTTGTTGCTGCTACAGTAAATTTCGGTTTTCAGCTGTATTAACCGAATTAAATTCGGCAGGTTCGGTTTAATACCGATTCACCGAAACATAAACCGAAGTAACCTGATTGAGCAGCAGAAAGCTTGGCTTCTTGGTGCCCACGTAGCTAACGACAAAATGAAATGATGTAGCAAGGCTGCCAGGGTACTATGCGTGGTCGCTCGTGATTCAGAGCCCGCACTCGTTTTATTTAGGTGCATGCCCGCACTAGCATGGGCTGACCACATACGTGGTACTATGAAGGCCCAATCTTCTTGTCACCTCCCAGCCCATGTCGCTCTTTGCTAAAAGAGGCAGTGGGCGTGCGAGCGTCCAACCAGCACGATTTTAGTCCCACATCGCCTGGCTGCTGAGAAAACGTGGGGACTTGCGGCTATATTAGAGGGCACTCTGACCATAGCCACAAAGGCAAGGTTCAGTCGGTATTAACTGAATACCGTACCGAATCAGTCGGTTAACCGAAATTTCGGTTTTCTGATTTATGTTGGCATTTTTGGTTTCTAGTTTTGCGAACCGAATTTGAATAAATACCGAACGGTAGAAACCGAAAATTCGGTTTATACCGAACGCCCACCCCTACACACAAGGAAGGCTCGAGCGAGCTTCTTTTGGGCCTACCTTGTATTGTAGTTGGTTTGTATGGTTCTCCATTTCTTCATACATTTTTTTTGTTACCGCGTTCTTATTTTATATTTTGTTTATATATGAAATACTCTAAAGACATATAGTTCAAAAGTTATTTTTTTAATGTTCACCGCCCATTTATTAAATGATACCGCAGTGTGGGTACTAAAATATGTTTTGTTACCTGCGCAAAATGTTCACGCGTTTTTAAAACACTTTTCACATTTTTTGTATAATGTAAAAATATTCACATGATTTTCTAGAAGTGTTTCGTACAATTAATGTGGCGAGCCCGACTCATAATTCAAGATCACCGAATGCATGTGTACAGTGATCCCAGAAATCAATGCTCACTGAACACACAGAAGCTGAATAACAAAAGTCTTACATCCATACATACCGTGTTACACAAATTGTGATCATTATGGTCAAGTCTTGAGTAAATCATTGCAGCGTAAATCTTCAATAACAACTTGGACCCATGCCATCTGCCTTAACCCTACAGGCATTCTGACTGGGAAGCGTCCTAGCTCGCATGCTCGTCACCAAGAAATCTTAATCATATCCTGTTCTTTCATGCCTGGCCAATAAAATAACCAGTGGCAAGCCAATGAGTACTTTGAATGTACTCGCAAGCTACCCAAGTGTAATGACAGAATAATTATGCAGGGCTCTACCACTAAATTGGCATTTTTGCGTAAAGCTAGTTTTTTCTCATGCAAGTATGATCAACATATATCAAGGACATGCATGTGTCTGCAACAAGTATCAGGAGGTTACAGACATTAATATCGAGAAAGAGTTGTAATCAACTCATGCTCAAGCTCATCACGACTTCCTCAAGAATCACATCATCAATATCACTGGACCGTGTTGTTTTCCTCACACACACACACACCAGGTTTCTTAAACATTGGACGTAGCCCAAGAGCGGTTACCCAACTGTCCTTGACCGTGGACACGGCTATTCGAATAGTTTTACACTCTGCAGAGGTTGTACACTTTACCCACAAGATCCGGGGAACTTCCGTGCCATCCACGACCCGCGGTACTTCAAGTACCCGAGGTAAGCACCCGATCACTATCTTTCCCTAGACGACACTAACATAGAGTCCACTCGATTGGTAGTAATCCCCGTGCCCAACATTTCACATCTTAAAAATTGTGGAGCCTCGCTCCCATATTCATCACACACCACTGACACGGGGTACCAACGGTGTGTTCGGTGCCCTGTGAAAACAGTCATGGCCGCCTATCCAAGCACGACCCCGTCCCAAGAGTGACCTCATGTCACCCCCGTCACTAGTAATGCGGGTACCATGCTAGTATCGACCTAGGTAATCAATAATGCCCTTTCCTATATAAGGGTAGAGTGGTTGCGCATGTAAGGTTGGAATAACGGTCGCAACTTAAACCAATCCGTTTTCAAAACAACAGACACACTTGCCTCGGTACACCACTTCGTCATCAAGTGGTTACCCAACTCATCATCTCCCTCGGGCATAAATGGCATCCGACGGGGTTTTCGAAAAGTCTTTTGAAAATACTCTGCCTCCGTCACCATGCATATTCCTGTCCCATTTGCGTAGCCACTACTATAGCAACCTATCTACTCCCATCCACATAACCCTCATAAGAAGGTAGGGTCATGCTTGATGCAAGTTTCAATAGTAAAGTAACAAAGGTACCAACCAAAGTGGTCACCACCTCAACATGATTTCGATGCATTGATAATAAGGAGCTATGAGACATGCATAAAAAGGTTTCTCGAACATGGTCAAAGGGCTGCTTGCCTTGTCCTTCAGAGTCTTCAAACCTTCTGGTCCATCTCCAAGTACTCCGTTTATTTTGTCAACTAACGACGAAAACAATCATAATAAGCAACACAACAAGGCAAAAATAAAAGTGCTCTAAAAATAGGGGTTGGACTTTTCTAGGATACCTCTGGTCATATGAAAAATGGCCACGGTGGTTTCATTGGGATTTGATCAATGGACATCTCTGAACATTTCAATATGAGGTAATTAGGGGATTTGTGGATTTGCAAGAAGTGTACAGAAGAATTATTTTGAAAAATGGTCAGAGGCACCCATCTAACAAGGAATGATTTTAGAAGCAGCTAGGAGTTGGTTTCACTTGATTTGGAGTTCAAAAGAATTTCCTATGATTTTGCAAAGTTGGCTATACATGAATAAATAGACCAATATTTGATGTGGTACACAAAGTGTTGGGAAAAATGTTCCAAAACTAAGTTATGAGCATATAAGTACCTAGGAATTTGAATCATGGCTTTTGGATCAACTTAGAGCTCTCTGTGATTTTCTAAAGTTTATCACAAAAATAGAAAAATGATATTTTGATAATATTTGTGAATAGAATGTTTCTGAAAAAATGGGCAAATGGCACCATGTGATAGAGCATGATTTTATGAACTCATAGAAATTTGAATCATCAAATTTGGAATCCATTTGATTTATTTATGGATTTTAGAAACTTATTGAAAAAGAAAAAGAAAAGGAATCTACCTAGATGGGCTGGATTAAACCCTGCGCTGGCGTGCACTGAGTGAGGAGTAGCGCCGGAATGCTACTGGGCCGGCACAGTGGCTCAACCACGCGGGCAGAGGGCGACGCCGAAGGCGCATTCGGCTAATACGCCTTCCTGCACGGAAGACAGGCGCCAGATGGACCCGTGTCCATTTAAACGGGGCCGGCCCACAGGTTAGTGGCTCAGGCGTGCGCCGGGTCGTTGACGGGCGGGGCCCAATGCTGACGCGGCACCTTCTTCTTCCTCCGCTCGAATCAGAGGAGACGAGGCAAAGCGCACGCCGGCGTTGATCCCCGACGACTCCGGCCGTCCCCGGTGGTGTCCGGCGCACCGAAATATTCAAGGGAATGAGCCGCATCCATCCAGGGTCTTCAAGCGGGCCGGGAGGAACGGGAGCGACAGCGGCCTTGGTGCCGGCGGGCGGCTTCGAGAGAAGACGGGCGCGACGCCAGGGGCGCAAGGGAAAGGGAAGGAAGAAGTGGGGGGGGCTCCACGGTCCTGCGTTACTCCTCCTGGTGGTCAAAGAAGACGAGGGCAGGCTCTGGTTCACCAGAGCCGGGCAGAGGCCGACGGCGACCATGGTGGCCATGGAGAGGGAAAGAGAGCACCAGGGGGGAGGGGGCTTCTCCGGGAGGTTCACGGGAGAGAGGGGTTTCTAACCAAGACGAGAGAGATAGTCGGGGTGGCTTAAATGGGTGTGGCCGCGGTGCACCGTGGGCGCGGTCCAGGCCATTCTCGGGCGAGCTCTGCGGAGAGGTGGGAAGAGAGGATAAGGAGGGGCCCGACAGCGAGGCGTGTCCCGGACATCGAGGCCACCTCGAGAGACACGACCCCAACGCCCTAGGTGGTCGGAGGCCTCGGGCAGGACGCAGCTACAGTGCAGGAGCATACTGTAGCGCGCTCCAGAGCGCCCATTTGGCATGCCACTGCATGCCCACGCGCTCTGGTCGTGTCCCTCCTTGTCTACTGGCTGTGGGGTGGTACGGGGATGCTCTGAGGTGCTTAGAAGGTAAGGTAGGAGGGAGGGGTAAGAAGTAGGAGGGTAGAAAGGTGCTGCCATGGTGAAAGCAGAGAGGTAATTGGGGGTTTTACCCCCTCCAATGATTGAGCTGAGACATGGGTTAGTTACAGGAGGTAGAAGGTGATCAGGTTCATGTGTGGGAAGAATTAGAGATAAAGGGGAATAGTGAAAGGGGTCAAAACAATGGTTTTGGAAAAATGGCAGAAGGTGTTTGATGTGGTTTTGGGCAAGCAAATTATTCCCAATTGACATGAGACTTAACAGGATCAAATGTCATATAGAAATAGGGTGTTCTACCAAGTTTGAGCTCATTTGAAGAAACTTGTCAATGTAACTTTGGTAAACCCTAGAAATCAACAGAAATGACTTTTCCAAGATTCAGTCATGCAAATCATTCCTCCTTGATGCACCACTTGGTGTAGTGTCATCATTTGGGGTTGTGAGAATGTCCACAAAATTTGAGGCCACAAGTACAAAGTTGGTAATGTAGAGTTGTTCAAATTTGGATCTGATCATAAATGGTTTTGGGGCACTTGGGTCAAGTTATCCATCTCCCAAACTTGTGTCATTTGGCATAGATGCATATTTACATCATTTGAGCATGTGCACCAAGTTTGAGAGCATTTGGACCAGTTTGGCAATGTAAAGTTGCTCAAACTTCAAAATGGACAGAAATGGTTTTGAGGGGATTTGATGATATTTTCTTGATCTTCAAGGCATGAGGCTTTGTAAGATCATCAAATATGTCATATTTGACATGATAGAAGTTCCCTGAAATTATTAGAAAATATTTCCTTTGTAAATATTTCAAAAGCTTGAAATATCCAGAAAGGGTTTTTGAAGGATTTGTCCAATATTTGAACATGACCATGTGTTGAAACTCTTATATATGGACAATATATGTCCTATGAGTTTCCCTGAATTTTGAAAAATATTTTTGAAACAGTTAAATAATTTAAACCTATTAAAGACCATTTCAGGCCTAAAGAAAAAGCTTTTAAATAAAATAGGAAAAATAACTTTTAAAATTATACTTTTGTGGTTTAAGGGAGTCCTATACCTAATAGGATTCAAATATACTTTTTGAAAGATTTTTAACACCCCAAATAAGGTACTTGCAGTGCAAAACTCAATTAAGGAGTTTTTGGAAAACTAATTTTAGAAAATACTATTTGGCTAAATTATTTTTATAAGAAAATACTATATAGTTCTATACACATGGCATGATCATTGGGAAAAGGTTTCAGATCAAGGAGATGAAGTATAAGAGTTGGATGGTTTATTTGATTTTTAGAGCACTTGCAAACAACAAACAAAAAACCAATCAAGCAAGGACAAAAACATTCAAAACTTTTTGCCAAACCACATTTTAGCATGACTATTAGCTTAAGTGATGTGGCATGAAAATCAGGGTGTGACAGATATATCCCCCTTACAAGAATCTCGTCCCCGAGATTCCCAGACTAGGCGTGGAAAGAAATACGGAGACTTGGATACAGGGTAGTCTTCACTTCTTCTTGTTGGTTCTGCTCCCGAGTGGTGCTCCATGGAACTTTGAAGTACTTGGTGGTGTGGCTTCTCGCATGTTGCCCTCTTTGATGCAGGTTGCTGAGGGGTCTGTTGCATAGGTTAGGTTGGGTTAGACGTTAATGGCTCGGTGATCGATCTCCTTGCAGGGACCGGGCTAGTTAGGAAGTTAAAAGCATTTCCAGAGTTGTGACTCGTGGAAAATTTGGTGCACGGTGGGTACCTCTGGTAGCCGTCTACTATTTGTCTTGCAGTGGTCTTGAAGAAAGTCGATAAATCTTGGGGTGAGCGTCCCTTCGACATGGAAATGCTTGGTTCCTTCGAGAGGAGTGGTTAGCAGATACGCCTGGTCTTCGACGCGGAAGTTTACTTCTTGATGACGGTGGTCGGTGTAGTTCTTCCTTCTTGACATGTCGGTCTTCAAATGTCTTCTAACCAGCTGAACGGCTCTTTCTCCGTCTTCGGGTAGTCAAGTATGTTGCCAAATAAAGATGACAACTAACTTGTCCAAGTACTCCATGAAGTCTATGGGGTACGCAAGGTAGGCTGGGGTATTGGTGGTGGTCTCCGTTGAGTATTGGCAAAGGTCTTCTTGACTTAGAGCCAAGGCCCGTGGTCAGGATCTAACCATGTTGTGGCTTGGTGGGGCTTAAGGGTTTCAAGGATTCTAGTGTGTGAGTGAACGTTTATTATCTTATCCTTGAGCACGATTTATGAGATGCCAATAGTTCTTCCTAGTCCTAAAATACTTATACCACCAAAAGCATCATCTCGCATAGGTCAACTCCAATCACCACTCATGCCATACATATCCTCATGACTCTCAAAAGGAGGTCTAACAAAATTATACATGTCTACGATCCGCGAAAATCATATGTATGGCTACCCCTAAGAATCCATGGGTAAGGCATACAAGCTGCTAAGCTTGAATTAAACACGACAATCCAAGTGCTCATCCCATTCTTCCAAGGTTCAAGATAATGCATCTCTATCCTAAGGAAACACATCGTAAGCCACTCCAAGATCTTGTTTCCTTCCTATGAATCAACTCTAATAGGCTATTTTCTTCCATCAATCACCACATAATCCAACAATTCTACAAATCCGATGTCTACGGTGTTCCACAAGATCTCAAGTCCCTATAATACCCAAATACTTGGAAGGGCTATGTATTCTATAGTAAGTTCACCAAATTCCCACCATCATGGTCAAGTAAACTCCAAGGTCATGATTATATAGATCCCTAAATCAACTCCGACAAGTAACCCAATCTCCTAGTTTGACATTCCCCGAGAAACATGGTATCATGATCAAGATCAACAGTCTAAATCAAATGTACTCCAGATCATGTAGACATATTTAGCATCTATACCCAACCAGAATCACCTACTTAAATCCAAATCTCATGTCCGACGAGAATTCCTACATTTCCCCCATGTCATTCTCAAAATGTCAACTATCTTCTATCAATATCCCCTGGCTAGGTCAAATCCTTATACCTCCAAGAATTTCAATTTGCGATCACACTGCAAGTCCAAGTTACTCCAGGGTGATGAAAGTTACGCTACTCTATTAATCATGATCCCACCAACATGAAAACCTCACAATCCATAAAGGCCTCAGATAATTCCTCGAAGTCACTGATATAAAGTCACCAGATCATCTATCCTATATTCCTGTATCCTCAATTTGGTCTTCCCTATGGCATCGTCAGTTCTCGTGCTATATTAGGATGACAATGTGCTCGTTCACTGTGTCCACTAGTTCCATAATGAACCCAGTGTTGTGCAAGGTTATAGAGGCTTAACTGGTTCTCTTGTAATTCTATGGGTTAGGCACATGGTTAAGGATTCGAGCTGGGGTATCTCGTGAAGTATCAAAGGGTCTAGGAATGGGTTTCTAAACTTGAGGGGTAATCATAACTTCACGGGGTTGCACTTGGTCGTGGAGGTTGTAGCAGAAGTCTTCAGTGCCAGTTGGTTGCTGAGGTAGAATCCTTGGTGCATCTTGTCTTGCCGGTCTTCAGTTGAGGAGATAGAAGAGAGGGAAAAAGTAGCATAGAGGAGGGGAATGCCTAAAGGGGGTTCTATAGTGCAAGTGCAAACAAATAGGTGCAAAAAGGGCAAAACAAAAGAAACAAGGTAAGGAAGGTGATATAGCCGTGTACTTGTTGCCTCGGGCAAAAGTGCGACTTATATCAAAACACAAACAAATAAAATCAAGCAACACACAATCATGGTTCTATTCGAACCATCAGACGGACTCGACTGCTCATAGGGGGTACACGATTCATCCTACCCTAGGGGTTCTCGGACTAGTAGTCGCGCCTTGTGCCTCGTGCAGTCTTTTGAGTTTTCCTCAGGTGTTGCTATGTCCCTTGTAGCTGTTTGATGAATGGTCCAGGTTGAGCTTGAAGAATCTTCAACAACTTCTCGCCTGATGAGGGGATGTGGTGAAGGTGTCTCCTCGTAGCTGGCGTTGACTTGGTCTCCTCTTGTCTTCTTAATCATAACGATCCCTTTTTGCCTTCTAAGGCATCGACGGTACTGGGTAGGTAATCCTTATGCAATGACAATAACAAGGCATAATAGAGGTCCAACATGTCGGTTACGTTGATGACAACATCGACACCAAGAGTGGGGGATGAAGAGAACCGTTTTCCTGCTCACTATAGTGAGGCGGACCAAATGGCGAGGTTCTCATCCAACGGTGGTTGCCGACACAACAACGGTAGTGACAAGGTTACTCTATTAGCGATGTATATCATGATCTTGCATAACCTATACCCTGGTCATCGTAGGCCAAGGTTGCATCATCCTGGGGCAGTGTCGAGGGTGTCACCATCTTCTGGGTCCAGATGTCCTCATTCCTCGAGACGGTATCTTCTATTGGTATCGTCATGTCGTGGTGTCGCCAAACTTGTGTTCAGAAGACGTGGGCGAATGTCTGGCAAGGCGTCGTCCTTCTAGGTTATCCACAAGGATTACAAGGAATCCAGTGGTCAGGGGCATAAGGGTTCTAGTGACCAAAGGTTTTGAAGGGGAAGAGATCAATAAGGAAAGTATACCTTAGTTTTCGAAAAAACTTAGAAGGGAAGAGGAGTATAGATAGTTTTGAAAACTAGTAATAGTTTGGAAATAGTTTTACCCTAACTAACGACCATGCGAACTAAGGCTTCCTACAGTCAGGATGGCTCTGATACCAGCTCTGTGAGGACCCCGACTCATAAGTCGAGATCACCGAATGCACGTGTACAGTGATCCCAGAGATCAATGCTCACTGAACACACAGAAGCTGAATAACAAGAGTCTTACATCCCTACATACCGTGTTACACAAATTGTGACCATTATGGTCAAGTCTTGAGTAAATCATTGCAGTGGAAATCTTCAATAACAACTTGGACCCATGCCATCTGTCTTAACCCTACAGGCATTCTGACTGGGAAGCGTCCTAGCTCGCATGCTCGTCACCGAGAAATCTTCATCATATCATGTTCTTTCATGCCTGGCCAATAAAATAACCAGCGGCAAGCCAATGAGTACTTTCAATGTACTCGCAAGCAACCCAAGTGTGATGCCAGAATAATTATGCAGGGCTCTAGTACTAAATTGGCATTTTTGCCTAAAGCTAGTTTTTTCTCATGCAAGTATGATCAACAAACATCAAGGACATGCATGTGTCTGCAACAAGTATCAGGAGGTTACAAACATCAATATCGAGAAAGAGTTGTAATCAACTCATGCTCAAGCTCATCGTGACTTCCTCAAGAATCACATCATCAATATCACTGAACCGTGTTGTTTTCCTCACACACACACACACACACACACACCAGGTTTCGCAAACAATGGACGTAGCCCAAGAGCGGTTACCCAACTGTCCTTGACCGTGGACACGACTATTCGAATAGTTTTACACTCTGTAGAGGTTGCACACTTTACCCACAAGATCCGGGGAACTTCCGTGTCATCCACGACCCGCGGTACTTCAAGTACCCAAGGTAAGCACCCGATCACTATCTTTCCCTAGACGACACTAATATAGAGTCCACTTGATTGGTAGTAATCCCCGTGTCCAACATTTCTTATCTTAAAAATTGTGGAGCCTCGCTCCCATATTCATCACATACCACTGACACGGGGTACCAACGGTGTGTTCGGTGACCTGTGAAAATAGTCATGGCCGCCTATCCAAGCACGACCCCGTCCCGAGAGTGACCTCATGTCACCCCCATCACTAGTAATGCGGGCACCATGCTAGTATCGACCTAGGTAATCAATAATGCCCTTTCCCATATAAGGGTAGAGTGGTTGCGCATGTAAGGTTGGAATAACGGCTGCACCTTAAACCAATCCATTTTCAAAACAACACACACACTTGCCTCGGTACACCACTTCGTCATCAAGTGGTTACCCAACTCATCATCTCCCTCGGGCATAAATGGCACCCGACGGGGTTTTCGAAAAGTCTTTTGAAAATACTCTGCCTCCGTCACCATGCATATTCACGTCCCATTTGCATAGCCACTACTATATCAACCTATCTACTCCCACCCACATAACTCTCATAGGAAGGTAGGGTCATGCTTGATGCAAGTTTCAATAGTAAAGTAACAAAGGTACCAATCAAAGTGGTCACCACCTCAACATGATTCCGATGCATTGATAATAAGGTGCTATGAGACATGCATAAAAAGGTTTCTCGAACATGGTCAAAGGGTTGCTTGCCTTGTCCATCAGAGTCTTCAAACCTTCTGGTCCATCTCCAAGTACTCCGTTTATTTCGTCAACTAACGACGAAAACAATCATAATAAGCAACACAACAAGGCAAAAATAAAAGTGCTCTAAAAATAGGGGTTGGACTTTTCTAGGACACCTCTGGTCATAGGAAAAATGACCAAGGTGGTTTCATTGGGATTTGATCAATGGATATCTTTGAACATTTCAATATGAGGTAATCAGGGGATTTGTGGATTTGCAAGAAGTGTACAGAAGAATTATTTTGAAAAATGGTGAGAGGCACCCATCTAACAATGAATGATTTTAGAAGCAGCTAGGAGTTGGTTTCACTTCATTTGGAGTTCAAAAGAATTTCCTATGATTTTGCCAAGTTGGCTATACATGGATAAATAGACCAATATTTGATGTGGTACAGAAAGTGTTGGGAAAAATGTTCCAAAACTAAGTTATGAGCATATAAGTACCTAGGAATTTGTATCATGGCTTTTGGATCAACTTAGAGATCTCTGTGATTTTCTAAAGTTTATCACAGAAATAGAAAAATGACATTTTGATAATATTTGTGAATAGAATGTTTCTGCAAAAATGGGAAAATGGCACCATGTGATAGAGCATGATTTTATGAACTCATAGAAATTTGAATCATCAAATTTGGAATCCATTTGATTTATTTATGGATTTTAGAAACTTACTGAAAAAGAAAAAGAAAAGGAATCTACCTAGATGGGCTGGATTAAACCCTGCGCTGGCATGCACTGAGCGAGGAGTAGCGCCGGAACGCTACTAGGCCAGCACAGTGGCTCAACCACGCGGGCAGAGGGCGACGCCGAAGGTGCATTCGACTAACACGCCTTCCTGCACGGAAGGTAGGCGCCAGATGGACCCGTGTCCATTTAAACGGGGCCGGCCCACCGGTCAGTGGCTCAGGCGAGCGCCGGGTCGTTGATGGGCGGGTCCCAATGCTAATGCGGCACCTTCTTCTTCCTCCATTCGAATCAAAGGAGGCGAGGCAGAGCGCACGCCGGCGCTGATCCCCGACGACTCCGGCCGTCCCCGATGGTGTCCGGCGCACCGAAAGATTCAGGGGAATGAGCCGCATCCATCCAGGGTCTTCAAGCGGGCCGGGAGGAACGGGACCGACAGCGGCCTTGGCGCCGACAGGCAGCTTCGGGAGAAGACGGGCGCGACGCCAGGGGCGCTAGGGAAAGGGAAAGAAGAAGTGGGGGGCTCCGCGGTCCTGTGTTACTCCTCCTGGTGGTCAAAGAAGACGAGGGCAGGCTCTAGTTAACCAGAGCCGTCCAGAGGCCGCCGACGACCATGGTGGCCATGGAGAGGGAAAGAGAGCACCAGGGGGAGAGGGGGCTTGTCCGAGAGGTTCACGGGAGAGAGGGGGTTCTAACCAAGACGAGAGAGAGAGAGTCGGGGGTGGCTTAAATGGGTGTGGCCGCGGTGCACCGTGGGCGCGGTCCAGGCCATGCTCGGGCGAGCTCTGCGGAGAGGTGAGAAGAGAGGATAAGGAGGGGCCCGACAACGAGGCGTGTCCCGAACGTCGAGGCCACCTCGGGAGACACGACCCCAACGCCCTAGGTGGTTGGAGGCCTCGGGCAGGACGCAGCTACAGTGCAGGAGCACACTGTAGCGCGCTCTAGAGCGCCCATTTGGCATGCCACCGCATGCCCACGCGCTCTGGTCGTGCCCCTCCTTGTCTACTGGCTGTGGGGTGGTACGGGGATGCTCTGAGGTGCTTAGGAGGTAAGGTAGGAGGGAGGGGTAAGAAGTAGGAGGGTAGAAAGGTGCTGCCAAGGTGAAAGCAGAGAGGTAATTGGGGGTTTTACCCCCTCCAATAATTGAGCTGAGACATGGGTGAGTTACTAGAGGTAGAAGGTGATCAGGTTCATTTGTGGTAAGAATTAGAGGTAAAGGGGAATAGTGAAAGGGGTCAAAACAATGGTTTTGGAAAAATGGCAAAAGGTGTTTGATGTGGTTTTGGGCAAGCAAATTATTCCCAATTGACATGAGACGTAACAAGATCAAATGTTATATAGAAATAGGGTGTTCTACCAAGTTTGAGCTCATTTGAAGAAACTTGCCAATGTAACTTTGGTAAACCCTAGAAATCAACAGAAATGACTTTTCCAAGACTCAGTCATGCAAATCATCCCTCCTTGATGCACCACTTGGTGTAGTGTCATCATTTGGGGTTGTGATCATGTCCACAAAATTTGAGGCCACAAGTAAAAAGTTGGTAATGTAGAGCTGTTCAAATTTGGATCTGATCAGAAATGGTTTTGGGGCACTTGGATCAAGTTATCCATCTCCAAAACTTGTGCCATTTGTCATAGATGCATATTTACATCATTTGAGCATTTGCACCAAGTTTGAGAGCATTTGGACAAGTTTGGTAATATAAAGTTTCTCAAACTTCAAAATGGACACAAATGGTTTTGAGGTGGATTTGATGATGTTCTATTGATCTTCAAGGCATGAGGCTTTGTAAGATCATCACATATGTCAAATTTGACATGATAGAATTTCCCTAAAATTATTAGAGAATATTTCCTTTGTAAATATTTCAAAAGCTTGAAATATCCAGAAAGGGTTTTTGAAGGATTTGTCCAATATTTTGAACATGACCATGTGTTGAAACTCTTATATATGGACAATATATGTCCTATGAGTTTCGCTGAATTTTGAAAAATATTTTTGAAATAGTTAAATAATTTAAACCTATTAAAGACAATTTCTTGCCTAAAGAAAAAGCTTTTAAATAAAATAGGAAAATAACTTTTAAAATTATACTTTTGTGGTTTAAGGGAGTCCTATACCTAATAGGATTCAAATATACTTTTTGAAAGATTTTTAACACCCCAAATAAGGTACTTGCAGTGCAAAACTCAATTCCGGAGTTTTTGGAAAACTAATTTTAGAAAATACTATTTGGCTAAACTATTTTTATAAGAAAATACTATAGTGTTCTATACACATGGCATGATCATTGGGAAAAGGTTTCGAATCAAGGAGATGAAGTATAAGAGTTGGATGGTTTATTTGATTTTTAGAGCACTTGCAAACAACAAACAGAAAACCAATCAAGCAAGGACAAAAACACTCAAAAGTGTTTGCCAAACCACATTTTAGCATGACTATTAGCTTAAGTGATGTGGCATGAAAATCAGGGTGTGACAATTAATTAGAAAGTTGATGACTCCTCAAAAAAATTGATGACATTTAAAATTGTTCACTTGCTATAAATAATAACCGTTTAAAGAAAATAATCGTTTAGTTTTAGAAAATGTTTTGTACTGTTAAAAATGTTCATCGTGTATTTGAAAAGTGTTTAAAATATATTTAAAAATGATTCAAACATGTATTTTAAAAAATGTTCATAATACATTTGAAAATGTTCACGTGTATGAAAAAATGTTGTGCGTGTACACAAAAAATGTGAAAGGTATTTTAAAAAGTGAACATGTATTTGGAAAAGGAAAAAAAAGGAGTAGACCAAAAATAGGAAACCCCAAAACCCCAAGAATACCGATACAAAATCCACATTGAAACGAAAGAAGAAGAAAATTGCATGAAATCTTCTTAAACTAGTTTGAACCGTTCATAGGAGTTCTCCAAAACCAATCCATGAAGCTGCCGGTCCGCTGGTCTCACACTAGGGCCTTGACGAGGTACCATCTCGGTGCGGGCGAGATATAGGTCCTTGGCTCACAGCGGGTGAAACATATTATTTGTGGGCTTGATGGGCAGGTCACCAAGTCTGTTCCTTTTGACCTGCTTGGGCTTATGAGTGTTCTCGAGAGCAAAATGCCCCCAAACAGGCCCTGGTCCGTAAACCGGTCTTGCAGAATTTGAGTGTTATAAAGAAAATTGCCTAAGAAAGGGCTACAAAAAAATAGAAAATATTTTTTTGCTAAAAAAGAGAAGTTCATTCCAATACTTCCACTCTCCCACCTAAATAATACTCGAGATGGCATGCTGATGTACCACCTACAAAACTCGCTTTTAGCTTTCATCTCGGTAGGAATGTCGGCTGAAACCAAACAGAACCACATGTAGTTTGAGTTTTTTTTGAGAGATTGTAGTTGAAGTCTTTTGACCGTCTTGATTTGATCCGAAGTTCTGAACATGACTTGGATTTGTATCGAAACAATTGCCCCATGCAGTACACAAAAACTCATAAATCTGAACAATGATTAAGAAACCCATGATATTCCGTATCTTTTTTTGAAATGAAGCCATACGATTTTTCTCATCAATTAATTAATAAGAAGATAACTGCTCAGTTAATTAATGAAAAACTATGCAAAAACTAATACATACAGACCACATGTGGACTACTCACCAAGCATAAACCTCATGACCGCACATTCGACTTGACAAACACTTCAAACTCATATCAACCACAAACACCAACACCTCTACATCGTACATGAACCTTCAGCAAAAACACGTCAAGTGCAGACAACAGACATCACCAAATCCATGGGGACATGCCAAACCATGAGGATGATCCGAGGACCATCCATTCAGCGGCGGTGGACGCCTTTCCAGTGTCGTCACTCTTCCCGACTTTGCTCTTGACAAACTTCTCCTTCAGAGGAAAAGGACGCCGACATGGATGAGAAGGAAATGAAGGAACTGTCTTATGATGAGACAAGGAATTGAGGATCAGAGAGAGGAATAGGATGCTCGCCTACACGATGCCAATGGTGACGTTGTGGAAGGTAAGAGATGAGGAGTTCATGACTCATGGGTAATTTTACTAAGCACCGCCCTAGTGGCTCACATGGTGGGATTTTTGGCCCATTATAATAGCATACATAGGGGTGAGCCGGTTGTCTCTCTGTTTCTTTTATTGTTTTTTTACATATTTGTGCAAGGTTGGATCTTTTATGGCAAACATGTTCACCAAACTCCCATATTCTAATTCGCGAAGCCAATCTCCAATTCGCAAATCGAAGATGTCTACCCCTCGTCGAATCCGATTCGTATGTGGTAGCGAATAGCAAACCCGAATTCTGAAGCGGGTGAATGGTGAATCAGCTAACTATGATGCCAATACACATGCCACACCAACCTCGTCACCCATGGGCACCAGATGTCCAGAGGTCACAAGAGGGTGAATGCCGATAGCAACCAACCCTCCATGGTCCCCATATGTGAGCGGTTTCCTGGACTCTGTTGGTGGTGGTGAGGGCGTCGTGGCCACAGACAAAGCCCATCGCCAACAGAAGCACCATCAATAGAGGCCAAGTGAGCTCCCCACAAAGATCCTCTAGCTCACGCATAATACGCATCGAGTCATGACCTCGGCGATGATCTTAGTCCCAGAAGCAGTTAGCTTTTGAGGCAGTGGCGATGGACGGGGTCTAGAATGAAGGAAGAAACTGCCAAAGAATCACTCGATCTTTCCCACCATCTGCGCAACCAACCCGAGCAACCGAGAAATAACCAGAACTTGGAGTTTGCATTATATGAGTCTTGCCGAGAGAGGTAGCCCTAGACATTTTATCAGGAAGGAAGCCCGAGCAGCGGGAAAGTTCTGGAGGATGGTGTCGAGTCGTAGGTGCCTGCACCGAATCGGGACCACCGAGCTCTTCTGGAAGTTAGTGCATAGTCCCATGACATCACCAAATGCATTGAGCAACACGAAGAGGTTGTCAATATCTTTCTTGATGGGTGCAATGAAAATGGTCGCGTCATCGTCGTAGAGGGATGTTCTCATGATGGGACCACGGCCACATATTTTGTGAAGCAACCCCTTCCTAGTCGCTAGCTCGAGGATTTTTTAAGGGGGTCAATGGTAATGAAAAATATCAGGGGTGAAAGAGGATACCCTTGCCGGAAGCCGCTTCCGTGGGCAATGGGCTTGTCGGGAATGTCGTTGAGGAGAACCCGCGAGGAGGAGGTTCATAAGAGGGCGGTGATCCAATTCCGAAAGGTGCTCGGGAACCCCTCTCCTACATGTAATTGTCATGGATACTCCTGGTCTTGATGAAAGCACTTTGCGCGTTGGAGATAAGCTTGTTCATGTGAGGGGCTAGCCGAATTGCTAAAACTTTTTCGACAATCTTTTAAATGGCGTGGATGAGGCTAATAGGCGGGAAGTCCGTGATCCCCTCAGCACCCTCCTTCTTAGGAACTAGTACAATGTTTGCAGATTTGAGCCAGTGGAGGTTTGTCGTGTACAGGTTGCCAGAAAGAGATACTACCCTCATGATGGCATCCTTGATAATGTCCCAACAACACCTTGAAGAATAAACTGGTGAAACCATCTATCCAGGGAGCTTTGTCGCTTGGCATTTGTTTAATGGCCTCGTGCACCTCCTCCGCGGTGATGGGGTCCGCGAGGGAGTCCAAGTTGTGTACCTCTAAGCCGAGCTCTTCCCAATTGAAGTTGCACACCCGCGGGCGCCCCTTTCCAATGGCCTCTACGAAGTGGCCGTGGACAACCTTCTCTTTGACATCATGGTCGGTGATCCATCATTGATTATGCTTAAGCCTGTGGATGAAGTTTTTGCGATGTCTCCCGTTGATCCTCTGGTGATTTTTTTGGTGTTTGCATCGCCCTCCTTGATGTTGGCCAGTCTCGCGCACTGCTTCTTACGAGCCCTCTCCATGAACGCTAAGCTGATGACTCGTCTTTTGAGCCGCTTGCGGAGGTCCCATCCCCCCACAGAGAGCTACCGGTTGTCCTGGGCCATGTCAAGGTGCAAAATCACCAAGAGGGCAGTGTGGAGCTGGACCTTCGCTCTAGAGAACAACCCCTACTCCACTCGAAAAGGTGGGTACCGGTCTTCTTGAGCTTGTAGTGTAGGATTTGGTACGGCTCGGTATGGTTGATATGCTCATTCTATGCCTTTAGGACGACCTCCTTGAACCCTGGAAGGGGAACCCAAAAATTCTCAAACTTGAAGCTTCACGGTCTCCAGGGTCCCCTAACCTCGACGAGGAGGAGGGGACAGTGATCAGAGAGCGAGGACGAGAGTGCATGAAGGATGTGGCTGCCAAACTGATCGTCCCACTCTGCGTTGCAAAAGAACGAGTCAAGCTTGCAAAGGATTGTGTTTCCCTCTCGTTTGACCGCGTGAAACATCTATTCTGGAGGTGGATCTCCATCAAACCACAACTTTGGAGCATTGCATGATACATCCATTTTGCATCATGCTTTTATATTGATGTTTATTGCATTATGGGTTGTTATTACACATTATGTCACAATACTTATGCCTTTCCTCTCTTATTTTACAAGGTTTACATGAAGAGGGAGAATGCCGACAGCTGGAATTCTGGGCTGGAAAAGAAGCAAACATTGGAGACATATTCTGCACAACTCAAAAAGCCCTGAAACTCCATGAAAGTTAGTTTTAGAAAATATAAAAAATATCTGGCGAAAGAAGTACATGAGGCGGGCCACCCACCGTCCACGAGGGTGGGGGGGCGCGCTACCCCCTGGGCGCGCCCCCTGCCTCGTGGGCCACCTGCCAGCCCCCCGATGCCCATCTTCTGCTATATCAAGTGTTTTGACCTGGAAAAAAAAATCATAAGGAGGCTTTCGGGACGAAGCGCCGCCGTCTCGAGGCGGAACCTTGGCGGAACCAATCTAGGGCTCCGGCGGAGCTGTTCTGCCGGGGAAACTTCCCTCCGGAAGGGGGAAATCATCATCATCGTCATCACCAAAAACTCTCACATCTTGGGGAGGGTTATCTCCATCAACATCTTCACCAGCACCATCTCCTCTCAAACCCGAGTTCATCTCTTGTATCCAATCTTTGTATCAAAACCTTAGATTGGTACATGTGGGTTGCTAGTAGTGTTGATTACTCCTTGTAGTTGATGCTAGTTGGTTTATTTGGTGGAATATCATATGTTCAGATCCATTATGCATATTAATACCCCTCTGATTATGAACATGAATATGATTTGTGAGTAGTTATGTTTGTTCCCGAGGACATGGGAGAAGTCTTGCTATAAGTAGTCATGTGAATTTGGTATTCGTTCGGTATTTTGATGAGATGTATGTTGTCTTTCCTCTAGTGGTGTTATGTGAACGTCGACTGCATGACACTTCACCATTGTTTGGGCCTAGAGGAAGGCCTTGGGAAGTAATAAGTAGATGATGGGTTGCTAGAGTGACAGAAGCTTAAACCCTAGTTTATGTGTTGCTTCGTAAGGGGCTGATTTGGATCCATATGTTTCATGCTATGGTTAGGTTTACCTTAATACTTCTTTTGTAGTTGCAGATGCTTGCAATAGAGGTTAATCATAAGTGGGATGCTTGTCCAAGTAAGGGCAGCACCCAAGCACCAGTCCACCCACATACCAAATTATCAAAGTAACGAACGCAAATCATATGAGCGTGATGAAAACTAGCTTCACGATAATTCCCATGTGTCCTCAGGAGCGCTTTTCTTTATATAAGGGTTTGTCTAGGCTTGTCCTTTGCTAAAAAAAGGATTGGGCCATATTGCTGCACTTTATTTACTTTTACCACCCGTTACTTGTTACCAATTACCTTATCACAAAACTATTTTTTTTAGAGAAAAGGCGGTCGCCCGACTTTATAAATAAAGCCACCAGGCAGAGTCATAACACCAGCACATAACGCCACATAAGTTTAGCAGAATAGGGCTAAGAAGTACGAGTACAAGGCATCCAGCCTAACATGGCACGCAGGCCGATCAGCAGAAACATTTAGGAATCCGTCCTCCTAGAGTGCCTCAGCAGGGAAGACACCGTAGATTTCATTTTAGATAACATGTCGTCGAAAGCCTCTAGGTCCCCTTCCTTAGTCAATGATCTCCACTGCTGCAAAAAGACATTGGCTTTAAATAAGCAACTCACAGGGTTAGCCGGGAAAATGTGTTCAATAGTGAACTTTTTTCTAGTAGTCCATAGCGACCAACAGATCGCAGCCCAGCCCACCAAGAAAACCCTCTTAGACCGGCCTGATAGAGAAATAATACAATGACGTAAATCCTCAAAAGAAGATGGGTACCAATTAACAAGAAGCCAAAGTCTAATGCAACTCTGAATGAATTTAGCGAGAGAGCATTGAAAGAAGATATGTTCGGTATTCTCAAGAGCATATCACAAAATTATTTGTTACCGATAATTTCAGTGCTTGCAAAGAATACCTTACTTAAAACTGCCTATCATTTCCTTCTGCTCCTCGTTGGGTTCGACACTCTTACTTATCGAAAGGACTACGATAGATCCCCTACACTTGTGGGTCATCAAGACTCTTTTCTGGCGCTATTGCCGGGGAGTGAAGCGCCTTTGGTAAGTGGAATTTGGTATGGAAAAATTTATATAGTGTGCTAAAATTTACTGTCACTTGTTAATATGGAACATAATCCTTTGAGGGGCTTGTTCGGGGTATCTTCACCCCGGCCAGTAGAGCAAAGAGTTGCTCCTCAACCTACTGAACCTACTGAAAATGTTTACTTTGAAATTCCTTCGGGTATGATAGATAAACTGCTAACTAATCCCTTTACAGGAGATGGGACATTGCATCCCGACTTGCACCTAATCTATGTGGATGAAGTTTGTGGATTATTTAAGCTTGCAGGTATGCCCAAGGATGTGATCAAGAAGAAGGTCTTCCATTTATCTTTGAAGGGAGAGGCATTGATAGTTTAGTCTATGCGATGATATTGGATCCTGGAACTACAACCAGTTGAAATTGGAATTTCATCAGAAGTTTTGTCCTATGCATCAGGTTCATCGTGATCGTAATTATATACATAATTTTTGGCCTCGCGAAGGAGAAAGTATCGCTCAAGCTTGGGGGAGGCTTAAGTCAATGCTATATTCATGCCCCAATCATGAGCTCTCAAGAGAAATGATTATTCAAAAAATTTATGCTCGGCTTTCTCTCAATAATCGCTCCATGCTCGATACTTCTTGTACTGGTTCTTTCATGATGAAGACTATTGAATTCAAATGGGATTTATTGGAAAGAATTAAACGCAACTCTGAAGATTGGGATCTCGACGAAGGTAAGGAGTCAGGTATAACGCCTAAGTTTGATTGTGTTAAATATTTTATGGATACCGGTGCTTTCCATGAATTTAGCACTAAATATGGACTTGACTCTGAGATAGTAGCTTCTTTTTGTGAATCATTTTCTACTCATGTTGATCTCCGTAA
This sequence comes from Secale cereale, assembly GCA_902687465.1. NCBI lineage: Eukaryota > Viridiplantae > Streptophyta > Magnoliopsida > Poales > Poaceae > Secale > Secale cereale. The sequence continues at coordinate 757,387,905 of LR738710.1, forward strand.
GGACAAGTGGTTTAAATTTCATTCTCCCATTGAAGTAAAAGTAGTTGAACCAGTTAAAGTTGAAGAAAAGACTATCACTTATAATGTTGATCCTATTGTTCCTACTGCTTATATTGAGAAACCACCCTTCCCTGTTAGAATAAAGGATCATGCCAAAGCTTCAACTGTGGTTTGTAAGAGTAATACTAGAACACGTACACCCTCTGAGCAAATTAAAGTTGAACCTAGTATTGCTATGGTTAAGGATCTCTTGGTCGATAATATTGATGGGCATGTTATTTACCTTTGTGATGAAGCTGCTAGAATTGCTAGACCCGATACTAAGAATAAACATAGACCTATTGTAGGCATGCTAGATATTTCTGTTAAAATAGGAGATCATTGCTATCATGGCTTATGTGATATGGGTGCTAGTGCTAGTGCAATACCTCATTCCTTATATGAAGAAATTATGCACTATATTGCACCTGCTGAGCTAGAAGGTATTGATGTTACTATTAAGCTTGCCAATAGAGACATTATTTCACCAGTTGGGATTGTGAGAGATGTTGAAGTCTTGTGTGGGAAGGTTAAATACCCTGCTGATTTTCTTGTTCTTGGATCCCCACAAGATGATTTTTGCCCCATTATATTTGGTAGACCCTTCTTGAATACTGTTAATGCTAAGATAGACCGCGAAAAGGACATTGTTACTGGTGGTTTAGGGGATATGTCTCATGATTTTAACTTTGCTAAATTTCGTAGACAACCCCATGACAAAGAATTGCCTAGTAAGGATGAAATTATTGGTCTTGCTTCTATTGTTGTGCCACCTAATGATCCTCTAGAAAAATATCTGCTAGACCATGAAAATGATATGTTTATGAATGATAGAAGGGAAATAGATGAAATATTCTTTAAACAGGGACATCTATTGAAACACAACTTGCCTGTTGAAATTCTAGGGGATCCTCCTCCACCCAAGGGTGATCTCGTGTTTGAACTCAAACCATTACCTGATACTCTTAAGTATGCTTATCTTGATGAAAAGAAGATATATCCTGTTATTATTAGTGCTAACCTTTCAGAGCAGGAAGAGGAGAAATTATTGAAAACTCTGAAGAAGCACCATGCTGCTATTCGATATACTCTTGATGATCTTAAGGGCATTAGTCCCACTCTATGCCAACACAAGATAAAATTGGGCAAGGACGCTAAACCAATTGTTGATCACCAACGACGGTTAAATCCTAGGATGAAAGAAGTGGTAAGGAAAGAAATACTAAAGCTTCTAGAGGCACGTATAATTTATCCGGTTGCTGATAGCCAGTGGGTAAGTCATGTCCATTGTGTCCCTAAGAAGGGATGTATTACTGTTGTTCCTAATGATAAAGATGAATTGATCCCACAAAGAATTGTTACAGGTTATAGGATGGTAATTGATTTCCACAAATTAAATAAAGCTACTAAGAAAGATCATTACCCGCTACCTTTTATTGATCAAATGCTAGAAAGGTTATCCAAACATACTCATTTCTGCTTTCTAGATGGCCATTCTGGTTTCTCTCAAATACCTGTGTCAAAAGAGGATCAAGAAAAGACCACTTTTACTTGTCCTTTCGGTACCTTTGCTTATAGACGTATGCCTTTTGGTTTATGTAATGCACCTGCTACCTTTCAAAGATGCATGATGTCTATATTCTCCGACTTTTGTGAAAAGATTGTTGAGGTTTTCATGGATGATTTTTTCGTTTATGGAACTTCTTTTGATGATTGCTTAAGCAACCTTGATCGAGTTTTGCAGAGATGTGAAGAAACTAATCTTGTCTTGAAATGGGAAAAGTGCCACTTTAGGGTTAATGAAGGTATTGTCTTGGGCCATAAAATTTCTGAAAGAGGTATTGAAGTTGATAAAGCTAAAGTTGATGCTATTGAGAAGATGCCGTGTACCAAGGACATCAAAGGTATAAGCAGTTTCCTTGGTCATGCCGGTTTTTATAGGAGGTTCATTAAGGACTTCTCAAAAATCATTTGAAATACTTAAGAAAGCTTTGATCTCGGCACTCATTGTCCAGCCACCTGACTGGAATTTACCATTTGAAATTATGTGCGATGCTAGTGATTATGCTGTAGGTGTTGTCCTAGGACAAAGAGTTAATAAGAAATTAAATGTTATCCAGTATGCTAGTAAAACTCTAGACAGTGCCTAGAGAAATTATGCTGCTACTGAAAAAGAATTTTTAGCAGTTGTATTTGCTTGTGATAAGTTCAGACCTTATATTGTTGATTCTAAAGTAACTATTCACACTGATCATGCTGCTATTAAATATCTTATGGAAAAGAAAGATGCTAAGACTAGACTTATTAGATGGGTTCTCCTGCTACAGGAATTTGATTTGCATATTATTGATAGAATGGGAGCTGAGAACCCCGTTGCAGACAATCTATCTAGGTTAGGGAATATTCTTGATGACCCACTACCTATTGATGATAGCTTTCCTAATGAACAATTAGTTGTCATAAATGCTTCTCGTACTGCTCCATGGTATGTTGATTATGCTAATTACATTGTTGCTAAATTTATACCACCTAGTTTCACATACCAGCAAAAGAAAAAGTTTTTCTATGATTTAAGACATTACTTCTGGGATGACCCACACCTCTATAAAGAAGGAGTATATGGTATTATTAGACGTTGTGTACCTGAGCATGAACAAGAACAGATCCTACGCAAGTGCCACTCCGAGGCTTACGGAGGACACCATGCTGGAGATAGAACTGCACATAAGGTACTGCAATATGGTTTTTATTGGCGTACTCTCTTCAAGGATGCTCGTAAATTTGTCTTGTCTTGTGATGAATGTCAAAGAATTGGTAATATTAGTAGACCTCAAGAAATGCCTATGAACTATTCACTTATTATTGAACCATTTGATGTTTGGGGCTTTGATTATATGGGACCGTTTCCTTCGTCTAATGGGTATACACATATTTTAGTTGTTGTTGATTACATTACTAAGTGGGTAGAAGCTATTCCAACTAGTAGTGCTGATCATAACACCTCTATCAAAATGCTTAAAGAAGCTATTTTTCCGAGGTTTGGAATCCCTAGATACTTAATGCTGATGGTGGTTCACACTTTATTCATGGTGCTTTCCGTAAAATGCTTGCTAAGTATGATGTTAATCATAGAATTGCATCCCCATACCACCCACAGCCTAGTGGTCAAGTAGAACTAAGTAACAGAGAGCTGAAATTAATTTTGCAAAAGACTGATAATAGATCTAGAAAGAATTGGTCCAAGAAACTTGATGATGCATTATGGGCCTATAGAACTGCATATAAAAACCCTATGTGTATGTCTCCATATAAAATGGTTTATGGAAAAGCATGTCACTTACCTCTTGAACTAGAACATAAAGCATATTGGGCTATTAAAGAGCTCAATTATGATTTTAAACTTACTGGTGAAAAGAAGTTATTTGACATTAGCTCGCTTGATGAATGGAGAACCCATGCCTATGAAAATGCCAAACAGTTTAAACAAAAAGTTAAAAGACGGCATGACAAAAGGATACAAAAGCGTGAGTTTAACGTAGGTGATTATGTCTTGCTATATAACTCTTGTTTAAGATTTTTTGCAGGAAAACTTCTCTCTAAATGGGAAGGTCCTTTCGTTATCGAGGAGGTCTATCGATCCGGTGCCATAAAAATCAATAACTTCAAAGGCAAAAATCCGAAGGTGGTGAATGGTCAAAGAATCAAACATTATATCTCAGGTAATCCCATAAATGTTGAAATCAATGTTATTGAAATCATAACCCCGGAGGAATACATAAGGGACACTTTCCAGAACGATCCAGACTCCGAAAAGGAAGAGGTATGTGGTACGATAAGTAAACCGACTCCAAAACAGTTCTAATGGCATTTTTTCTCCGTTTTGGAATATTAAAAAAATAGTAAAATAGAAAGTAGTCCAAACGGGACACGAGGCGTACACAAGGGTGGAGGGCGCGCCCTACCCCCTGGGCGCGCCCCCCTACCTCGTGGGCACCTCGTGTGCCCTTCGGACTCCGTTTTCTTGCACGATACTTCTTTTGGTTAGTAAAAAAATCATTATATAACCTCCCGAAGGTTTTGACCACAATACCACGACAAAATCCTCTATTTTTGTTTCGAGTTATTTCTGTCGCAGATAAGAGCAAGATGTCTTCTCAGGAGTCAGTCGGAGAGAGTCGGGTGTCTCATCCAACACCGGGGCCGGGAGCAAACAGCATTGCTGGCCACTTTGGGCCATCAACGGAGGAAGAGATGGAGGCTGACTTGAAAATGATAGATGCCATGGAGGAGGATCAAGAAGTTACTTCTCGTTTCTGAGCTGGATTCACGATGGGGGAACTACAGAGCTCAACTATTCCAAACTCGGTCATCCCTTCCAATGTGAAGTTTCTTTCTTATGAAAATATGAAAAAGAGTGTTACTTGTTCTCCCGTAGCTATGCAACACCCTTGGGTGAAAGGAGCTTTGGCCGTCACGGGCAAGCTCCACAAGGCAATAACGGACCTCAAGCAGCAAGTTAACAGGCTCGAGGAGCAGAATCGTATCGTGAGGGGTATCATCGCCAAGAATATCACATCACTGCCTCCGAAGAAAGAGACATAATCATATGGGTATGGGCACTCCCCTTGGCAACTGCCAAGCTTGGGGGAGGTGCCCCGGTATCGTATCACCATCACACTTTTATCTTTACCGTTTTTCTTAGTTCAATCCTTTTGGTAATATCTTGATCTAGTAAAATAGAGTTTAGTATGATCTAGTTGTGATCTTTGCTTTATGATCTTTATCTTTGTAATCGAGTCCGTGAGCTATATATAATAAAGATTAGTTTTGAGTCAAGGGCCTGATTATCTCACTATGATCATGAGAGGATAAAATAAAATATAAATAGAATCAAAGAGATCATATTGATCTTATGGAAAGTAATGACTTCACATATAAAGAGTATGATGAATAAAAATTGTTGAGAGTTGAAAGATATAGTTTTGGTCATCGTTGCAATTAATAGGAAGTAATAAAGAAAGAGAGGTTTTCACATACAAATATACTATCTTGGACATCTTTTATGATTGTGAGCACTCACTAAAATATGACATGCTAAAGAGTTGATGTTGGACAAGGAAGACAACGTGATGGGTTATGTTTTCTTATATCTGAAATAAAGTATATTGCCATGGATCATCCAACATGTTGAGCTTGCCTTTCCCCCTCATGCTAGCCAAACTCCTTGCACCAAGTAGAGATACTACTTGTGCTTCCAAATATCCTTAAACCCAATTTTGCCATGAGAGTCCACCATATCTACCTATGGATTGAGTAAGATCCTTCAAGTAAGTTGTCATTGTTGCAACTCTCTAAATATGTATGATCTATTAGTGTGGAGAAAAAACTTTATACGATCTTGTGATATGGAAGCAATAAAAGCGACGGACTGCATAATAAAGGTCCATATCACAAGTGGCAATATAAAGTGATGTTCTTTTGCGCTAAGATTTTGTACAACCAACCATAAAAGCACATGAAAACCTCTACTTCCCTCTGCGAATGGCCTATCTATTGTTCTTACCTTATAAGAGTCATGGTGATCTTCACCTTTCCTTTTTACATTTTATCCTTTGGCAAGAACATTGTGTTGGAAAGATCCTGACATATATACCCACTTGGATGTAAGCTATCATGATCTATTACTGTTGACATTACCCTTGAGGTAAAAGGTTGGGAGGCAACACTATAAGCCCCTATCTTTCTCTGTGTCCGATTAAAACTCCATACCCATAAGTATTGCGTGAGTGTGAGCAATTGTGAAAGACTAAATGATAGTTGAGTATGTGGACTTGCTGAAAAGCTCTTTTATTGACTCTTTCTGATGTTATGATAAATTGCAATTGCTTCAATGACCGAGATGAAGTTTTTTGGTCTTCAATGAAGTTTCTGATTCATACTTGACATTGTGAATAGATTGTTAATTTAGCATAAGAAATCATATGACAAAATATATATGTTGCTGTTATAAGAATGATCATGATGCCCTCATGTCCGTATTTTATTTTATCGACACCTCTATCTCTAAACATGTGGACATATTATTCGATGTCGGCTTCCGCTTGAGGACAAGCGAGGTATAAGCTTGGGGGAGTTGATACGTCCATTTTGCATCATGCTTTTATATTTATGTTTATTGCATTATGGGCTGTTATTACACATTATGTCACAATACTTATGCCTTTTCTCTCTTATTTTGCAAGGTTTACATGAAGAGGGAGAATGCCGATAGCTGGAATTCTGGGCTGGAAAAGGAGCAAACATTGAGAGCTATTATGCACAACTCAAAAAGCCCTGAAACTCCACGAAAGTCAATTTTGGAAAATATAAAAAATATCTGGCGAAAGAAGTACAGGAGGGGGGCCACCCACCTTCCACGAGGGTGGGGGGCGCGCCCCCTGCCTCGTGGGCCACCTGGCAGCCCCTCGATGTCCATCTTCTGCTATATCAAGTGTTTTGACCTGGAAAAAATTACAAGGAGGCTTTCGGGACAAAGCGCCGCCGTCTCGAGGCGGAACCTTGGCAAAACTAATCTAGGGCTCCGGTGGAGCTGTTTTGCCGGAGAAACTTCCCTCCGGGAGGGGGAAATCGTCATCATTGTCATCACCAACAACTATCCCATCTTGGGGAGTGTTATCTCCATCAACATCTTCACTAGCACCATCTCCTCTCAAACCCTAGTTCATCTCTTGTATCCAATCTTTGTATCAAAACCTCAGATTGGTACGTGTGGGTTGCTAGTAGTGTTGATTACTCCTTGTAGTTGATGCTAGTTGGTTTATTTGGTGGCAGATCATATGTTCAGATCCATTATGCATATTAATACCCCTCTGATTATGAACATGAATATGATTTGTGAGTAGTTACGTTTGTTCCTGAGGACATGGGAGAAGTCTTGCTATAAGTAGTCATGTGAATTTGGTATTAGTTCAATATTTTGATGAGATGTATGTTGTCTTTCCTCTAGTGGTGTTATGTGAACGTCGACAACGTGACACTTCACCATTGTTTGGGCCTAGAGGAAGGCATTGGGAAGTAATAAGTAGATGATGGGTTGCTAGAGTGACAGAAGCTTAAACCCTAGTTTATGCGTTGCTTCGTAAGGGGCTGATTTGGATCCATATGTTTCATGCTATGGTTAGTTTTACCTTAATACTTCTTTTGTAGTTGTGGATGCTTGCAATAGAGGTTAATCATAAGTGGGACGCCTGTCCAAGTAAGGGCAGCACCCAAGCACCGGTCCACCCACATACCAAATTATCAAAGTAACGAACGCGAATCATATGAGCGTGATAAAAACTAGCTTGACGATAATTCCCATGTGTCCACGGGAGCACTTTTCTTTATATAAGAGTTTTTCCAGACTTGTCATTTGCTACAGAAAGGATTGGGCCATATTGCTGCACCTTATTTACTTTTACCACTCGTTACTTGTTACCAATTACCTTATCACAAAACTATCTGTTACCGATAATTTCAGTGATTGCAGAGAATACCTTACTGAAAACTGCCTATCATTTCCTTCTGCTCCTCGTTGGGTTCGACACTCTTACTTATAGAAAGGACTACGATAGATCCTCTACACTTGTGGGTTATCATTGCACAGAAACAGTTAAGACGCGTAGTGTTGATGTTTCTTTTGTTTTTGTCACGTGCTCTGTAAATTTGGTTGAAATCACCCAGACAAAGCCAAAGGTTGCCAATGGGAGGCCTCTGACTGATAATCTCGGCGAAGAAAGCGTCCTTGAGAGAGTGGAAGGACGGGTACACAGTTGTGATCTTGTAATGCACATTTGATGCTTTGATTAGAACCATGGCAGAGAGGCAGTGCAGAGTGGTGTAGATGTCGGTGGCGTGGAGGAGCTAGTCATCCCAGAGCATGAGGATACCACCTCTAGTTCTGTTCGCCGGCCTTTGAGAAAAACTGCTTAGTCTACCCCCTCCAAGGAACCTAGCGGTGAAGGGATAAATATTGTCGAGCTTCGGTTCTTGACTGCACACGATTTGACATGAAGAGGCAGTGATCATTTCGCTCACGGTAGCACGTCGCTTGGGGCAGTTGAGACCTCTAACATTCCAGCACATAACATTTATGGGTTGTACTATCATTGGAGACTTGTGTTTAACAGAGTGGAGCAGCAGCATCATGCAGCCTACACAATGATGGCCTCATGATCCAGTGCGTCCTCACCCCCATGGATGACGAGTGCGTCTTCAATGTCGCTTGTGCGTGGGTCATCGAGCTTGAATAGCGCACGAATCGCCGCCAGCACCTCGGCCAAAACTTGGTCTTTGAACTTTGTCGCGAACTTGTCGAACGCCGCCTCGGTGATGTCTTCGCCATCTTCAATGATGCCGATGCTGCGACAGACCATCACACTGGCCGCCTTCTCGACAGCAACCGCCGGCTTATGAGCACGACCACTAGCCCTGAGTCTGGCGCTCGTTCGCCTAAGTGATAGGCCGCTCGTACTATACACGGCGACCCCAGCCAGTGTCTTGCGCCGCACGGCAGGGGGAGGCGGCGGGGATGAAGCAGGCGCGGGAAGCAGAGCCTCCTTCCCTGGAAAGAAGAGGTCCTCAAAGGCACGAGGCAACTCTTCCATTCCAGGAACTACTTGCATGTTGATGGCGTGTCTTGGGGGAGATGGGATGTGTTGCAGCTCTCCGATGTGGTTGAGCGTCGGTGTGGGGAAGGCCTCAATGCCCGGTGGCCTCGCTGGCGAGAGCGAGATGGGATGGACAAGGCCGCTTCCAAACTTGTTTCATGGGATGGGAAAAATATCACAACCATTGGTCGGGCTGCCCTTGTCAAGTCTGTGATATCCTCACAAGCCATCTACTTCATCACCACACTGGTCATTCCACCAAGCATCCTCCACAGTGACAACAAGCTTGAGAGAGCTTTCCTTTGGGCGGGAACCGACAAGACTACCGACGCGAAGTGCAAAGTTAATTGGGAATCTGTATGTCGGCCGGTCGAATATGGAGGTCTTGGGGTGCTAAACACAGATAAATTTGCAAGGGCACTTCGCTTGCGTTGGCTTTGGTTCGAATTGAAGGAGCCCACGAAGCTATGGGTTGAGAGCAGCAACCCGTGCAATGAGATGGACAAAAATATTTTCTATGCTTCAACGACCATAACCGTTGGCAATGGTGCGCGCACAGCATTCCGGGACTCCCCTTGGGTGTAGGACCGCATGCCAAGAGACATCGCACCACTTATCTACGACGCTTCCTCTCAGAAGACTTGGAAACTTCGGGAAGCCCTCCAGGATGATGCTTGGCTTCGCAAGATCAAGGTCACTCCCAACTTTACCTTCGAACATCTTCAACAATTTATTGAGCTTTAATCCACCATCCGCGACTTCCTCTTGAGGTGCACGCCGAAGACGACATTGTGTGGAAACACACAGAGAGCGGGATATACATTGCCAAGTTCGCCTACTTGGCCCAATTTTTGGCATCATCCGTTCAACCATGGAGCTTGCGGTGTGGAAGGCCTGGGCTCCGCCCAAGGTCAAATTTTTTTGCGTGGTTGGCCATGCAAAATTGGGTATGGACCGCCGACCGTCTGGCCAACCGGGGGTGGCCTAATTGTGGGCTTTGTCCTCTTTGCAAGCGTGTGCAAGAATCGGCCGACCACCTCCTCTTCCGATGCCGGTACACTACTAACTTTGAGAAATGATAAAAGATTGGCTCTAGCTCGAAAGCATCAAGACTTCCATTTGGCACTTGGCACGGTCAGCCAAAGAGTGGTGGATCGGGCTCTCCGACTCGACCATACGAATAGGAAGGCCGTGGCTACCCTCTCCATGCTCACTTCTTGGACAATCTGGAATAAAAAGAATGCTCGCATCTTCCAACTCAAGAGTGCCCCACCGACGGTTCTACTAGCTAACATCAAGATTGAAACTCAAACTTGGGTCACCGCGGGTGCAAAGAAATTGGGATCTATCAATGCCGCGAGAGTAGGCTTTTTGTAGCGGTGTTGTAACACGATGGAACACAAACATTAAACTCCTTTTCCCCTCTTAATTAATGAAAGAGGTCCCCGCAAAAAAAATGAAAGATGCAAGTCTTTTGCCTCCATTCAAAATAATAATAATATGAGTCTTGCAAGAGTTTGATCAATTCTCCCTGCAAAAAAAGAAAAAGAAAAAAGAAAAGAGTTTGATGGATTCCGCATCTTTCAGAACAACTCTTACACCACTCAAAATGCATTGCACGTGGTGTGTCATTTCCCGGCTGCGGCTTGATCAAACGCGTGCAAGATTCAAACAAAAAACCTTCTGGAAGCAAGAGGGGGCATCTACCAACAGAAAGTTCAGTGTTGCGCACCCGCTGACTGACGGACCGGCTTACTCATTGCCCGGTCATGCCAGGTGAGCGATTCAGACGCGCTTGAGCTGAGCTGCTCGGCAGCGAAATCTCAATCCTGCGATTTTGTTCCTGCGGCCGAGATCTTGTCGCCGGCATGTCTGCAGAAAGCTTCGCTTGATCACATCTGCGCCAACTTGCACGCCATTATTTAGAAGCCTCTGGACACCATCAGTTTTAAATCCCCCTTGCGCCATCTACGTACGCCCCCCGGTGCGCAAGCAAAGGCGGGCAAACTTTCAACAGGGGCAGAAAAGGGCAGAGGACACCAACATGTTTCAAGGTTTTGAGTTGGAAAAGGTGCCATTCAGAGACCAACTTGGCCTTTTGTGGGTCTCATTTGCTTTCATGAAATGGCGGCCCGACGCTGTTCTGTCAGGTAACAGCTCGATTCCCGTTGTCCACAACACATTAATTTTAATTTTAGATCTGCAGACAATTCCTGGCTTTGCAATTATCGAGTGTGGTTCCTAACACATCGGCATTGCAACAGTTACCGGTGCTTCTGTCCTGACGGCTAGGCTGTTTTGGATATTATTGGCATCTCTGTCTGAGCAAGCTGAGAACAACTGGAACTTTCAGGCATGACTCCACAGAAACAGTTTTATGTTAATATGCTCTGTTTCTCATTTGGATTGATTTACACACAGCACATGGATAGATGACTAGCCACATGGAAAACGAACAGCCAAGGTACAAAAAACCCATTTTGGATCCATGAGAGGTGGGACTCGGTAATATGACTGTGGTTATAACTAGGAATGTGTATCCTATCACTATACTAAGTATATGGCTTTCCATCCTAAAATATGATCTTTGCAGGCACAATCTTGTGTTTAACTGCAGCGACCAAACTGTCCAGATATCATCATCAAAAAAGGGGTCAGTTCTTAGGGAAGAGCTTGATGTCAAAGCCATCCGGGAAGCCGAGGCCCGGGGTCCGGACTATGTTCCCTCCTTTGACTGTCTTCCATCTGAACATGAGAAAAAAATAATACAGTTATTCAGATTTTGCCTGTTCAGAGCTTAAGATAGAAAGAGTTGAAGGAAGATTGCTATATTTACTTATTTATACAAGTGACAAAATTTTACCTGTATTTCGTAACCAGGTTGTGAATGAATGTTGCCATCAAGACCTTAGTGAGGTCGGTCCCAACGCAGAACCGAAGCCCGCCTCCGAACGCCATGAAATGCTTGGTTCCACCGGTGATTTCAGGTTTGTCCTGTTCAACAACAAACAAATCAGGATCCGGGTTTCGATGTGGATTTTTTTCTTATTAATCTCACGAAATGATCTTATTTATTTATCTTTGCGGTGCGCCGCACTTTGAGTAGCACATCTCACACAATCTTGGAGGTGCCGCAGAATCTTATTTACTCGACAATGCCAGTTTAGACTTGATCACCTAGCAGGATACGGTGAACCTGAGGGCAACTTGCTACCGCATCATCCGTAGATACATGTCCTAGATTGGCAAGGCAGCTCTCTGTTTGAAGATTTTGCCTTGTACTTTGTTATAGTATTTCATTCTGTCCTTTTACTGGAAAATGGTGAAATAGCACATGAGGTTCTATCTACCTATCGGATTGAAGATATTGTCCCTGAACCCCAAACATGAAAATAAAGAACGGCCAGAGACCAACGTGGTCACTGCAACTCGACACGCGGTGTATATTTTTTCTACTAGTTAGACAGAGGAGGCTGCTTTTTTTTACCCGCTCATGAGCTCACTCATAGACATAGGCATGTACTGCATCTGCTGCCATTTTGACCTCCTTGTTAAACTACTAGGCTGGGAAGTTTCGGCGATGGTTCATCCGGCATCGGCAACAACCGAAATCGTTCTTTGATCTCCGTACCCAAGTTTGGTCTCGGGATCAGAACCCTGATATCTTATACTAATACCCTGTTAATAATTGGAACTTCGCAGTTGATTAGACTACTGTTTCTTGAGATTTCCGCTTTAATGGTGAGACCGGAGATGGGAATGTACGCGAGTTCGTTGAGCAGGCCTGATCATGGGCTCATGGCACCTCCTACTTCCTAGGTCTGAACAAACTCAACGACCAGACACAACGACTTGAACGGCCATCAATTTGAAAGAAGCAGAATGAAATGGTATGAAGATCGAGGCTAACCTGCCACCTCCATGGGTTGAACGCCAGTGGATCCTCGTATATCTCGGGGTTTAAGTGCACCGCCGGCGGACACACCATGATACCCCATCCCGCTGGAACCGTGTAGCCTGCGCCGAAGATGGCAAACACAACACGGAGTTAAGAAGATTCGCCACAACTTGCTAACAGAGGACCTGGCGTGAGAAGGAGATGCCATGCATGTGATGTGATCGTCGTCCTACCTTTGATCTCAACGTCTTGCAAGGCCTTCCGGAAAATCCCCGGCACGATGTTTGCGAGTCTGACGATCTCCATTATCACCTTCACAATGGAAATTGAGGGACAGGGGCGTCAGTTTCAGGAACTCAGAGTTCAGGGAAGAAAAAAAAAACCCACAATTTGCAACTAACTAAGACTATCTATCTATCTATATCAGCATCGAAGATTGGGCTTGGTTAAACAATTGGGCAGCACAAACTATGAACCTGCAGAGTTTGGAGCCCAAGATTCTTATGCTAATAACTTGCAACTGGCCACTCGTTTGATCCCATTTACTAGCATCTCAAGATGTTGTTACTATCCTAACAAGGCAACTTGCACAGTTGCACTATCTAAGTTAGCTAGGGTGCATCAGTCCAGGCTAGGCTCACCTGAGCTGTGAAGGTCATCGACTTGTACTCGGCCCATGTGACCGGGGCATCTGGGTCCTCCCTGTTCCTGACGATCGCTTCGTGCTCCTCCTGTTCACGTGATTTCTCCGTCAGTGTCTGCTTCATTTCCGGTTAAATGAAAAGAAATTTGCCTGGCTAATTGTCTCAATGACTCTGTGGCAGGGATGTACTAACCGTTAGCGCGTCGACGACCCTGGGGTTCTCGGTGAGCAGCTTGACGCCGAGGGTGAGCGCCAGCGCCGTTGTCTCGAAGCTGGCGAAGAGGAGCACGAACATGAGGTCCAGCGCGATGGTCTCCGTCAGAAGCGGCTTCTCCCTCCTCAGTTCCTGGATCACGTGGTCGAAGAAGTCCTCGCACTTCCTCTCCGGATCCGCCATCCTCTCTTTCATCATGCCCTTGAGCACCTTCATCGCCTTCTTCCTCCCCTGCACCACCGCAATTTTTATTTTAAAAAATGAACCCCGTATACAGTGCACTCTATGTCAATCAAGCAGGGAACTGAATTTGATGGAAATATATATATGTTCCTTGAGGTTTAAGGATTGCATGTGCGCAGCCATATATATCCCGACAAGTACATCTGTGCGTGCTCATTAATTTAGTGGCCTCACATGTACTACTGCCCACTGTTCACAACAGGTGCAGTTTGAAGGTATGCTTTTGTGCAAGATTAATTCAGGGAGCAGCTGCTAGCTGCTGAAGGGACAGAGGGGGCAAATGAAATGTGTGGCATGGGCCATGAGCATACCTCCATGCATTCATGGTAGGCCGTGCCGGGGATGTTGAGGGGGAACGAGATCAGGCCGCGAATGAAGGCCGTGAAATTCTCCCGCAGGCTCTCCGACGACTTGGTCGGCTCGTAGCCGATCAGCTTCTTGGCCGTAAGGTCAAAGATCATCTGAAAGAGAAAGAAGAACCTGCATTAGCCATCTACGCCCCGAGCAGACGATGGACTGGATCATCTGGCGTGGTGATCGATCGTTCGATCTTACCGTGGAGAGCCCGTCCTTGATGTCGACGCAGGGCTGCGCCGCCCACGCGGCGAGGCTGCCACGGCAGGCGGCGTCGGTCTCGGCGAGGAGCACCGCCTTGAGGTTCTCCTGGCCGTAGAGGCGGAGCACGAGGGTCTTGAGGTACTTGTAGATGAAGCCGTGGAGGGAGCCGACGTTGTCGCGGCCGAAGATCTCGGTGAAGGTGTCCGGGTACCAGCTCTCGAACAGCTTCCCCTCGTTCTGGAACACGTAGTGGTTCACGTCCGGGTCCGCCGACACCACCACCGGGCGTCCCACGATGCTCGTCTTGAACATGCTCCCGTACCTCTTCACCCTGTCGCGGACGAAGGGGGAGAGGCCGCAGGTCGGGTTGGGGGCGAAGAACTGCAGCGTCTCGCCGATGATGGGGATGCCCATGGATCCCGGCGGGAGCGTGCCGGCGCATTTGGGGTGGCGCCACCTGTACACCCAGTGGACGAATGCGACGATGGCGCCTAATGCCGCACCCCAGAGGGCTATATAGGCCATGGCAGCCATGGCCTCAAGGAAGATGGTGCTATATATTCTTGGGGACAGCGGGATGGTGGTGGTGATGCGGAGAGAAGCTAGCTCGAGATATGGCTGCATGTGCGAAGCGAAGGGAGCAGGAAGATAGCAAGGCGAAGGAGGAGGAGACAGAGGGGTTCTGTGTGGGTTTGTGAGGAGTATGAGCTAGCGAAGATTGCCTTATATAAGCCTTGTAAAGGTATTTAATCACCATCTTGAAGGCACTGCCTTGAACAAGGGAGAGGAGACAAATTGCATTTGCCCCCTTTATTATTTTGTTATTTACGTATAAGCCCCTTTACATCTCACTTATAATGTCCAATTTTGCCATCTCGGTGCAGTTTAGGACGAACAATGTTTTAGGCTCATTGTTTTGTTATTGCTTCAACTTGACTGTAGTAAAAGAAATTGTTGTCCATCATTTTATACATGACCCTTCAGTATTGATTCGAGTGTCTCGCCGTAATGGACCGTGAACACTTATGACATGCAAGGATGATATGAGATGTTGCGGTTTAATTTTAGGCATGTCATGCTCTCTCTCCTTTTTCCATTTTAAAAATTCATCTCGTTATCTTAATATCACATGGGGCAACAAACATGGTTTTATCTCAAGTCATCGCTTGTGCAATTCCGGAGGATCTAGACACACTCGTCTAAAGCCTGTTGTTGTTGCTCACATCTCTTCATCGCCACCATTAGGGATGGCCTCCAGTTTTCTCGCCATTGTGGGCAGTCTTCTCCTCCCTTCCCTTGGCCGAGGTAGATTCTGTGACGAAATCAAGCAAATGGATAATCATCGCAAGGTGACACAATGCTCTTTCACCCCAGAGCGGCTAGCCAAAGAGGAATCATGGTGATTTCGACGGAGGCATCATGGAGCGACCATGACCAACATGGCATGTGTGCCTTCTCCTTGCTAAAGGCATTGTTTGTGAGGCCAACAATCCAACCTTCATTAGTTGGACCATGCATGGTATGTTCCCTTTTGCTATCATGTTGTCATGTTTCGGCAAACCTTGTCCTATGTCTTTAGGTGCATCTACATATGACATCGCTACCTTCTCATTCATGTGACCCGGGTGGCTATGATAGCGACTTGATCCTTTATGTTAGATATAACGCTGTTGGTTCGTGCATTGTATCCTCTAGGATGAAAAGTCACTTATTGACATTCACTTATTGGATCATGCAACATCGACATGTGTGTGTCATCTCTTCTGAAGGGCGATGTTGCTTTCAAATATGAAGGTGGTGACCTGCTTTTGAGCATGTTTCCGATCAACTTTCACTTGTTGGACCGACTGTCATTCATAGGTATTGTCTTAGGTAGTCTTTATGACTTTATTCCTAGTTGTCATTGCTAGTTATGCCGACAATGACGACATCTTGTATTAAATATAATTAATTATGTATTATACAGTTTATCATCATATGAGTATGCTAGAGATATTAAACTTCTTCTTTTTCCAAGCACCCGTTTAGAAGACTATATGACTACTCGATTACTCTCCTAAGAAATTGAGATGTCAATGGTGTATGATACACTCTTTTTTCACTAGCCCAACCTATGAAATCAGCTGTCATTGTGTTTCTTTGATAAAATTGTCCCTCTTTTAAATGTTCAATAAAAATGATCTTAGCCCAAAGCTTTAACCAGATACAATCATTTTCTCATGTCAACAAGTACAACACTATACTTGACTAGATTAACTCCATACATCTAGGTGTTGAGGAAAACCTAACGCTTTGGTGAAAAAAAAAGACGATTCATAGACAATTGCCATTGTTGTCAGCTGAATAACGCTGAGCTGTGAGCTCTCTCATCAGGCGACTTATGAATCACCATTTCTTACTAAGTTTTCCTCAACGTCAAGATGCTAGCCAAGTCCAACACTTGAATAATTGGCGGTAAATACAATGGCCTTATTGGTTAAACATACCAACTATGATCATTTTCAGTAGAACTTTCATCACACTATCAACTTTACCAGTTTTTAGTTTTTGTGTTCCCATTGTCCTTTGGGGAACAAGATTTTGTGTCCAAATGATGGACAAGCTAAACCTTGCCTGGCCTGAGGTTTGCCAACCCAGATTCAAAATCCTAGGTCCGCCGCTAGGTGGACTTGTTAACCTTCTTTCCAAAATAATCTAAAAAAACCGTCTTTCCAAAATATTCTAAAAAACCTTCTTTCCAAAAAATAATATGATAAAAATACCAGGAAAGTCTTCTTTTGCTCCCAAGCTCAAAGGAACTCGGGATGCATGATAAAATCTAAAGGAAAAATATTTTTAAAGAAAAAATGAATTAATTTTGTGGCAAACTTTGCCAAATTATTTGTGTGTTTGGAAATTTTCATTATGAAATGAATCGTGAAAGTCATGGCCAAAAAACCAAACCAACACGATGCTTTCAAAAATATTACCAAAGACCCAAAAAGTATGTCTTAGATTTGTCTAGATACGGATGCATGTATACATCCGTATCTAGATAAATCTAAGACAACCTTTTTGGGCCGAGAGGGTAGCACTTTTGCTCAAGAAAGATTTTTTTTTTTTTACTTTCACGGATGTCATTTCATGATAAATTTTGCAAGCACACATTTTTTTTAATCAAAGTTTGCGACAAAATAATTTCATAAATTTTTTGATTTTATTATTCATCAGAGAGCATTTGAGCTCTGGATCAGATTGTGGTGTCCGATCCACCATGAATTCCATACACCGAAGATAGCTTGATTGTTAGATATAATCATACGTTCCCTAAAAAAAAGATATAATCATACGTGGACATTTCTGGAATTTCATTTGTGTGAAAGGACGACTGCACAATAATCCCTCCCTCTTGGGCACACGGGTTTGCGGCGAAGCCACTGTGCTGATGGGTTCCGCTGGGCGCCCCCATTGGCTGCTGAGAGCGGGCTTTATTTATTGGTTAAGAAATTCGTAGAGGAAGACGCAGCCAAGCATTGCCCCTTGCCCGGTATGTCGCCAGACCATGGATTATTCTGCTATATCCTTCTCAACTGTCACACGATGCCTTCTCTGATTAGTTTACGCCGAGCGCGGGTTATCACTGTACCTTTCCTCGCTGCATCGAGAGTGAGATTTCACTTTTCGGCCTCCACTTCAAGTGAAATGGGAATTGCTTGCAGCGAGTGAAATATCATTCTCGATAAAGAAAAGAATATATACTCAGATATCTTACAGTTTTTTTTTTCTAAGGGCAGGTATCTTAGGGAATTTCTAACCGAATCCCTAAAGGTTAGCGGAGTAAAACTCTTAATGGAGTATATATACTTCATTAATTTAACTGCACCTAGCCGATCCTCTAAAGTTAACGGAGTTAAACTAAATTTGCACATATTTAAAGCAAAAGATGATGCATTTTAACATAAGTCCAACACATAAAGTTCTCGCAACCGAACATTAAACATAAATTAAAATTAAAACTAGTTTCGGTCGAAGTGGAGGTCGAGTCATTCCTTTCAGCTGAGGCCACCCTCGGTGAGAGCTGGGTGCGGGCCGGTGCCGTCGTCGTCGTCGTCGTCAAGGAGGACGCTCCGACACTCCTCGACGTCGATCTCGTCGTCGCCGCCCACCTCCCTGCCCTCCTCGCCGCCCCGTTGCCGCCCTCGTCGTCGGAGATGACGATAACTCCGCCATCATTGACGGCGAAGATCGCCCGCTCCGCCTCCACTAACTCCGGGTACTGCTGGTGGAGCTCGTCCATGTAGGCCTCATCGGCGCCCTCAGCCTTGAGGCCCTCCCTCGCCTCTCTGTCCTCCCGCGCCATCCTTGCGGTCACCACCCCTGGCTCCGGCGAGACGAGGTGGACCGAAGCCGTGCCGAAAGAAAAGTTTAGTCGGGCGTCGCGACCGTGGAACCGGACCTGCCACCAGTCGTATTCCATGGCTGCGAGCTCGGTGGTGTGGAAGGAGGCACTCTACTTCCGCTTGTGGGTCTCGCGGTAGGTGATTTCGGCCACCCATGTCCCCCACGACCGCTGTCGAATGCCCATGTAGGTCCTCGTCGATGGTCGTGGCAGAGGGAGGTCCGAGAAGTCCTTAAAACGAGTGGGGGGCACGGCGGCGACCGTGGCAGAGGGAGGTCCGGGAAGTCCTTAATACGAGGGTGGGGCATGGCAGCGGTGGTGGCGGATGGGCCGAGCGGACGTCGGCTCGAGGAAGCGGCCGCAGACGACGATCGGTTGGCGTGACGGCGCGGATCTGCTGAGAGGACCGGCGGCTACCGCGTCCGTCCATCGCGAGGAGTGATGGCAGCGGATCGGGGCAGTGATCGCGCCGGCGACGGGGCGAGGGGCAAGTGGGAGAAGAGGAGGCGGGGGAGAGGAAGAGAGAATGAGGAAATTTTACTTGGCAGCCGCGAGCCGTAGTAAATATAGGGAGAAAAATGGTATGGAGTAATTTTTTTTACTCCACTAATTGTTATAAAGGATTGGCTAGGTGCGGTTTAGAGGAGAAAAAAAAACTAAATATACTCCCTTCCGTCCGGATACAAGATCGGTTAGAAATGCTCTTGCAGTTGCAGCCTTGCAGGTCATCAGAAATTCAGTATAAAATGAATACGAAGTACTCCTACATTATAGACTCAGTGACCTATGTTATACTTTGTACACTTGGCATCTAAGAAATTGTACCTTTTTTCGTGATTCGTGGCCTACGTGACAAGACAAATGGGTTGAATATTCACCGGCACGCCGAGCTGTGAAGGGTACACCGTGTGACTCAGCAGTTCATCAACTTTGTGAACCCAAACAGAACGTTTCTTTCTTCTCTGGGCTGTACAAATATGTTTCTCAATCTAAGCTCTTACTTTAGGCCTCATTAGTGACAGTATACTATTCGACCAGCTAGCAAGACATACGCTTTTTCTGTGCTACTATAATATCCACATTGCTAGCCTGAATCCAGCCCAGAAGAACAGAATATATCAGACAAAACCTATCTCTGAATCTTCCTGGAAGCACCAAGAAGCGGTCCCGAACACTGCATCCAACGCGTAAATTCGTCGGATGTGACAAATAGATTCGGCATGGCTGGTATGTCCTGTGGTTGTCCATCCATTCCCTGAATTTGATGCATGGGCTTTTCATCTGATGCTTTTGCTGACCAAAAGCAGGCTACACGAAAGTGCAAATTTCAGGAGGAGACAGCAATTGTCTGAACTTTTTGAAGCATGTGTTCAAGTTCAGTAAGAGGCTAATTTTCGTGTTTTGACCCTTTTTCGAAAGTTGTTCGAGATCTGACCCTTTTTGGAGCATGTGTTCAAGTTCAGTAAGAGTGCGGACAGTTTTTCATGTAGTTGCTGGAATTCTTTCTCGAACAAACAGAACAGAATGCTCGTTATATTTATTTTTCCATTTCATGTTTCTCATGGTTGTATGCACTGGGCACGAGCTGCTCCCAATCAATGCATGCAGCTTGCAACATGCGTACGTGTTCCTGGACGCTTGCTGTATGGGTACAGAGTGGGCGCACACGTACAACACAAGTCACAAGTGGCCCCATACCGTCCGTACGTGAGTAACATGATAAACAGCGAAACATAAGAAACGGGCGTGTCCACTGGTAATACTAATCAATTGTGAAGAATGAGATCCAAATAATGGAGTGAAGCTGGGCTAGAGCCTAGGGTACAGTACGTGTGGTTTAAAGAGGCGTCAAAATCAGCACACTGTTAGAGCATCTACAATCCCATATGATAAATATGACTGCTCAAACGCCAGCTTACACGTCAGGGTGCGTCCGCAGGCACTGACCTGACACTTCTCAGGTCGCGTCGTCTATATTCGTGTTTTTCATATCTGATCCTCTATATTTATACTAAGCCATGTAATGACGATCAAACTACGTCGATCAGCAAACGAACATAGAAACATACAAAGACAAGCACAATACCTTCATCAAAAGATCACCAACGGATGTTCAAAGGACCACCAAAGTTCACATAAGCGACAGACAACTTTAAACTACATCTAATACTTGAAATTAAATTAAAGAAAGCGGATCTTCACCACTTTCGGGCCCTTTCCCCTTCCGATCGCCGGCACAGTTGTAGCCGTCGGCGGCTGGTGGAGAATCGTCCAATTTGTTGGACGAGGAGCTGTGGTCATCGTCGTCGCCTTAGGAGGAGGATACGATGATGAGGCCCTTAAGGCGCCGGACGGCCCGGTCCCGCTGGCGCTTGAGCTTTGCCAGCCTAGCTGCATCCGTGGCCTTTTCCTTGGCCTCATGCTCGGACTGCTCGATGGCAAGCTGGAGAGCCTTTGCGTTCTTCCGGCGGAGCCGCCGAGCGTCCGTCTCCTCTGTTGTATGCGACCGGCGATAGGCCCACGCGAGGAGGCACTCGTCCTCATCGGGCTTCACTTGTAACCCGTGGTGGCGGCGGACAGAGCTCTCTGCTGCGTCCCTCTCCCTTTCCCGTTGCCTCATGCGGCGGGCGGCGCACGCCTCCGACTCCGGTGTGTGCATTCGGGCCGACTGGGCGGGCACAAGCACCCATCGCTGCCCGCGTGGGGGAGCAGCAGCTGGTGGGGGCAGGGGACAACATGGAGGAGGCACGCACTGCGTAGCCCGCACGAAGCCAAGCACGAGCCGGGAGGAGCCAGGATTGGCGTCCTAGCTGCGTCGGCGGGGGAGAAGCGAGGCGGCCGGTCCAAAACTGCCACCCGTGTCCACCTTGGACCTCGCGAGGGCAATGCGGAGGGTCATCTCCTCATTGGAGACGGAGGAGGAGCGGCTGTCGATGCTGGACATGGTCGCTCGAGTCGTCAGAGTGGATCGAATCAGAGAAATCAGAGGGGAGAAGAAGAGACTGATAGAGAGCGGAGTGAGGTAGGGTTTCTGGATTGGGGATATTTGTGGGGACGGAGTGGGGTAGGGGTGGGCCAGGATGGCGTGTCAGACGCGCCCGGGCGTGGTCGGGAAACTCCATATCCGCCCTATATTTGGGCCGGATATGAGAAGCGCCAGACAGCCGGGGCGTTTGAGGCCCGTTTGAGGCGCCCTGCTGGGTCACATTTTCGTGACCGGTTAGTGACAGTGCGGCTTGCCCGAGCGTTTGAGGTCGGTATGGGGCTTCCGGCTATAGATGCTCTTAATGTTTATTCGGGTGTCAACTGCCATCTAGACGGTTGCTACTTGTGAGCTGCGTTGGGATTTTCCCCGAAGAGGAAAGGCGATGCAACACAGTAAAGGTAAGTATTTTCCTCAGGTTATCAATCCAGTAGGAGAATCACACACCTGCACACAGAAAAGCAAATACTTGCACCCAACACGGGCAAGAAGGTTCTCAATCCCCTTGAACTTGTTACTTGCAAGGATCAAATCTTGTGTAGGTAGATGGATAAATTGCAAAAAAGTAAATACATTACAACAAGGTAACTTAGGTTTTTGTAATATGCTTAAAGTAGACCCGGTGGCCTTACTTTTTACTAGAGGCTTCTCTCTCGAACACATAGCACACGGCGGGTGAACAAATTACTATTCGACAATTGATAGAAAAGCGCATAGTTATGACGATATCCAAGGCAATGATCATGTATATATGCATCACGTCCGAGATAAGTAGACCGACTCATGCCTGCATCTACTACTATTACTCCACCCATCGACCGCTATCTAGCATGCATCTATGGTATTAAGTTCATGACAAACAGAGTAACGCCTTAAGCAAGATGACATGATGTAGACAAACTAAACCCAATCAAAATGAATAAACCCTGTCATTTTATCCTTAATGACAATGCTACTTGTGAGCTGCGTTGAGATTTCCTCGAAAAGAAGAGGAGGAAGCAGTATAGTAGAGATACGTATTTCCCTCAGTTAATAACCAAGGTTATGAATCCAGTAGGAGAAATACATAGAACCTTGTTAGTAGGACCTGGACACACGAAAGCAAATAATTGCACCCAACGCGAACGAGGGGGTTGTCAATCCCCTCGACGGCTACTTGCAAAGATTAAATCTCGTAGTGATAAGTAATAAGATAAATTTCAAAAAAATAAAATAAAAATAATAATAATTACAACAAGGTATTTTTGTGTTTTTATATATGATAAAAGTAGACCCCGGGGCCATAGTTCTCACTAGAAGCTTCTATCTCGAGCACATATCATACGGTTGGTGAACAAATTATTGTTGGACAATTGATAGAAAACACATAGTTATGACGATATCCAAGGCAATGATCATATATATAGGCATCACGTCCGAAACAAGTAGACCTACTCCTGCCTGCATCTACTACTATTACTCCACCCGTCGACCCACTATCCATCTAGGGTATTAAGTATACAACAGAGTAACGCCTTAAGCAGGATGACATGATGTAGACAAAGTAAACCCAAGCAATATTAATAAACCCGTCATTTTATTCTTAATGGCAATAATAAAAATACGTGTATTTTCCCTTTCTGTCACTAGGGTATATAGCACTGCAAGTTTGAACCCATGACAAAGTACCTCTCCGATTGCAAGATAAATCAATCTAGTTGGCCAACTAAACGGATAGATCAGAGAGAAATATAAAGCTATAATAATCATGTATAAGAAATTCTGAAAAGACTCAATTAATATTCATAGATAATCGATCATAGGCCCACAATTCATTGGATCCCAACAAACACACCGCAAAAGAAGATTACATCGGATATAATTCCAAGAAGATTGAGGAGAACATTGTATTGAAGATCAAAGAGAGAGAAGAAGCCATCTAGCTACTAGCTATGGACCCGTAAGTCTATGGTGAACTACTCACACATCATCGGAAGGTAGCAAGGATGATGTAGAAGCCCTCCGTGATCGATTCCCCCTCTACCAGAGTATCGGAAAAGGCCTTGGTACGTCCATTTCACATCATGTTTTTGTACTGTTATTTATAATGTTTTTATGCATAATAAAGCCTTTCGGAGTAATTCTAGTGCCTTTTCTCTCATAATATGCAATGTTTATATCAAGAGGGAGCATACCAGCAGTTGGAAAGCTGGACCTGAAAAAGCAACGTCAAGCTACCTATTCTGCACAACTCCAAATGAGCTAAAACTTCACGGGGATTGTTTATGTAATATATAAGAATTATTGGAGCAAATAACTACCAGAGGGGGCCACTAGGTGGGCACAACCCACCTGGGCGCGCTAGGGAGCCCAGGCGTGCCCTGGTGGATTGTGCCCTCCTCGGCCCACCTCCGGTGCCCATCTTTTGGTATATAAGTCATTTTGACCTAAAATAATTAAGGAGAGGACTTTCGGGATGGCGCGCCTGAGGGAGTCCTAGATTGAGGGGTCCTCGTGTGGCCGGATAACTCATGGTGGGCCGGACTGGTGGGCCGTGAAGATCATTGCTGAAGATCATCTCTCGTATCCGGATAGGACTCCTGTATTTGTATAATGGCAGGTTTTAGGTTCCGATGCATATATAAGCTGGAGGGTTTAGTCCGTAGAGGCTAATAGAGAATCACAAATCCTCATAGGCTAGACTCTAGGGTTTAGCTGTTACGATCTCGAGGTAGATCAACTCTTGTAACCATATTCATCCATATTAATATAGCAGGAAGTAGGGTATTACCTCGATCGGGAGGGCTTGAACTTGGGTAAACACCGTGTCCCTAGCCTCATGTTACCATCAATCCTCAGACGCATAGTTCAAGACCCCCTACTCGAGATCCGCCTATTTTGATACCGACATTGGTGCTTTCATTGAGAGTTCCACTACGTCGTCGACCGAAGGACTGATGGATCGCGTCATCAACCACGACGGCAACACCGAGGGAATCTCCCCCACGGACATCTTTTTGTGTTCGACGGCTTCATGCTCCGTGCCAACACTGAAGGCCACCTCGAGCAGGTTGAGAGCTACGCCCCTGGCCATCAAGTCACGTTTGAAAGCTTAAACTACATTGCTGATATCCGCGGAGACTTGATCTTCGACGGATTGGAGCCCGCGGCGACCTCTCCCTACCATCACGAGGAACACGACCTAGCTTTGTCATCGGATCAGGAAATAGCACCTGTAACAGTTCTGGCCATAGACCCGAAACAGACCGCGTCACCCAAGGACGGGAAGCTCAACCCCGCCCCAGAAGTTGCAGACTCAACGGCAGTCGAGCCACACACGGACCCGACTTCGAGCGGGATCTGTGTTACCGGAACTACGGACTCGTCTCCGGCCTCAGGTTTCGAATCATGCGCATCCACGCCTTTTAGGCTTGATCAGGCGTCTATCGCCGAATTCAGCACCGCGGACATCTTCCGGCACTCACCTTTTGGCGATGTGCTGAATTCATTAAAATCTCTCTCAGCTGGAGACACACAGTCGAATTATATCCGGTTCGAACTGGAGGCTGATGAATTTTGCTCCCCACCCACCACCCACTTGGTAGCCACGGTCGAAGATCTAACCGATCTACTTGACTACGCTTCCGAAGACTTCGAAGGGATGGACCTCGAAGCCAAAGCAGATCTAGACCAAAACCGGCCCGTAACCGGGCGATCGACATCTACATCTTCATACGATATGTATATGGTGGATACACCTAAGGAGAAGGTGGGCGACGGTGAAAACGATCCCGCAAAGGACAAGCCCGTCGAAGAACCTCCCAAATGTCGGCGTCCAAAGCGTCGAACTAAATCCCGTAAAGGAAAAGATAGCAACACTGTCACCAACGACGATGACAGTCCAG
This sequence comes from Secale cereale, assembly GCA_902687465.1. NCBI lineage: Eukaryota > Viridiplantae > Streptophyta > Magnoliopsida > Poales > Poaceae > Secale > Secale cereale. Next base: position 757,413,393 of record LR738710.1, read on the forward strand.
AGCAAGCCGAAGACTCCGCAGACCCAGCGATGGAGCAGGACGAGCAAGAGGACGGCGAACATAGTCCGAAACCACTGTGTGATGACAGCGATGCTGAAGACAGTAATTATGAACCTGTCTTCGAAGAGGATGTTAGCCTGGGTGACGACGAATACATCATCCCAGAAGAACCCTTAGAACAAAAGCGCTTCCATCGGAGGCTTATTGCCACCGCAAGGAGCCTTAAAAAGCAGCAGAGACGGCTTCGAGCTGCACAAGACACACTCAATGATAGATGGAATGAAGTGCTAGACGCTGAGCAAAAATATGGCTACAATCGCCAAACCAAAGGCTATCCTAAGCGTAAACTGCTGCCCGAATTCGACGATGAGGCCACTGCACCCATACCACCGAAGAATAATACCGCCGATAAGCCAGACCCACCACCTCGCGGACGGGACAGAGTGGCTAGGAATGACGTAACCCCCACCCCGTAAAGGAAAGGAGGATGCGGCTCAACTCCGGAAACACGATTTTCATGAGGAACTAAACAGCAAGGCTGGCAAGACAAGATCCATCTACAAATCTAGGGACCGTGCTCCCGCACGGGACGGCGGCTATCAAGCCAATCGCGCCGGTCATATACCAGTTCGGGGTCAATACCGAACATCGCAACCATTGGATATACGCCATGATATAGCAAAATACAGGGGCGCTGCACACCCTCTGTGCTTCACCGATGAGGTGCTGGATCATGATTTTCCAGAAGGGTTTAAACCCGTGAACATCGAGGCGTACAATGGAACGACGGATCCTGCCGTCTGGATAGAAGACTTCATCCTTCATATCCACATGGCTCGTGGAGATGATCTCCACGCCATTAAATACCTACCCCTCAAGCTGAAAGGACCAGCTCGACACTGGCTAAACAGCCTCCCAGAGAACTCCATCGGGAGTCGGGAAGAACTTGAGGACGCTTTTAGGGCCAATTTTCAAGAGACCTATGTACGGCCCCCGGATGCTGACGATCTAAGTCACATCATCCAACAACCCGGGGAGTCAGCCCGCAAGCTTTGGAATCGGTTTCTCACTAAGAAGAACCAAATCGTTGATTGTCCGGACGTCGAAGCCTTAGCGGCCTTTAAGAACAGTGTCCGGGAGGAATGACTAGCCAGACACCTCGGAAAGGAAAAACCGAGGACAATGGCAGCCCTAACTACACTCATGACCCGCTTTTGCGCGGGCGAGGACAGCTGGTTAGCTCATAGCAGCACGAGCGACCCTGGAACATCTGAAGTCAGGAACGGCAATGGAAAACCACAGCGTAACAATAACAAATGTCAAAATAATGCTGGAAGCCCAGATGATACAACGGTAAACGCCGGATTCGGCGGCTCCAGACCCGGTCAACGGAAGAAGCCATTCAAAGGCAACAAAGATGGTCCATCCAGCCTGGACAAAATATTAGATAGGCCCTGCCAATTCCATGGCACCCCAGAAAAGCCTGCAAACCATACCAACCGCAATTGTTGGGTTTTCAAGCAGGCAAGCAAGCTCAATGCCGAACACAAGGGGAAGGGACCTCGGAGCAAAGATGAGGATGAACCTCGCCAGCCGAATACAGGGGGATAGAAGAAATTTCCACCGGAGATCAAAACAGTGAACATGATATATGCCACTCATATCCCAAAGAGGGAGCGCAAGCGCGCACTCAGAGATGTCTATGCCGTCGAGCCTGTCGCCCCCAAGTTCAACCCATAGTCGGCCTGTCCGATCACTTTCGATTGCAGGGATCACCCGACTAGTAACCATCATGGGGGTTCGTCTGCCCTAGTGCTCGATCCAATAATCGATGGATACCATCTTACCCCAGTCCTTATGGACGGCGACATCAGTCTCAATCTAATATATCAGGAAACTATCCGCAAGATGGGGATTGACCCATCAAGAATAAAACCAAGCAGCACGACCTTTAAAGGAGTGATACCGGGTGTAGAAGCCCGCTGCCCGGGCTCTTTAACATTGGAGGTCGTATTCGGCTCTCCTGATAACTTTCGAAGCGAAGAGTTAATTTTCGACATAGCTCCATTCCGAAGTGGCTATCATGCACTACTCGGAAGAACGTCCTTCGCCTGCTTTAATGTAGTCATGCACTATGCTTATCTAAAGCTTAAAATTCTTGGACCACGTGGCGTCATCACGGTCAATGGAAATATGGAGCGCTCTCTCCGCACGGAGGAGGACACTGCGGCCTTAGCAGTCGAAGTCCAAAACTGCCTATTCAAGTCGGATAACCTATCGGCCGCGGACATAGCTAAACGTGTCCGGCACACGCCTCAGTGCGGCAGCTCAGATGAACCTGAGCTAGATTAGCAGCTATGCCCCCATCGACTTGCCCCATAAGGTGATAGCATATGTGCCTCGGGTACATAATTATACTCTAAAAATCCCTTGGGCGACGCTGGGGGCACACGACATATAGCCCATAGTTCGGCTCGATCCTATTCGGACTCTAAAATTATCTTTTAAGGTTCACTAAACGAACCAGTCTTGTTTATGGCCACACTGGATCTCTTTTTCTTTTCCAGGTTTATTTTTCTTTTTACAGATGGCCATCACACTCCCCCCTTCAAGGACACATTACAGAGGAGGAAACGACGCAGACGTGCAGCAGGGACCCGTGCTAAGTTTTCTTTTTAGATTAAGACCCTGTGTAAACCTTTTTTCTCTTTCTTGTTCTATACCTTTCTAGCATGTAAAATGTCCAAGAAAGTCATCGGCATTATCTGTAAGCTTACGGCTCGCCATACTATAAAGGGATATTAATAGAGCAGCTTGATTCACATTATGTTCGGAGTTTTATTCACTCACCATAAATGTTCTCTCCCCATGTCAGATTGCCACATGTGCCTTGTCAACAGGGTCTACTACCAGGGGCTGTATTCAGCCCGGTATATGTCAAAAAGATCGAACACCTTTCGGGAGTGTTCGACGTCCTGGATGTTTGCCTTATATGCATCAGTTCTGAATCATGTCTTGGGTCAATAGTTGGGTTGGCCGGCTCCTGTGCTTACCCCTATGTGTTGGGGAACGTAGTATTTTAAAATTTTCCTACGATCACGCAAGATCTATCTACCAGATGCATAGCAACGAGAGGGAAGAGTGTGTCTACGTACCCTCGTAGACCGGGAGCGGAAGCGTCAAGTGACGCGGTTGATGTTGTCGAACTTCTTCGCGATCCAACCGATCAAGCACCGAACGTACGGCACCTCCACGTTCAGCACACGTTCAGCTTGATGACGTCCCACGAGCTCTTGATCCAGTTGAGCTTCACGGGAGAGTTTCGTCAGCACGACGGCGTGGTGACGGATATGATGTGTTCACCGGCGCAGGGCTTCTCCTAAGCTCCGCGACGGTATGACCGAGGTGTGTTTCTATGGAGGGGGGCACCGCACACGGCTAAAACAATTCAACTTGTGTGTCTTTGGGTGCCCCCCTGCCCCCGTATATAAAGGAGCAAGGGGGGGAGGCCGGCCGACCCTTCCTGGTGCGGCTAGGGAGTGGACTCCTACTAGGAATAGGATTGCAATCCTATTCCTAGTAGGATTCACCAAAAGAAGGAAGAGGGAAAGGAATAGGAGAAGTGGCCCCCCCCCAATCCTAGTCCAACTAGGAACCCTAGGTGGGGGCGCCGGCCAGCCCTATGGGCTGCCTCTCTCTTCCCCTTTAGGCCCACTATGGACCATCCCCTCTCGTAGGGGGTTCCGGTAACCCCCTCCGGCATTCCCGATAAATCCGAAACTTTTCCGGAACACTTCCGGTGTTCGAATATAGTCGTCCAATATATCAATCTTTATGTCTCGGACATTCCGAGACTCCTCGTCATGTCCGTGATCTCATCCGGGACTCCGAACTACCTTCGGTACATCAATACTCATAAACTCATAATACCGATCGTCATCAAACGTTAAGCGTGCGGACCCTACGGGTTCGAGAACTATGTAGACATGACCGAGACTCATCTCCGGTCAATAACCAATAGCGGAACCTGGATGTTCATATTGGCTCCTACATATTCTACGAAGATCTTTTATCGGTCAGAACTGCATCACAACATACGTTGTTCCTTTTGTCAAACGGTATGTTACTTGCCCGAGATTCGATCGTCGGTATCTTTATACCTAGTTCAATCTCGTTACCGGCAAGTCTCTTTACTCGTTTCGTAACACATCATCTCGTGACTAACTCATTAGTCTTTTGCTTGCAAGGCTTATTGTGATGTGTGTTACCGAGAGGGCCCAGAGATACCTCTCCGACACTCGGAGTGACAAATCCTAATCTTGATCTATGCCAACACCACGAATACTTTCGGAGACACCTGTAGAGCATCTTTATGATCACCCAGTTACGTTGTGACGTTTGATAGCACACAAGGTGTTCCTACGGTATTCGGGAGTTGCATAATCTCATAGTCATAGGAACATGTATAAGTTATGAAGAAAGCAATAGCAGTAAAACTAAACGATCATAGTGCTATGCTAACGGATGGGTCTTGTCCATCACATCATTCTCCTAATGATGTGATCCCGTTGATCAAATGACAACTCATGTCTATGGCTAAGAAACATAACCATCTTTGATCAATGAGCTAGTCTAGTAGAGGCATACCAGGGACACTCTGTTTTGTCTATGTATTCACACATGTACTAAGTTTCCGGTTAATACAATTCTAGCATGAATAATAAACATTTATCATGATATAAGGAAATATAAATAACAACTTTATTATTGCCTCTAGGGCATATTTCCCTCAGTCTCCCACTTGCACTAGAGTCAATAATCTAGCTCACATCGCCATGTGATTTAATACCGATAGTTCACATCGTTATGTGAATAACACCCATAGTTCACATCACCATGTGACCAACACCCAAAGGGTTTACTAGAGTCAATAATCTAGTTTACATCGCTATGTGATTAATACCCAAGAGTAATAAGGTGTGATCATGTTTTGCTTGTGAGAGAAGTTTAGTCAACGGGTCTGTCACATTCAGATCCGTATGTATTTCGCAAATTTCTATGTCTACAATGCTCTGCAAGGAGATACTCTAGCTAATTGCTCCCACTTTCAATACGCATCCAGATTGATACTTAGAGTCATCTGGATTTAGTGTCAAAGCTTGCATCGGCGTAACCCTTTACGACGAACTCTTTATCACCTCCATAATCGAGAAACATTTCCTTAGTCATCCAGTTTACTAAGGATAATTTTGACCGCTGTACAGTGATCTACTCTTGGATCACTATTGTACTTCCCTGTCAAACTCATGGCAAGGTACACAACGTGTTTTGTACACAACATGGCATACTTTATAGAACCTATGGATGAGGCACAGGGAATGACTTTCATTTTCTCTATATTTTTCTGCCGTGGTCTGGCTTTGAGTCTTACTCAACTTCACACCTTACAAGTCAGGCAAGAACTTCTTCTTTAACTGATCCATTTTGAACTACTTCAAAATCTTATCAAGGTATGTACTTATCGAAAGTCTTATCAAGCGTCTTGATTTATCTCTATAGATCTTGATGCCCAATATGTAAGCAGCTTCACCAAGATCTTTCTTTGAAAAACACTCCTTTATGCTTTCCAGAAAATTCTACATCATTTCCGATCGACAATATGTCATTCACATATACTTATCAGAAAGGTTGTAGTGCTCCCACTCACTTCTTGTAAATACAGGCTTCACCGCAAGTCTGTATAAATCTATATGCTTTGATCAACTTATCAAAGCGTATATTCCAACTCCGAGATGCTTGCACCAGTCCATAGATGGATCGCTGGAGCTTGCACATTTTGTTAGCACCTTTAGGATTGACAAAACCTTCTGGTTGCATCATATACAACTCTTCTTTTAGATATCCATTTAGGAATGCAGTTTTGACATCCATTTGCCAGATTTCATAATCATAAAATGCGGCAATTGCTAACATGATTCGGACAGACTTAAGCATCGCTACAGGTGAGAAAGTCTCATCGTAGTCAACTCCTTGAACTTGTCGAAAACCTTTCGCAACAAGTCGAGCTTTGTAATCAGTAATATTACCGTCTGCGTCGGTCTTCCTCTTGAAGATCCATTTGTTTTCGATGGCTTGCCGATCATCGGGCAAGTCAACCAAAGTCCACACTTTGTTCTCATACATGGATCCCATCTCAGATTTCATGGCTTCAAGCCATTTTGCGGAATCTGGGCTCATCATCGCTTCCTCATAGTTCATAGGTTCATCATGGTCTAGTAACATGATTTCCAGAACTGGGTTGCCGTACCACTCTGGTGCGGAACGTACTCTGGTTGATCTACGACGTTCAGCAGAAACTTGATCCGAAGTTTCATGATCATTATCATTAACTTCCTCACTAATTGGTGTAGGAATCACTGGAACAATTTCCTGTGATGTACTACTTTCCAATCCGAGAGAAGGTACAATTACCTCATCAAGTTCTACTTTCCTCCCACTCACTTCTTTCGAGAGAAACTCCTTCTCTAGAAAGGATCCATTTTTAGCAACGAATATCTTGCCTTCGGATCTGTGATAGAAGGTGTACCCAACAGTCTCTTTTGGGTATCCTATGAAGATTTACTTCTCCAGTTTGGGTTCGAGCTTATCATGTTGAAACTTTTTCACATAAGCATCGTAGTCCCAAACTTTAAGAAACAACAACTTTGGTTTCTTGCCAAACCACAGTTCTTAAGGCGTTGTCTCAACGGATTCAGATGAGGCCCTTATTTAACGTGAATGCAGCTGTCTCTAATGCATGACCCAAAACGATAGTGGTAAATCGGTAAGAGACATCATAGATCGCACCATATCCAATAAAGTACGGTTACGACGTTCGGACACACCATTATGCTGTGGTGTTCCGGGTGGCGTGAGCTGTGAAACTATTCCACATTGTTTCAAATGAAGACCAAACTCGTAACTAAAATATTCTCCTCCACGATCAGATCGTAGAAACTTTATTTTCTTGTTACGATGATTCTCTACTTCACTCTGAAATTCTTTGAACTTTTCAAATGTTTCAGACTTGTGTTTCATTAAGTAGATATACCCATATCTGCTCAAATCATCAGTGAAGGTCAGAAAATAACGGTACCCGCCGCGAGCATCAACACTCATTGGTCCACATACATCAGTATGTATGATTTCCAACAAATCTGTTGCTCGCTCCATAGTTCCGGAGAACGGAGTTTTAGTCATCTTGCCCACGAGGCATGGTTCGCAAGCACCAAGTGATTCATAATCAAGTGATTCCAAAAGTCCATCATTATGGAGTTTCTTCATGCATTTTACACCAATATGACCTAAACGGCAGTGCCACAAATAAGTTGCACTATCATTATTAACCTTGCATCTTTTGGTTTCAATATTATGAATATGTGTATCACACGATCGAGATCCAACAAACTATTTTCATTGGGTGTATGACCATAGAAGGTTTTATTCATTAAAACAGAACAACAATTATTCTCTAACTTACATGAATAACCGTATTGCAATAAACATGATCAAATCACATTCATGCTCAACACAAACACCAAATAACACTTATTTAGGTTCAACACTAATCCCGAAAGTATAGGGAGTGTGCGATGATGATCATATCAATCTTGGAACTGCTTCCAATACACATCGTCACTTCATCTTTTAACTAGTTTAAGTTCATTATGCAACTCCCACTTCGAGTTACTACTTTTTAGCAACTGAACCAATATCAAATACCGAGGGGTTGCTATGAACACTAGTAAAATACACATCAATAATCTGTATATCAAATATACCTTGGTTCACTTTGCCATCCTTCTTATCCGCCAAATATCTAGGGCAGTTCCACTTCTAGTGACCATTTCCTTTGTAGTAGAAGCACTTAGTTTCAGGCTTGAGTTTAGCTTTGGGTTTCTTCACGGGAGTGACAACTTGCTTGTCATTCTTCTTGAAGTTCCCCTTCTATCCCTTTGCCCTTTACTTGAAACAAGTGGTCTTGTTAACCATCAACACTTGATGCTTTTTCATGGTTTCTACCTTCGCCGACTTCAGTATCGCGAAGAGCTGGGAATTCCTTTCGTCATCCCTTGCATATTATAGTTCATCACGAAGTTCTACTAACTTGGTGATAGTGACTAGAGAACTTTGTCAATTACTATTTTATCTGGAAGATTAACTCCCACTTGATTAAAGTAATTGTAGTACCCAGACAATCTGAGCACATGCTCACTGGTTGAGCTATTCTCCTCCATCTTGTAGGCAAAGTACTGTCAGAGGTCTTATACCTCTCGACACGGGCATGAGTATGAAATACTAATTTCAACTCTTGGAACATCTTATATGCTCCGTGGCGTTCAAAACGTTTTTGAAGTCCCGGTTCTAAGCCGTAAAGCATGGTGCACTTAAACTATCAAGTAGTCATCATATCGAGCTTTTGTCAAAACGTTCATAACGTCTACATCTGCTCCTGCAATAGGTCTGTCACCTAGCGGTGCATCAAGTACATAATTCTTCTGTGCAGCAATGAGGATAATCCTCAGATCACGGAACAATTCCGCATCATTGCTACTAACATCTTTCAACTTGGTTTTCTCTAGGAACATATGAAAAATAAACGGGGAGCAACATCGCGAGCTATTGATCTACAACATAGATATGCTAATACTACCAGGACTAAGTTCATGATAAATTAAAGTTCAATTTAATCATATTACTTAAGAACTCCCACTTAGATAGACATCCCTCTGGTCATCTAAATGATCACGTGATCCAAATCAACTAAACCATGTCCGATCATCACGTGAGATGGAGTAGTTTTCAATGGTGAACATCTTATGTTGATCATATCTACTATATGATTCACGCTCGACCTTTCGGTCTCCAGTGTTCCGAGGCCATATCTGTATATGCTAGGCTCGTGAAGTTTAACCCGAGTATTCTGCGTGTGCAAAACTGGCTTACACCCGTTGTATTTGAACGTAGAGCTTATCACACCCGATCATCACGTGGTGTCTCGGCACGACGAACTTTCGCAACGGTGCATACTCAGGGAGAACACTTATACCTTGAAATTTAGTAAGGGATCATCTTATAATGCTACCGTCGTTCTAAGCATAATAAGATAAACATCACATGCAATCAAAATATGTGACATGATATGGCCATCATCATCTTGTGCTTTTGATCTCCATCTCCAAAGCACCGTCATGATCACCTTCACAAAACATGATCATCTCATACAAAAACCGTATAACTCATCATGTCTTGACCATATCACATCACAACATGCCCTGCAAAAACAAGTTAGACGTCCTCTACTTTGTTGTTGCAAGTTTTACGTGGCTGCTACGGGCTTAGCAAGAACCGTTCTTACCTACGCATACAAAACCACAACGATGTTTCATCAAGTATGTGCTGTTTTAACCTTCACAAGGACCGGGCGTAGCCACACTTGATTCAGCTAAAGTGAGAGAGACATACACCCGCCAGTCACCTTTAAGCAACGAGTGCTCGTAACGGTGAAACCAGTCTCGCGTAAGCGTACGCGTAATGTCTGTCCGGGCCGCTTCATCTCACAATACCGCCGAAGTAAAGTATGACATGCTGGTAAGCAATATGACTAGTATCGCCCACAACTCATTGTGTTCTACTCGTGCATATCATCTACGCATAGACCTGGCTCATGATGCCACTGTTGGGGAACGTAGTATTTTAAAATTTTCCTACGATCACGCAAGATCTATCTACCAGATGCATAGCAACGAGAGGGAAGAGTGTGTCTACGTACTCTCGTAGACCGGGAGTGGAAGCGTCAAGTGACGCGGTTGATGTTGTCGAACTTCTTCGCGATCCAACCGATCAAGCACCGAACGTACGGCACCTCCGCGTTCAGCACACGTTCAGCTTGATGACGTCCCACGAGCTCTTGATCCAGTTGAGCTTCATGGGAGAGTTTCGTCAGCACGACGGCGTGGTGACGGATATGATGTGTTCACCGGCGCAGGGCTTCTCCTAAGCTCCGCGACGGTATGACCGAGGTGTGTTTCTGTGGAGGGGGGCACCGCACACGGCTAAAACAATTCAACTTGTGTGTCTTTGGGTGCCCCCTGCCCCCGTATATAAAGGAGCAAGGGGGGGAGGCCGGCCGGCCCTTCCTGGTGCGGCTAGGGAGTGGACTCCTACTAGGAATAGGATTGCAATCCTATTCCTAGTAGGATTCACCAAAAGAAGGAAGAGGGAAAGGAATAGGAGAGGTGGCGCCCCCCAATCCTAGTCCAACTAGGAACCCTAGGTGGGGGCGCCGGCCAGCCCTATGGGCTGCCTCTCTCTTTCCCTTTAGGCCCACTATGGACCATCCCCTCTCGTAGGGGGTTCCGGTAACCCCCTCCGGCATTCCCGATAAATCCGAAACTTTTCCGGAACACTTCCTGCGTCCGAATATAGTCGTCCAATATATCAATCTTTATGTCTCGGACATTCCGAGACTCCTCGTCATGTCCGTGATCTCATCCGGGACTCCGAACTACCTTCGGTACATCAATACTCATAAACTCATAATACCGATCATCATCAAACGTTAAGCGTGCGGACCCTACGGGTTCGAGAACTATGTAGATATGACCGAGACTCATCTCCGGTCAATAACCAATAGCGGAACCTGGATGTTCATATTGGCTTCTTCATATTCTACGAAGATCTTTTATCGGTCAGAACCGCATAACAACATACGTTGTTCCTTTTGTCAAACGGTATGTTACTTGCCCGAGATTCGATCGTCGGTATCTTTATACCCAGTTCAATCTCGTTACCGGCAAGTCTCTTTACTCGTTCCGTAACACATCATCTCGTGACTAACTCATTAGTCTTTTGCTTGCAAGGCTTATTGTGATGTGTGTTACCGAGAGGGCCCAGAGATACCTCTCCGACACTCGGAGTGACAAATCCTAATCTTGATCTATGCCAACACCACGAATACTTTCGGAGACACCTGTAGAGCATCTTTATGATCACCCAGTTACGTTGTGACGTTTGATAGCACACAAGGTGTTCCTACGGTATTCGGGAGTTGCATAATCTCATAGTCATAGGAACATGTATAAGTTATGAAGAAAGCAATAGCAGTAAAACTAAACGATCATAGTGCTATGCTAACGGATGGGTCTTGTCCATCACATCATTCTCCTAATGATGTGATCCCGTTGATCAAATGACAACTCATGTCTATGGCTAGGAAACATAACCATCTTTGATCAATGAGCTAGTCTAGTAGAGGCATACCAGGGACACTCTGTTTTGTCTATGTATTCACACATGTACTAAGTTTCCGGTTAATACAATTCTAGCATGAATAATAAACATTTATCATGATATAAGGAAATATAAATAACAACTTTATTATTGCCTCTAGGGCATATTTCCCTCACTATGTTCCCGATTGTTCGGCTAGGGTGTAAAGGGAGAACTACTACGATTGTACTTCTGGCTCGTTCGGTCAAGTACCTCAGTAGAGAAAGCCAAAAACTGACCGTCATGATAGGCGAGAACCTGGTCCGCAATCCAGTGACTTAGTTTTATACTACGATCGGTAGAGATCTAACCCGTGTTATACGAATGGTTGGTTTTTTTGCCCAGCCAGGTGCAATTGGATACCTTAGTTAGGGAATATCATATCCGCACCAGGGGCTAGTACCTAGCCCCACATGTTAAACTCCTATGACTAAGTGAAAGCAATAACGCCGCATTGTCTGATTGCCTGGTTCGCTCCGCATACACCTCCTACACGGACCAAGACGTTGGATAAAGAGTGTATATGCATATGACCGAACACCCCAGTACTATGTACATGGGGGCTGAAGCCGACGACTGGAAACTTTCAGATTTACATAAATAGTCACACATGAGGTAAAAGTCACGCATAATATAATAGCGCAAAAGTTATATAAATTTTACTCAAAGATAACATCTTTTGAGCACTGGCCTTCTACAAGGCGGGCGCCTTCTATGACGTCCTCGAAGTACTTCTCCGGCTTGCGGTGTTCCTTGCCTTCGGGTGGACCAGCAGTAGCTATATGCTCCGCCCTCATCTTCGCCCAGTGCACTTTCACACGAGGGAAGGCCATCCGAGCACCTTCTATGCAGGTTGAACGCGTCAATGCATCGACCCGTGAACTCGCTTCGACGAGCCGCTTCACCAATCCGAAGTAGCTACTTGGGAGTGGATCAGCGGTCCATAGCCGGACTATTAAGTCCTTCATGGCCGAACCCGCCATGTTGTGCAGCTCGACCAGGTGCTTCATCTGGTCGTTGAGGGGCACCGGATGTGTTGGCGCATAAAACTCTGACCAAAAAAACTTCTCCATGTCATTCCCCTCCTGGGCTCGGAAGTACTGGGCGACGTCAGCACTGCTCCTCGGAAGATCAGCAAACACGCCTGGAGAACTCCATAACCGTGCCAGCCCAAGATACCTCTGCCCTCCGAAGATGCTCTGCAAGAGAAAGGTCTTACAAGATGCTATCTGTCGTGCCTGCTTGATTTCTTCACAGGCGCTGCGTGATTCACTTCGCGCATCCTAGGCAGTCTTAACTGCCACATTCAGCTCAGACGCTTGTTTCGAACCCTTCAGCTCTAATGCTTCGTAGTTGCGAATAGCATCGTTGAGCTCAACCTCGACTTCGGACACCCGAGCCCGGTTCTTCTTGCACGCGGCCCTTTCGGCCTCTAGTTCAGCAACCGCTTTGTCAACGATTGCCTTGCTTGCCCCGGCCTCCTTCTTGGCCTTCGCGAGCTCGCCCTTGAGGGCCTCGAGCTCAGTGGCGCCAACTGTTTAATATAGAATATCATAAAAGAGTTTATACCCATTCTCAATTAACATTATTAGTGTTCTTGATATTTTAATCTGCATACCTTGCGTTTCATCTAAACGCTGGTTGACACGGTCGAGGTCCGCGTTGGCCAACAAGAGCTTCTGATTTAGTTCGGCAACTTCTGCATCTCGTGCAGTTGCCGCAACTAGTGAATCCTGCTCAAAGACAAACATCATATAGTTCAGCTCTAGAATATGCTATACTATGGCTACTTCGTCCGATTCTGTTTAGAATCACACAAAGCATCAGGGGCTACTGGCTATATATATGTATTTAAAACAAATAAAGTTCCATAAAGAACATTACATTGCTTACCTCAAAGCCTGTTAACAGGCTATTGAAAGCTTCATTCAGTCCTCCTTTGACGGACTGAATCTTCTTCATCACCACACCCATCACGGTGCGGTGGCAGCCGAGGTATTACCCTTGGTCGCCCTGTCACTTGCCCCGCCCTCATCTCCGTGAGTGGAGGACACCCACTGGGAGGACACTTCGGTGTCCCCGCCGATCATGGGCGATGGAGCTCAGACCGGCGGGTCACTCTCTGTCTCTCCAGGCGCTAGAGAGTTCCCCTCCGATAAGGAGGCGTCGGGGTGTCCTCGGGGAGGGCTGTAGGTCAGCAGGTGAGAAATACTAAGTAAGCATAAAAAATGCTAAAAAAACAAAGGTGCAACAATTAATATATCCAGACAAACTTACGTTTCGTCCAGGGGCTTCTCCCTGGGCTTCACCACAAAGCTCTATTCGGATGATGAGTCCGAACGAGTAGAGATGTTTAGCCTCCTCCGGGGTGCGGCTGTGCCCGCGTCAGCGGCGGCCCCCCTCTTCGCCCCCTGCCTTGCACGGGGGGATCCTCCTCTTCTTCTTCTTCGTCATCCTCCTCCTCTTCGGAGGAGAGGATGTTGATCTTCTCAGACTTCTTGTCCGCACGACGGGGGCTGTCTTCGACCCCCTTGCCCTTCTTCTTGGGCTTCTTGACCGGCGCCTTGTACGGCGCCAGGACCAGCATCACCGTCAGTCGAGGCGATTCTGGGTCTTCGGGCAAAGGCGCCGGACACTTCATCCGGGTTGCATTCTTCGTCCAGCCCTGTATATCACACAAAAACTCCAATTCCTATTATCATTTATAAGACAGGGGATGTATGTTCGGCGGAATTTTCTATTACCTCTGGGGTGGAGAACGCGGTACTATAGCTCGCGTCCTCAGTTTCTTCCGGCCACTCCTTCTGGCTCTTGAAGAGATGCTTCCAGATCTGTTTGTGTGTAAATCCAAAGAGATGCTTCAGAGGCCTATCTCCTGCCGGATCGAACTCCCATAGGGAGGAGTCCCGGCTTTGGTAAGGAAGGACAAGCTGGGTCAGCATTACCTAGACCACGGTCGAGAGCAGATAGCCCTTGGAAATCACGCCGGACACACGTCTCTGGAGTGCCGTCACCTCAACATGAGATCCCTAGTCCAGACTCTTTTTGGTCTAGGAGGTCAACTCTCTGGGGGTCCAAATCTGAAAGTAGGTTCCGCCGCCCATTTGGCATCGCGAGGTTCGGTGATATAGAACCACTCCTACTGCCAGACCTTGTTCGTTTCCATGAACGACCCTTTTGGCCAATTCGCATTCGGGAGCTTGCTAATCATAGCACCCTCGCACTCCGCGTGTTGCCCGTCCACCACCTTCGGCTTCACGTTGAAGGTTTTGAGCCATAGGCCGAAGTGAGGAGGGACACGGAGGAAGGCTTCACACATCACTATAAAAGCGGAGATGTGAAGGATTGAGTTCGGAGCTAGATCATGGAAATCTAGCCCGCAGAATAATAGCAAACCCCAAACAAAGCGGTGCAGCGGGAATCTAGCTCCCTAACAAAGTGCGAAAGGAACACAACTCTCTAACCCGCCTTTGGGACGGGAATCACCTAGCCCTTGGCGGAGACTCGGTGCACGATGTCGGCGGCGAGATAGCCCATGCTCCGAAGATCCTCCACGGTTTTCTCAGTAACCGTGGAGGCCTACCACTTGCCCCTGGCACCGGATCTAGCCATTGCTGGGGAAGGAAGTAGTGGTTGAGGAACGAAGAGCGGTGGGCGCAGGAGATGAGGATGCTGGGGCTAGGGAGATGGGAGAGCTTGAGCTTGAGGAAAGCGTGGGGTTGATGAAAGGGATTGGAATCCTTTTATAACACCGTGAATACAGAACGTCCCCCACTTTAGCCATAAACCTCGCCGGTTTCCAAAGCGGTCGTGCATAATGCGCGGCATGGATGCTCACGTCACATTGATAAGGATCCCACAATAAGCGGGCATGATCTCAATTCTGATAAGACGTGTCAATGAGGATATACCTTCAAATGCGAAACTAGGACCAAATAAAATGGTTCGATATGCTGGTGGGATGGATGCGAAGCTTCACCAAAAAGTTGTCAGCAAAGACACATTATTCATTTTCTTTCAAGAGCCTTGCCTTCGAGGCTAAGGGTTGTACTAACCTTGCAGAGCCCAACACAATACACCTTTTTGCAGAAGATATATTCGGAAGAAGGAACCCGCGTTGCAATGCCGAAGACAATACGGAAGCCGATCTCATCGTCATCGAAGACATGTTCAGTGGATACTGAGGGAGTCCTCGATTGAGGGGTCCTCGTGTGGCCGGATAATTCATGGTGGGCCGGACTGGTGGGCCATGAAGATCATTGTTGAATATCATCTCTCGTATCCGGATAGGACTCATGTATTCGTATAATGGCAGGTTTTAGGTTCGGGGGTAATCTTTCCTTCCTCTGCAAGTCAGTTATGTATAAACCCTAGGCCCTCCGGTGCATATATAAGCTGGAGGGTTTTGTCCGTAGAGGCTAATAGAGAATAACAAATCCTCATAGGCTAGACTCTAGGGTTTAGCTATTACGATCTCGAGGTAGATCAACTCTTGTAACCATATTCATCCATATTAATATAGCAGGAAGTAGGGTATTACCTCGATCGAGAGGGCCTGAACCTGGGTAAACATCGTGTCCCCAGCCTCCTGTTACCATCAATCCTCAGCCTCATAGTTCGGGACCCCCTACCCGAGATCCGCCAGTTTTGACACCGACAGCGCCGCCGTCTCAAGACGAAATTTGGGCAGGAGCACTTTTGCCCTACGACAGAGCGATTTGCCGGGGGAACTTCCCTCCCAGAGGGGGAAATCATCGTCAGCATCATCACTAACAACTCTCCCATCTTGCGGAGGGCAATCTCCATCAACATATTCAACATCACCATCTCCTCTCAAACCCTAGATCATCTCTTGTGTTCCTTGTAGCAGAACCTTAGATTGGTGCTTGTGGGTGACTAGTAGTGTTGATTACATCTTGTTGTTGATTACTATATGGTTTATTTGGTGGAAGATTTTATGTTCAGATCCATTATGGTATTCAATACCCCTCTGATCATGAACATGTTTATCACTTGTGGGTAGTTACTTTTGTTCTTGAGGTCACGGGAGAAATCTTGTTGCAAGTAATCATGTGAACTTGATATGTGTTCGATATTTTGATGATATGTATGTTGTAATTCCCTTAGTGGTGTCATGTGAACGTTGACTACATGACACTTCACCATATTTGAGCCTAAGGGAATGCATTGTGGAGTAGTTATTAGATGATGGGTTGCTAGAGTGACGGAAGCTTAAACCCTAGTTTATGCGCTACTTCGTAAGGGACCGATTTGGATCCAAATGTTTAATGCTACGGTTAGATTTTATCTTAATACTTTTCTCGTAGTTGCGGATGCTTGCGAGGGGGTTAATCATAAGTAGGAGGTTTGTTCAAGTAAGAATAGCACCTAAGCACTGATCCACCCACATATCAAATTATCAAAGTAGCGAACACAAATCAAGCCAATATGGTGAAAGTGGCTAGATGAATTCCCGTGTGCCCTCAAGAACACTTTGCTTATTATAAGAAACCATTTTGGCCTGTCCTTTGCCCCAAAAGGATTGGGATACCATGCTGCATACTATTTTCCGTTATAGTTATTTGCTCGTTAAAAATTATCTTGCTATCAAACTATCTGCTACTTACAATTTCAGTGCTTGCAGATATTACCTTGCTGAAAATCACTTATCATTTCCTTCTGCTCATCGTTGGGTTCGACAGTCTTACTTATCAAAAGTACTATGATTGATCCCCTATACTTGTGGGTCATCAAGACTCTTTTCTGGCGTCGTTGCCGGGGAGTTAAGCGCTCTTGGTAAGGAAAAAATATTACTACGTGCTAAAATTTATTCTCACTTGTTAGTATGGAGAACGATCCTTTGAGGGGTTTGTTCGAGGTATCTTCACCTCGATTGGAACCACAATTAATTGCCCCTCAACCTACTGCACCTACTGAAAATATTGAATATGAAAGTCCTTTGGGTATGATAGAACAACTGCTAGCTAATCCTTATGCAGGAGATGAAACTGAACATCCTGATATGCATCTGATATATGTGGATGAAATTTGTGGATTATTTAAGCTTGCAGGTTTACCCGGAGATGAATCTAATAAGAAGGTTTTCCCTTTATCTTTGAAGGGAAAAGCATTGACATGGTATGGGCTACGCGATGATATTGGATCTTGGAATTGGAATCGTTTTAAACTGGAATTTCACCAAAAACATTATCCTATGCATCTAGTTCATCGTGATCGGAATTATATATATAATTTTTGGCGCCGTGAAGGAGAAATTGTTGCTCTAGCTTGGGGGAGGCTTAAGTCAATGTTATATTCATGCCCCAATCATGAGCTCTCGAGAGAAATTATTATTCAGAACTTCTATGCTCGACTTTCTCGTAATGATCAATCCATGCTTGATACTTCTTGTGCCGGTTCTTTTATGAAGAAGACTATTGAATTCAGGTGGGATCTCTTAGAAAGAACTAAACGCAACTCTGAAGATTGGGAACTTGACGAAGGTAAAGAATCAGTTATTAAGCTTAAGTTTGATTGTGTTAAATGTTTTATGAATGCCGATGCTTTTCAAAAGTTTAGCACTAAATATGGACTTGATTCTAAGATAGTGGCCTCTTTTTGTGAATCTTTTGCTACTCATGTTGATCTCCCTAAAGTGAAGTGGTTTAAGTATCATCCCCCTTTTAAATAATAAATCAAAGAACCGGTAGTTGCTAAAGAAGAAACTATCATTTGCAATATTGATCCAGTTGTTCCTACTATTTACATTGAGAAACCACCTTTCACTACTGGAATCAGGGATTTTGCCGTCTGCTAGCAGACAACAAAGAAGGTCTTTGCCATCAACTACCAAAAAGGCAAAGACCTTCTTTGATGTCTGCTAGTAGACGTCAAAGAACTGGAAGACGGCAAAGAAGGTCTTTGCCATCTGTCATTTCTTTGCCGTTTGCTGGCAGATGGCAAACAAGCTTTGCCGTCTGCCAGCGGATGGCAAAGAGGGGGGGGGGGGTGGAGTTCCAGTACACTGCAACGGTCCAACCCCCCTCTTTGCCGTCTGCTGGCAGACGACAAAGATTCTTTGCCATCTACTGGCAGACAAAGAGGGGGGGCTATCTTTTTTTTTCGAGTAAAAGAAACCATTGCCCCCACCTCCTCTATCTCTATCCCCTCTCTCTCCGCCCCACCCCTCTCTCTCTCTCTCCCGCTCGTCTCTCCCTCTCCCCCGCACGAGCAGCTATGGCGGCCGATTCCGGCGAGCTCCGGCGGGATTCGACGGCGCCCAACACACCCACGTGACCCCCTCCGACCAGATACGACGCGCGCGTCCTCTTGCGACCACGCGCGACCCTCCCCCGTGGCTAGGGTTTCGGCCACCACATCGTCGGCGCGGCCCTCTACCGCTTTCTCTCGAGAAGCTCTATCGATTCCTCCACATCGATCTGCTTTCCCCCGCCTCCTGCGGTCGTCCCCTTTGGTTTCTCCCCGTTAGGATTTCGGTGGTGGTGGTTCGGCCGTGGTGCTCCGATGATTGTCCGGTCACCGTGAGGATCCTCCATCGGTGCTGGATGTGCCGTGGCGCGGTGGTGCCCCTGGGTGGCGCCTCCGTGCTGCGGTGCCCCTAGGTGGTCGCCTCTGTGCCCGTGCTCTCGCTGGCGCCTGATAACCTACAAGTATAGGCGATCAATTGTAGCCTCTTTCTATATGTAAGAGTGTCGAACCCAACGAGGAGATAAAGGTAGAACAATGATTCCTTCAAGTTCTATCGACCACCGATACAACTCTACGCACGCTTGATACGTCTCAAACGTATCTACTTTTCCAAACACTTTTGATATTGTTTTGACCTCATTCTTGCATGATTTGGACTAAACTAACCCGGACTGACGCTGTTTTCAGCAGAGCTGCCTGTATGGTTTATTTGTGTGCAGGAAAACGGATTTTTAAGTACCTCAGAAAAATCCACAATAAATCACAGAAAATCCACGCACCCGAAGGAACCAGATGCCAGAAGTGGGGCCAGAGGGGGGCCAGGGGGTGCCCAGGCGCCCTGTGGGCGCGCCCCCCCTGGGCCGCGCCCGGGGGGCGCCTGGGTGGGGCCCACATCCCCTGGTGCCCTACTTTAGTCCGTATTTTTACTCCCGACGCAGAAACCCCAGATCGGAAGTTCTTTCGCAGTTTTTCGTCGCGGAGCCGCCGCCACCCTCTGTTCTTCCTCGGGAGGGCTAATCTGGAGGCTGAATTGGCCTCCGGAGAGGGAAGATCGTCGCCATCGTCATCATCATCACCACTCCATCATCCCTCCATGACTTCCCCCTTCATGTGTGAGTAATTCCCCTGCTGTAGGCGAAGGGGATGGTAGGGATTGGATGAGTTAGATCATGTAATAGTTCGTCAGATTGTTGGGGGCATGTTGCCTATCATCTACTATGGTGTTTATCATCTTTGCTACAACTTGTTATTCTTAATGCTTGACACTTAGGGCCCGAGTGCCATGATTTCAGATCTGAACCATATGTGTTTGCATGAATATATTTGTGTTCGTGATCCTATCTATGAGTTGTATGCACCTGTTACGGTTCGGAACCGGCGATCCCAAAAGTGACAGCTTGGGACACCAAAGGGGATGGTCCGTAGTTTGAGGATTACATGTATCCATCGAGTTCATTGCTTTGTTCCGGTGCTCTTTGACAGGAGCACCTTAATATCCATTAATTCCTTTTGGCCCCGTTCGTAGCGGGATGGTAGGACAAAAGATGTTGTGCAAGTTCTTATTGCAAGCACGTACAACTACCTACGGGATACATGCCTAATGTTTGATATTTGCCTAGATGATCATTACTTTTCCGTGTGCCGTGCCCCAAGTTAGAATCTATCTCATCCATGCAGCGCCCAACCATCCATCTCCCTAGCCTACAGTGTTTTAAACCCTGCTTGTCACTAGTCGCTACTTTCGCTATTTACTTTGCCATTTACTACTGCTATTTACTTTTGCTATTTACTTTTACTATTACTATCATCACTATCATACCACTGTTACCACTTATCTTTTGTTGCAAGTAAGTATATTTCAGGTGCGGTTGAATTGACAACTCAACTGTTAAAGCTTATAAATACTCTTTGGCTCCCCGTGTGTCGAATCAATAAATTGGGTTATTCTTACCCGCGAAGACTATCTCGATCCCTTACGGCTGAGGGTTATCAAGGACCGTTTTCTGGCGCCGTTGCCGGGGAGCATAGCAATATTTACAAGTCTACTTGAGGTATCCTACCTGCTGCACTGTATTCACTATGGGTAAGAAAGGAGACCCCAAGGTTCCTATCTTACTATCTACTACAAGAAGAGGTACTGCTCTGAGCACTAGTGCTACACTTGATTCACCTTCCGTTATGAGTAAGTTTGCCTCACCACCACCACATGATGCTTCTACTGAATCTGTTACTATGTCTGATACTCTTGATGATGCTTCTACTACTTTCTATGATGATATTAGTTCGCTTGGTTATGCTCTTGAGAAACAAATTGCTGCTGCTGCTGAAAAATATGGAATTGAACTTCCTGTTGCTCGCTACCCTATTGGTGAAACTTATGATTATCCTGATTTGAGTAAACTCAAAGAGAAGCTCCTTGATGATGATTACTATATGCTTGATGAAGATCTATGCAGGGAACTGACAGAGTTTGCTGGCTCTGACCCTGAAGTTATTAAGAAAATATTTGAAAAACACTCTTTGAAAAACAAAACCGTTCCTAATCCTGAATTTGCTACATCTCCTATATGCATTGATGATCCTGATTTTGATTTCTCTGTTGATCTTTCACTTATACCTATGGTTGAAGCTGACCCCTTTTATGGCAGAGAAAATGATGATGCTATTGCACACCTAACTAAACTTGGTGAGCTAGGTAGCCTGTTTACCACAGATGAGAAGATACGATACTTTTATGTGACCAAGCTTCTTCCTTTCTCCTTGAAGGAGGGTGCTAAAGCATGGTATGATTCACTCCCATGCGGTTCCATTAAGAGTCCTCAGGACTTAGCTCACTCTTTTGTTGATAAGTACTTTCCTGCTCATATGCAACATGCTGCTTTACAAAGAATTTATAACTTTAAACAGTTGCAGGATGAGTCCCTCCCTAAAGCTTGGGGGAGGTACTGCGGTCTGATTCGGGCTAGACCAGGACATGAAATCCCTAAGAATGAATTAATTGATATATTCTATGCTGGTCTAACTGATGAATCTAGGTCCTATTTGGACAGTTGTGCTGGTTGTGTTTTCAGGAAAAGAACGCCGGACGAAGCGGAAGATTTAATGGGCAGGATTGCCAAAAACCATGAAGATTGGTCCGTCCCTGAACCACCTCCACCAACAAAAAAGAGGGGCATGTTTGTTCTGAGCCCCGAGGATATGCGAGAAGCAAAGAAGTCTATTAAAGAGAAAGGTATTAAAGCTGAAGACGTGAAGAATCTACCCCCTATTGAGAAGCTGTGTGAGCCTACTACTCACCCTCCTATGGTAGAGGTACACTCTCTTTTAGATTTCAACGCAAGTGACAACCCTCATGGTAAGCCTCCTGATCAATGTTTAGATGAGTTTGATAATTTTATTATGAAACAAAATCATTTTAATGAGAGGATAGAAAGTCAGTTGCTTGATAATTCCCTTGCTATCAAAAAACTACTTGATGTTTTAGATAGAACAGTTAATGATGTTCAATGTCTTGTGAAGCATTTTCATATGGTTCAAACTCAGCTTGATCAAATTTCTAATGTGCAAAGAGATTTGCTTGCTAACAATGCCAAACAAGATAATTTGCAGGCTTTCGGAATTAAGACCCGAGGAGGAACTAGCACTCAAGATCCTCTTTATCCAGAGGGGCATCCGAAGAGAATCGAGCAGGATTCTCAAATACAGGAAGAAGAAATTGTTGGCTCTCCAAAGAAAAAGAAGAAACATAAGGAGATTGACAATTCTAATGATCCTATTGTAGATGAAGAACCAGCTATTGATCCCAACAGTGTATCTATCTCCGATGCTGAGACAGAAGACAGTGCTGAACCTGAAGGTAATAACAATGAGAAGAATGATCCGCCTGAAGTTCGAGAAGAAGAAGCACCTGACAAACGTAAGAGGTACACTAAAGAAGACTTCATTGCAAGAAAACATGGGAAGGAAAGAGAACCATGGGTACAGAAACCCATGCCCTTTCCAGGTAAGTCCATCAAATCTAAAGAAGAAGAGCATTATAATAAGTTTTGTGAGTGGATTAAACCTGTTTTTCTTCAGATACCCTTGACTGATGCTATTAAGTTACTTCCTTATTCAAAATATATGAAAGATATTGTCACTAATAAAAGAAAAGTTCCTAATGATGCAATATCTACTATGCTTGCTAACTATTCTTTCAGTGGAAAGATTCCTGAGAAGCTCGGTGATCCAGGTATACCCACCATTCCTTGCTCCATAAAGAATAATTATGTCAAAACTGCTTTATGTGATCTTGGAGCAGGAGTGAGTGTTATGCCTCTCTCTCTTTACGAGAGGCTTTGTTTAGAGAAACTAATTCCTACAGATATCTCCCTTCAGATGGCTGACAAGTCAACCGCTGTTCCGATAGGTATTTGTGAGGATGTTCCAGTAGAAGTTGCGAATTGTTTAATTCTTACTGATTTTGTTGTGCTTGACATGCCCGAGGATGGGAGCATGTCCATTATTCTTGGTAGACCTTTTCTTAACACCGCAGGTGCTATTATTGATTGCAATAAAGGGAAGGTTACCTTCCATGTGAATGATAAAGAACACACGGTATATTTTCCGAAGAAGACCGACAGGAGGCATGCCCTCAACTCTATAGAGAATATCGAGACCGTGAAGATTGGATAACGGGATTGTCCACTACATGTGCCTCACAAATACAAAACAATCATGATAGGGACAATGTCCATCAAGGTAAAGGTTCAGTGATTACTTCGTGAGAGGTGGGACTTTTTGCTCTATATATCGCCTGTTTGTTGGTAAGACTTGATCAACCTTATTAACAAATATGTTTTATATGGATAAAAAGTTGAGCCTGTTATGTTTTCACTTGTTTTTAGTTTTTGTCCTACTTGTTGTACCAAGTATTTATGTTTTTGAAGCTTCACAATACTACTAACTGCTTCAAGTTTTCAGAGAGTTTCGCAGCTTTTTGAACTTCGAAAAATTTTCAACAGTGAAGTTTTCAGAAAAATTCCAGAAAAATTATAATAAAAATTTCCACAACAGGAGAGACCCAGAAAGTCCTGGGGCCAGCCAGGGGGGCCACCAGTGGCCCAGGCGGCCAGCTGGCGCGGCCCAGCCCCTGGCCGCGCCCACAGGGCGCCTGGGGCCCACGGGACCCCCCTCCAGGTATGTCTTCTTCCTCCCTCTCTCTTTTTCTCCAGAAACCCGAGTTCTGGTCTTGTTCTTGTGTTCTTGCTGTTCTTGGAGGTGATTCTTCGATCTCTCTCTACAGCCCCTCATTTGAGCTGAAATTTTGAGCAAATACTCCCTGGTATGTGACTCCTCCACCCCTCCAATTAGATTTTTGATTGGTGGCCTCATTTGTGAGTATTTAGTAGTTCTTGGTGCTGTAGGGATGAGCTTGCATGCATGTGTAGAAAGTTATTTTCCAAGTTTTGATGCGAGTTTATGCCTTGGGCAAGTGAGTTGAGTAGTTTGCCTTAGCTCACTTTGTTTTAATCCTCGTTTTTGTAAATTGTAAAAAAATTTAGAAATGAGTTTATTAGGAAGGGCAAAAGGGTGGCTTGAGAAGAGGAGGCCCGCACACTCCGATCGAGTTACTAGAGCCGCAGCTTCACCATCGACTGCTAGGGTGAGCTATAATGAAGATCATGTGCCCCTGGAGTTGTTGGAAGACACAAGTCCAGCACGTTTGACACGACTCGTCACGAGCCGTGTTACTCAGTATCAAAAACTCACCTCCAGTTTCATTAACAACTTTAGATATAATCCTGATTCAGGTGCTATTGAGTTTAAGATTTATAATGATCTTATCACCATGACTTTGGGAAATTTTTGTGAAATAATAGGTGTGCCGAACGTTGGGAGGACGGCTAGGATGGCCACTCAGCCCTCCGAGCTGAAAACCGTCATCAACTCTCTCTGCAGCATGGACACGAGGGATATTCATCGGTCGAAGATCTCCAGCATCTTATTTCCTCACCTCAGGTATTTTGCATATTATATTGCTAGAGGGGTGTTAGCTCGTGACAACACGAGCAGCATTTCTGCTCCGGATATTGCTATCCTGGCAGCAGCCCTCTCAGGGAGGTCTGATTATAATCTGGGTACCTTAATTGCTCGACGCCTTGCTATGAACGGTAACAAGGGGGACTTATATGGTGGCATTTATGCCACGCTTATCTTAGAGCATCTTGGAGGCACCCCACACCCTGATGATACTCCTTTTACTTATTTAAGCTTTGATCTTGCTGCTATGAAAAGGCATAAGTTTGTTACCATGGGTTCTGAGCTTGATAACCTTGTTTATATCTTGCGTTTCGGAACTACCGCGGAACGCGAGATCCGTCTACCTGCACCTCTTTTGTTTGATTTTTCTCGCAGGAAAGGATGGTCCTTTGATGTTGTCCAGTTCGATGAGTTCATGGTCCAGCATCAGTTCCATAACCCCATGGAGGGGGTTGTGCCCGACGAGGAGAGGCATGGTGAGATACCACATTTTCAGGAAGAGACCGCCACCGAGTTCGGCGAAGGGTCTTCCTCTGTTTGGCGTTCGGAACCTTCCTCGTGGGAGACTCCGAGGAGTTCGGTGTACGCGCCAGCATCCTTCTACGACCCGTGGACTCACCACCATACCCCTGGAGCAGGAGGCTCCTGGGGGCAGTAGCTGCTACCAACTTAGGCCAAAAGCCTAAGCTTGGGGGAGTACGTGCCCTTCTCACTTTTCCATTGTATTATCCGTTTTATTCACTTTGATCTTTTCAAAGTTTTTGCCCGTTCTTCTTTATTTCTCTCTTTGCAAAAACAACAAAAAGATTTTCTCTTTTTTTGCTTTTTATTCAACCTTTGAAAAACCCAAAAAGATTTCCTTTCTCTCTTTAGTTTGCTTTGTTTTCAGAGATCAGCTCGAGTCCGTGATGGCATTTGATTATATTTCCTACGTTCGATCGTGCAAGTGACAAGCAGTAATGACGAAGATCGACTGAAAGGAAGCAACAAGGAAGACCGGTACGAACTCTTATTGTTTCTACTTTTGTACATATGCCTATACTTATGATCTAGAGACCAGCTTGTAGCGACATAGTGCTATGTTGACAATGCTCTTCTAGTGGTTCATGCTTTCCTTGTGGCTAGTCTCGAATAACTAGAGTATATAATGTGTTATTGAAATGATCTACATGCATTGCACTGTTCATAGTCCGGTATACTAAGGTGGTATTTCCCTTTAGAGAATTTTTGGATTGACTTGGCACATGCTTACACATGTTTAAGACTAAAAGGTCTACTTTGCCTCGATGATCTTTGAGTTTTAGAATAGTTATATCACTTTCATGCCCGATTCAATGTTGCTTTGTCGCTCTGCATGATTATGACCGTTATTGCTCTCTAGTTGGTCGCTTCCCAGTCTTTTGCTAAACCTCCACCTGTACTAAGCGGACTGACTGCTTGTGCATCCAAACCCTTTAAACCAGTTATGCCATATGAGTCCACCATACCTTCCTATACATGGTATTTACCTGCCATTCCTAACGAAGACTTTCGTGTACCATCTCGAAATTAATCAAAAGCATTTCCCTTTTTGTGCCTATGTTTTAGCTCATGAGGAAGTAGTAATTAATTCATAATATTTTTAAGTTGGACAAGTTTCGCCCCTGGATTGCATGTATAATGTGCAAACCCCTAATATGAAAAGGAACTGGCATTGAGTGCGCCCGGCTCAAAAAGATAATATAACAAACAAACGCTCCTTCACGCTTTGTTCATGAGAAATCAGAAAACTTTGGCAGTGATAAACAAAGGAGATTAAGAGGATGTGATCGTCCTCATGCGGGAGCCGTTCCTCGAGACTTGTCCACTTAAAAGGTGATTGAGTTATCTGCTAGCATTCGTTGGCGAAATATGCACTTCTCAAAACATGTTTACTTCTGTTTTTAAAACCAAGAGCTCTGGTACATGTTTAGTTTTTGTTTCCGACCACGGGCTTTTAACCTTGCCAACAAAAGCCACGGTTCGAGAGTCTCACCTTCTTTCTTCAAAGCACTAACTAGGAGAGCATAATTGTCATTCTGAGTGTAATGTGCATTGTCCCAAACTATTACATTGTCTTCTGCATACTTGTGATATGATTTACTCTGAAATTTTTAGTTCTAGTCTCCTTTAAAACTCTGGAGGAGTCTCTGCATTTATGTTTTGCTTCACTCATGGAGGCTAGCGAGATACCACCCTAGTATGCTCAAGCTATGTGCAATGTAATCTTGTCTTGATTTTCAGTAATATGTTATTTACTTTTAAGTATTTGTGGCTAGTCACTTGGAAAGAAGGATTGCTCCTTGCATTGTCCTCATAAGTACTGTTTCAATACTTGCTAAACTCTTTTCGTAGTACATGCTTATATACATCTAATGAAGCAAAAGAGTTTGTCAAAGTTTTCTTTGTCGCGTCCAGTTCGTTGAACTGAATTGCTTGAGGACAAGCAATATGCTAAGCTTGGGGGAGTTGATACGTCTCAAACGTATCTACTTTTCCAAACACTTTTGATATTGTTTTGACCTCATTCTTGCATGATTTGGACTAAACTAACCCGGACTGACGCTGTTTTCAGCAGAGCTGCCTGTATGGTTTATTTGTGTGCAGGAAAACAGATTTTTAAGTATCTCAGAAAAATCCACGAAAAATCATAGAAAATCCACGCACCCGAAGGAACCAGATGCCAGAAGTGGGGCCAGAGGGGGGCCAGGGGGTGCCCAGGCGCCCTGTGGGCGCGCCCCCCCTGGGCCGCGCCGGGGGGCGCCTGGGTGGGGCCCACACCCCCTGGTGCCCTACTTTAGTCCGTATTTTTACTCCCGACTCAGAAACCCCAGATCGGAAGTTCTTTCGCAGTTTTTCGTCGCGGAGCCGCCGCCACCCTGTGTTCTTCCTCGGGAGGGCTAATCTGGAGGCTGAATTGGCCTCCGGAGAGGGGAGATCGTCGCCATCGTCATCATCATCACCACTCCATCATCCCTCCATGACTTCCCCCTTCATGTGTGAGTAATTCCCCTGCTGTAGGCGAAGGGGATGGTAGGGATTGGATGAGTTAGATCATGTAATAGTTCGTCAGATTGTTGGGGGCATGTTGCCTATCATCTACTATGGTGTTTATCATCTTTGCTACAACTTGTTATTCTTAATGCTTGACACTTAGGGCCCGAGTGCCATGATTTCAGATCTGAACCATATGTGTTTGCATGAATATATTTGTGTTCGTGATCCTATCTATGAGTTGTATGCACCTGTTACGGTTCGGAACCGGCGATCCTAAAAGTGACAGCTTGGGACACCAAAGGGGATGGTCCGTAGTTTGAGGATTACATGTATCCATCGAGTTCATTGCTTTGTTCCGGTGCTCTTTGACAGGAGCACCTTAATATCCATTAGTTCCTTTTGGCCCCGTTCGTAGCGGGATGGTAGGACAAAAGATGTTGTGCAAGTTCTTATTGCAAGCACGTACAACTACCTACGGGATACATGCCTAATGTTTGATATTTGCCTAGATGATCATTACTTTTCCGTGTGCCGTGCCCCAAGTTAGAATCTATCTCATCCATGCAGCGCCCAACCATCCATCTCCCTAGCCTACAGTGTTTTAAACCCTGCTTGTCACTAGTCTCTACTTTCGCTATTTACTTTGCCATTTACTACTGCTATTTACTTTTGCTATTTACTTTTACTATTACTATCATCACTATCATACCACTGTTACCACTTATCTTTTGTTGCAAGTAAGTATATTTCAGGTGCGGTTGAATTGACAACTCAACTGTTAAAGCTTATAAATACTCTTTGGCTCCCCGTGTGTCGAATCAATAAATTGGGTTATTCTTACCCGCGAAGACTATCTCGATCCCTTACGGTTGAGGGTTATCAACGCTTGACGTTCGCTTTACCTAGAACAAGTATAAAACTAGAAGTATTTTGTGGGTGTAACAAAATAGGTTTGTAAGAATATAAAGAGCACGTAAATAAAAACTAGAGGCTGTTTCGGTAAAGAAGCAATAAAGTTAGTATAGTGAGTGTGGAAAAGTGGTGGTAGGAGTTGCAAAATTGTCCCTAAGCAATTGACTATGTTACTAGACTGATAGCAAGTTTTATGTGGGAGAGGCCACTGCTAGCATGTCATCCCTGACTTGGAATTCTATGCACTTATGATTGGAACTATTAACAAGCATCCGCAACTACTAAAGTTCATTAAGGTAAAACCCAACTATAGCAATAAGATATATTGGTCCCCCTTCAGTCCCGTATGCATCAATTTCTATGCTAGGTTGAAGCTTCTGTCACTCTTGCCCTCCAATACATAGTCCTATCAACATACAACTAACCCTATGGTGTGATCCACACGCGCACTCATATGATGGGAACCAAAGGACAACAACATGACCACAAGCAAATTAAACCAATCATAGCAATTCACCAATTACCGATAGGACAATGAAAATCTACTCAGACATCATAGGATGGAAACACATCATTGGATAATAATATGAAGCATAAAGAACCATGTTCAAGTAGAGGGTACAGCGGGTTGCGGGAGAGTCGACTGCTGTAGATAGATGGGGGAAGGTGATGAAGATGTTGGTGAAGAGAGCCCCCTCCCTCTTCTTCTTCCTTGACCTTCTCCCTAGATGGGAGAAGAGTTTACCCTATGGTCCATGGCCTCCATGGCTTGGGAGGGGCGAGAGCCCCTCCGAGATTGGATCTATCTCTCTGTCTCTCTCTGCTTCTGCGCTCCCAGATTCTGGCCTTTCATCATTTCTTATATTCCCGGAGATCCGTAACTCCGATTGGGCTGAAATTTTAACAAGATTTGTATCCGGATATTGGTTTTCTTGCGGCAAAAGAAGGGAACCAACCGCCTTACGGGGTGGCCACGAGGGTCAGGGGCGCGCCCACCCCCCATGGGGCGTGCTCCCCTACCTCGTGGCCCCCTCGGGCATCGTCTCGCGTTGATTCTTCTTCCCAAAAATCACATATATTCCAAAAAAATCTCCATAAGTTTTTATCTCATTTGGACTCCGTTTGATATGGATATTATGCGAAACAAAAAGCATGCAACAAACAGGAACTGGCACTGGGCACTAGTTCAATAGGTTAGTCCCAAAAATAGTATAAAAGTTGCCAAAAGTATGTAAAAGTTGTATAATATTGGCATGGAACAATAAAAATTTATAGATACGACGAAGACGTATCAGCATCCCCAAGCTTAATTCTTGCTCGTCCTCGAGTAGGTAAATGATGAAAATGGTAATTTTTGATGCGGAATGCTACCTAGCATAATCTTGGTCATGTAATCTAATCATGGCATGAATATTAAGGTACGAGTGATTCAAAGAAATAGTCTATCATTTGACATAAAATAATTTAATACTCGAGCATCCCAACAAACAATCAAGTCTTTCAAAATATCAATGCTAAAGAACGTTATCCCTACAAAATTGTATATTCTTTTATGCTCCCTTTTCTTAACACAAGGTACTCCTCATGCCCATCCCGGTGTCGGCCTAGCAATTGTTTTCATACTTTACTTTTTTGAACCTTTTCAACTCTTCACGCAATACATGAGCGTGAGCCATGGACATATCACTATGTGTGGAATAGAAGGTGGTCATAGACAAAAGTAGGGAGAAAGTCTCACGTCGACTAGGAAAATTAACGGACTATGGAGATGTCCATCAATTGATATCAATGTGAGTGAGTAGGGATGACCATGTAATGGATGCATTAGAGCTATAAATGTATGAAAGCTCAAAAGAAAACTAGTGGGTGTGCATCAACTTGCTTGCTCATGAAGACCTAGGGCATTTGAGGAAGCCCGTCGTTGGAATATACAAGCCAAGTTCTATAATGAAAATTCCCACTAGTATATGGAAGTGACAACATAGGAGACTCTCTATCATGAAGAACATGGTGCTATGATGAAGCACAAGTGTGGAAAAAAGATGGTAACATTGTCCCTTCTCTCTTTTTCTCTCATTTTTTATTTTCCTTTTTTGGGCTCTTTGGCCTCTTTTTTTATTTGGGCTTGATTGGCCTCTTTATTTTTATAACCTCACATGGGACAATGTTCTAATAATGATGATCATCACACTTTTATTTACTTACAACTCGATACTAGAACAAAAATATGACTCTATATGAATGCCTCTGGCGGTGTACCGGGATGTGCAATGATCTAGCATAACAATGACATAAAAAATGGACAAGCCATGAAAACATCATGCTAGCTTTCTTACGATCATGCAAAGAAATATGACAATGATGGTGCATGTCATAACAAAACAGAACGGTGTAGTTACATGGCAATATATCTCGTTATGGCTATGGAGATGCTACAATAGGTAGGTATGGTGGCTGTTTTGAGGAAGGGTATAAGGTGGTTTGATGCACCGGCGAAAATTGCGCGGTACTAGAGTGGCTAGCAAGGTGGAAGGGTGAGAGTGCGTATAATCCGTGGACTCAACATTAGTCATAAAGAACTCACATATTTATTGCAAAAAATATATTAGCCCTCGAAGAAAAATACTACGACGCATGCTCCTAGGGGGGAGGTTGGTAGGAGTTAACCATCGCGCGCCCCCGACCTTCACGCAAAGATAAACAATCAAAATACAAGGCACACCAATTTGGTTACATAGTTAGGAGACCATACGTGCATGCTTAAGGAATCACAAACCTTAACACCAATATTTTTACTAAACCACAATCATTCACTAGTACCTCCCACATATTAGCATCTCTATATCGCAAAACTATTGCAAGGAATCAAACATATCATATTCAGCGATCTACAAGTTTATGTAGAATTTTATGACTAACCATGTGAATGACCAATTCCTGTCAACTCTCTAAATAGATATAAGTGAAGCAGGAGAGTTTTAATTCTTTCTACAAAAGATATGCCCACGCTCGTGAAGCAAAAGAGCATTCTACAAATGGCGGTTTTCTATGTGAGGAGAAACATGCAATCCAAACTTCAAATGATATAAGTGAAGCACATGAAGCATTCTATAAAGCCATACTCAAAAGATATAAGTGAAGTGCAAAGAGCATTCTATAAATCAACCAAGGACTATCTCATACCAGCATGGTGCATTTATTAAAATAATAATAAAAAGCACACGACGCTCCAACAATTTACGCATATCATGTGAACGAAAGAAATCCGAAAACATACCGATACTTGTTGAAGAAAGATGGGATGCCTTCCGGGGCATCCCCAAGCTTAGACGCTTGATTCTCCTTGAATATTTACTTGGGGTTCCTTGGGCAAGCTTGAGCTCTTGCCTCTCTTCCTTCTCCTCACATCGAGACCTCCTCGACCTTCGAACACTTCATCCACACAAAACATAACCAAACTTTTAGTGACGGCGTTAGTGCATATGATCAATGAAATCCCATCATGTACTGCTCTAACATTATTGTATAATTATGAACAAACATTACCCACTATATGCTATCACAATTCTATGGCCCCAAGTCAAGGAGGCTTCAACAAGAATTCAAACATATGCAAATAGTGAAGCTATAATAGCAATATGTGAAAACAGGACAGTCTGTAAAGATTTGAACATTCACCATACTTCTGTAATCTGGCATAATTAGGAAAAATCAACAATTTGTATTACAAGACTGTGCAAAAAGTTTTAGATCCTTTCGACGTTCCAGTAAAAAAAATTGTAAAATCGCGCACTGCAGCCAAAGTTTCTGTTTTTGCACCGCACAAACCAACAAGCAGTTTAATCATCCTAAAGGAAACTCTTGGCACATTATTTTTATAATACAATGGAATTGAACAAGGGGATAATTATTTTTATGAGAAACTTCCATGAAAAATTCTACATTGTTTCCATAAGCATGAACACAAGTGTTCAAGGTCGACCCTTATTTCCGCAATGCATCACCTTTCGATCGCTTTTCTTTTTGAAAGTTTTAGGTTCCCCTCTATTTTTTTGTTTTGAAACTTTATAAAAGCACACAACAGAAATAAATGACTCTCTAAAACTTCCGGCTTGTCTCCCTGGCAGCGCTTTCTTTAAAGCCATTAAGCTAGGCATATAGTGCTCAAGTAATGGATCCACCCGGATCCCAATGTATATCAAAGCCAATTTTAATTACCAATGATTTGGCATTTAGTAGTGAGCACAAAGTGATATATGTCATGCAAGAACGAAGTCTAACTCTCTTCCTATGCATCGACATGTCATAAAAGAACAATTCATGCACACATAGTAAAGGCCAATTCAATGTATAAACAGTTTCTTTCAATTTTATCATATGGGAAACATAGAGAGGCGGAGATGTAGTTCCTCTCTCATAATAATTGCAAGTAGGAGCAGCAAGCACATGCATATTATATCTATCAAAATCATCATGTGTAGTAGTGAGACGCAACCCATCAATATAATCCTTAATAAGAGCAAACTTCTCCGAAATAGTGTAGTTGGGAGAATTCAAAAAGATAATAGGACTATCATGCGTGGGTGCTATAGCAACAATTTCATTCTTAACATAAGGAACTATCACAAGTTCATCTCCATAAGCATAATTAATATTGGCATCTTGGCCACAAGCATATCAAGCATCAAGTTCATCAAAAAGGGATATTTCAAACGAATCCAAGGGATCATAGCAATCAATATAGCATTCATCCTTCGGTAAGGACGAAGGGAAATTAAACAATGTATGAGTTGAATAGTTACTCTCATTAGCAGGTGGGCACGGGTAGCTAATCCGCTCTTCCTCCTTTTGTTCTTCGCTCTCCTCGTCATCTTTTTCATCTAATGAGCTCCCAGTGCCATCAATTCCTTCTTCCATAGTTTCCTGCAAAATATTAGTGTATTCTTGGACAGCGGAGACCTTCTCAATAAACGCAACAATATTGGCTTTATATTTATAATTCAAATAGCAATATTTAAATATAGCAAGATTTTCACATCTATAAACAACATCATCATAATTTTCATACTCTTCAAACAAGCATTTAATTTCACAAGCACCCTTAAAAGCAACAAATTCTTCTATTTGTTCAACATCATAGTAATCATATATACCATTAGCATAAGATGCTAAGGTTTCATTATCATTAAATTTGCATGAAAAGGGAAGGTGTGGAGCCTTCATCCTAGAGAAACAAGTATAATCATATCTCAAGCATAATTCCCGAGCATACAAATGCAACATATAAATTTGATCCTATAAGTTTCCCTTTTTGTATGAAGCGATAATCCCTAAATTATTCACGTTGATCCAACGTCACTCCCATTATATAGTTGAATGTGGTTTTTTCAGGATTATCAAAGTAGTACATAATATCTTTCACATAATGAGCATCGAGAGATTTAGGAGGTTCCCCATCTCCATGAGTAGCAAGTACACCTAACTTTTTTGGTATTTCGTGTTCCATATCCATAACTAAAGATAGAGAACAACTTAGAACAACAAATAAAATCTACTTAGTGACAAAGCAAACAAGCACACACAAGAATATTCACCCCACGCCATTGCTCCCCGGCAACGGCGCCGGAAAAAGGTCTTGATAGCCCACAAGTATAGGGGATCAATTGTAGCCTCTTTCGATAAGTAAGAGTGTCGAACCCAATGAGGAGCTAAAGGTAGAACAAATATTCCCTCAAGTTCTATCGACCACGTATACAACTCTACGCACGCTTGACGTTCGCTTTACCTAGAACAAGTATAAAACTAGAAGCACTTTTTGGGTGTAACGGAATAGGTTTGCAAGAGTATAAAGAGCACGTAAATAAAAACTAGGGTCTATTTAGGTAAACAAGCAATAAAGTTAGTATAGCAAATGTGGAAAAGTGGTTGTAGGAGTTGCGAAATTGTCCGTAAGCTATTGACTACGTTACTAGACCGATAGAACGTTTTATGTGGGAGAGGCCACTGCTAGCATGTCATCCCTGACTTGGAATTCTAAGCACTTATGATTGGAACTATGAGAAAGCATCCGCAACTACTAACATTCATTAAGGTAAAACCCAACCATAGTAAGATATATTGGTCCCCCTTCAATCCTGTATGCATCAATTTCTATGCTAGGTTGAAGCTTCTATCACTCTTGCCCTCCAATACATGGTCCTATCAACATACAACTAACCGTATGGTGTGATCCACGTGCGCGATCATATGATGGGCATCAAAGGACAGCAACATAACCACAAGCAAATTAAACCAATCATAGCAATTCACCAATTACCGATAGGACAACGAAAATCTACTCAGACATCATAGGATGGCAACGCATCATTGGATAATATTATGATGCATAAAGCACCATGTTCAAGTAGAGGGTACATTGGGTTGTGTGAGAGTGGACTGCTGTACATAGATGGGTGAAGGTGATGAAGATGTTGTGTGAGAGTGGACTGCTAAAGTGGACTGTTGTAGATAGAGTGGATCGCCGTCACACAATGATGGCCCCGGCGGCATTCCGGTGCCACCGGGAGAGAGGGGGAGACAGCCCCCCTCCTTATTCTTCTTCCTTGACCTTCTCGATAGATGGGAGAAGGGTTTGCCCTCTGGTCCATGGCCTCCATGGCATGGGAGGGGCGAGAGCCCCACCAAGATTGGATCTGTCCGTCTCTCTCTCTCTGTTTCTGCGCTCCCAGATTCTGGCCTTTCACCATTTCTTATATTCCCGGAGATCCGTAACTCCGATTGGGCTGAAATTTTAACACGATTTGTATCCAGATATTGGATTTCTTGCGGTGAAAGAAGGGCACCAACCGCCTTACGGGGTGTCCATGAGGGTCAGGGGCGCGTCCACCCCCTGGGCACACCCCCTACCTCGTCGCCCCCTCGGGCATCATCTCGCGTTTATTCTTCTTCCCAAAAATCACATATATTCTAAAAAAATCTCTGTAAGTTTTTATCCCGTTTGGACTCCATTTGATAGGGATATTCTGCGAAACAAAAAACATGCAACAAACAAGAACTAGCACTGGGCACTGGATCAATATGTTAGTCCAAAAAATAGTATACGAAGTTGCCAAAAGTATGTAAAAGTTGTATAATATTGGCATGGAACAATAAAAAATTATAGATACGACGGATACGTATCAGCGCCGCTGTTATGGTGCTCTCTGGCGAGCTCCGGTGTGCTGTGGTGGTGTTGGTTGTGCTACTAGTCACACCATAGTGATGGTGTGGATGCATCCTACTTCAGCTACAACTCCTCTTGGT
The DNA here is from genome assembly GCA_902687465.1 of Secale cereale. Lineage (NCBI taxonomy): Eukaryota > Viridiplantae > Streptophyta > Magnoliopsida > Poales > Poaceae > Secale > Secale cereale. The sequence continues at coordinate 757,449,162 of LR738710.1, forward strand.
GAGCTTCTCCTTGCTCCCTTCCTCCGATCTCTCTAATGCATAGCTCTAGCTCTTGATCTTGTTGGACGTGAGGCTCTATTAGCTGTGGTTAGCTGCTATAGATGAGCATCAACTTGTGTTGGAGCTCTCTGTGATGGAGTCTTGCTGTGTCAGGATTTTGGTCAGTGGCCATCTATGTGTATTTGTGAAGTATATAAGCTCCTGTACTGCTCTGTTCTGTGCTGCTATTACTTGCAGTAGCAGTTGTTAATGGTACTAGCCCCTGTGCTTGTGGGTGTAGTGCCCTAATTGCAGAAAAATACTAGGTGCAAGTGTGGTGCTGTGTTCTGCAAAAGCAGATAATCATTTGGGGTGCTACCCTGCTATTTCTTCTATGCTATAGTTACTTTACTCATGATCTTAACTAAGATTGTCTTGACCTCAAGTGCTGGCTCCTACAACATTGCATTTCACCAAGTGAAATGCTACATTTCTACTCCTAACCCATTCTCTCTTTCTTAGTGTTTTGTTATGCAAGTTGGAAGAAAAGAAGAAGATCCAGAGAAGATCTTAGTAATAAGATAGTTTTTAGGAAAATAGATATTTAGTTTTAGGTCATTTCTTGTAATTTCAGATATGGAGTGCTTGTCTTTAGTTTTTGTTTTGACTTTGTGAAACTTGCTACCTATGGATGAAACTGTGTAATATTGATGAAACTATGTATATGTATGGATGAAACTTGCTACTATTGGTAACATGTGTTGGATATGTGTTCATGGATATGTGTTGGATATATATGTGTTCAGGACTATTGGTAATATGTGTTGGGTATGCTACATTGGTCATATATATAGCATGATCCAACGGAGGGATTGAAAAATTATGACTGTATGTGTCCTGGACAAAAAAATCAAATAGTTCAGTATATATATATGCCGCGGTGAGCGGAAATGATTATTTTTTTGCCGAGAACACATAAATGCATATTTGCACGATCACACCGTTGGATCATCTTGTTACGTTATAGTGGTGCTCCAGTATTTATTTCAATTTTTTCCATAACATTTACACCGTGAAAAGCTTAGTGAGCCTTAACTAGTTCTGTGGCAAGCTATTGTAGACACAGTTTTACCTATATATATATATAGGGTGGGTATATTATGATAACACTCTTAAGAGTCTTATTCTGCTAACAGTGTGAATTATTCTGCTAACACCTTCACCCCCGTCACGCCTATCAGACCCGAAACGGGAAAAAAGAAAAAAGTCAACCAACCCCACGAAACCACCCCTCACTTCCCCCTCCCACCTTCTTCCTCCCCACCTACTCCCACCTCCCCTCCACCTTCCACTTTCGGCACCACCCTAGCGCCCGGTCATCTCCCTCCCCCGTGGTGGCCGGCGAGCTGCCCATCTTCAGCGCACCTTGTCGGCGCCCCGTCCTCCCTCCCCGCACCTTGCCCCGGTGCACACCCCCACCGCGCCACATCTCCCCGCCACCGGACCCCTTCGGTCGACGGCGACCCCCATCTCGCGCAGCACGGCGCCGGATCTGGTGCATTGCCATCCTCCCGCGCAGCCTCAACCCGCCCACACGCTGCCCCACCCTGTTCCAGCCGCGCGTTGCCCGACCTCGCGCCTGTAGCGCGCCGCTCCCACCCCGCCCCGGCCGCGCCCCTGCCGCGCGCCGCCCCCACCCCACCCCGACCGCGCACCGCCCCCACCTGACCGACTGTCTTCCAGAGGCTCGACGACTTCCACCGTGCCCCGCCCCGGCGAACCACCTTTCTCCCCGCCTTCTCGAGGTAGCATCGGATCCATCGATCTCGGTAGGGAGCCATCCTCGATCTACGTGCCAGATCATGCCTCAGCTCATCTCCCCCGTGCTAGATGCAGCTCGGTTTGGTGGCGCCACTGTGCTCCGACGGGCGTGTGCTACCTCTTGAGCTTGCGTTGTATTTCCTCGAAGAGGAAAGGGAGATGCAGCACAGTAGCGTAAGTATTTCCCTCAATTTTTGAGAACCAAGGTATCAATCCAGTAGGAGACCACGCGCGAGTCCCTCGCACCTGCACAGACAAATAGGAACTTCGCAGCCAACGCGATAAGGGGTTGTCAATCCCTTTACGGTCACTTACGAGCAATGTTGGGGATATCGCTTATCGGGAACTTATCGGTCGACCCATGATAAGGGGTAAATCGGCCAGTTTATCGGCATATCGGCCGATTTATCGCCATATCGGTTGATTTATCAGCCGATTTATCTTGTCGGTCACACAGCGGTAAGCGATAAATCGGCTGATTTATCGGCATATCGGAAGATATCTTGAACAGTGCTTACGAGAGTGAGATCCGATAGAGATGATAGTTGATATTTTTGGTATTTTTGGTTTAATAAAAAAGCAAATAAAAGCGGTAAAAGTAAAGTAGATGTAGATTGATATGTTGAGAATAGACCCGGGGGCGATAGTTTTCTCTAGTGGCTTCTCTCGTGATAGCGATATTCTATGGCGAGTAGACAAATTACTGTCGAGCAATTGATAGGAAAGCGAATAATTATGAGACTATCTAGGCAGGATCATTGTATATAGGCATCATGTCCGAGACAAGTAGAACAACTCCTGCCTGCATCTACTACTATTACTCCACACATCGACCGCTATCCAGCATGCATCTAGTGTATTGAGTTCATACGAACAGAGTAACGCCTTAAGCAAGATGACATGATGTAGAGGGATAAACTCAAGCAATATGATGTAAACCCCATCTTTTTATCCTCAATGGCAACAATACAATATGTGCCTTGCTGCCCCTACTGTCACTGGGAAAGGACACCGCAAGATTTAACCCAAAGCCAAACACTTCTCCCATTGCAAGAACTATAGATCTAGTAGGCCAAACCAAACCAATAATTCAAAGAGACTTGCAAGGATATTATGAGCACACATAATTTTTTTAGAGAATAACCAAATATCTTTCATAGATAACCTTGACGATAAACTCACAATTCATCGGTTCTTGACAAACACACCGCAAAAAGAGATTACAACAAATAGATCTCCTCGAACACCGAGGAGAACTTTGTATAGAGATCCAAAGAGAGAAGAAGCCATCTAGATACTAGCTACGGACCCGAAGGTCTGTGATAAACTACTCACAACTCATGGTGAGGGCGATGATGATGATGATGAAGGCCTCCGTGATGGATCCCCCTCTGGTGGAGCTCCGGAACAGGCTCCAAGATGGGATCTCCATGGGAACAAAAGCTACGGCGGTGGAATTAGGGTTTTCTCTCTATTCACAGAGTTTCTGGGGTACGTGGACTTATATAGGAAGAAGGAGGACACCGGGGGCCACTCAAGGAGGCCTCGAGGCAGGGGGCGCGCCCTGGGAAGGGGGGCGCGCCCCCACCCTCGAGGGCGGCTCCTCGACCCTCTGACGTGGTTCTCAAGCTTCCTGGGCGTGATTTTCTCCAAAAATATCTCTCGCGAAGGTTTCATTCCGTTTGGACTCCGTTTGATATTCTTTTTCCGCAAAACCGTGAAATAGGCAAAAAACAGCAATCTGGACTGGGCCTTTGGGTTAGTAGGTTAGTCCCAAAAATGATATAAAAGTGAATGATAAAGCCCATTAAACATCCAAGACTTCATAAGTAATAGCATGGAACAATAAAAAGTTATAGATACGTTGGAGATGTATCAAGCATCCCCAAGCTTAATTCCTGCTCGTCCTCGAGTAGGTAAATGATAAAGAAAGAATTTTTCATGTGGAATGCTAACCAATATAGTTTTTCAATGTAATTCTCTTAATTGTGGCATGAATGTTCAGATCTGAAAGACTCAAGATAAAAGTCTATATTGACATAAGAGATGATAATACTTCAAGCAATACTAACAAAGAAATCATGTCTTCTCAAAATAATATGGCTAAAGAAAGTTATCCCTACAAAATCATATAGTCTAGATATGCTCCCTCTTTATCACACAAAATATTCATATTATGCACAACCCCGATTTTAGATAAGCATTTGTTTTCATACTCTATCTTTTCAAACCTTTCAACTATCACGCAATACATGAGCGTGAGCCATGGATATAACACTATGGGTGGAATAGAGGTGGTTGTGGAGAAGACAAAAAGGAGGGAGATAGTCTCACATCGACTAGACGTATCAACGGGCTGTGGAGATGCCCATCAATAGATATCAATGTGAGTGAGTAGGGATTGCCATGCAACGGATGCACTAGAGCTAAATATGAATGGAAGCTCAACAAAAGAAACTAGTAGGTGTGCATCCAACTTGCTTGCTCACGAAGACCTAGGGCATTTGAGGAAGCCTATCGTTGGAATATACAAGCCAAGTTCTATAATGAAAGTTCCCACTAGTATATGAAAGTGACTAAGCATGAGACTCTCTACAATGAAGAACATGGTGCTACTTTGAAGCACACGTGTGGAAAAAGATAGTAGCAATTGTCCCTTCTCTCTTTTCTCTCATTTTTTGGAGTGGCTTTCTCTTTTTTTATTAGCCCCTCTCTATTTTTTTGGGCCATCTCTTTTTTTATTGGCCTTTCCACATATGGGACAATGCTCTAACAATGATGATCATCACACTTTTTATTACAACTCGAATTTACAACTCGATACTACAACAAGTATGACTCCACATGAATGCCTCCGGCGGTGTACCGGGATGTGCAATGAATCAAGAGCGACATATATGAAAAATTATGCATGGTGGCTTTGCCACAACTACGATGTCAACTACAAGATCATGCAATGGCAATATGAAAATATGATGCGTGTCATATAAACAGAACGGTGGAAAGTTGCATGGCAATATATCTCGGAATGGCTATGGAAATGCCATGATAGGTAGGTATGGTGGCTGTTTTGAGCATTGTTCAAGAACTCGGCCGAGTTACCATTTAAATGTCCATTTAATTGCTACTCAGTGCCTAACTGAGGCGAATAGCACATACTCGGTTCATTAAATGGTCAAGCCAATTAACTGGCATTTAATCGGTTGTCAGACGATTAATTGGTTGTCAAACCGATTAATCCGTGATGGGTTAGGTAACTGAAGCGGCATCCGTAAAAAGGGGGGTAACCGAAGCGGCAATCCAGGCCATTATTTGGCCCTGTAACCTCCGGCGTTGCATCCTCCCTCTCCCAAATCGCTGCGTCCCTTCCTCTCATGACTCCTCACGAGTCACTACCATGGCTTCTCCTCGCCGGCCCTAGCCACCACCAGCGATCGCCCTGCTCCCGACGCCGGCCCTAGCCTCCTTATCTGACCCCCATCCCCTCCCATCCTCTTCTCCCCGTCTCTCCTCCAGCCCCTACCTGTACGCTGCAGCAGCGGCAACATAGGACAGGCAACAACATCAACCTAGACCAGGCAGCAGTGCCGGCGACCTAGGCCAGGCAGCAGCATCGACCTAGGCCAGGCAGTAGCGCCGACGACCCCTCGAACCAGGTCCCCAAGGATTCACCAACTAACAAAATACAATTCTTCTAAGATTTATCTCATGTGCAGCTGTGAGCATTGGATTATGTGGTGTACAATACATGAAAAACTAGTTACATGTTGCCAATTTATTCTCATGTGCAGCCGATTAATGATCGACCGATTAATTCAGTTAAATGGCTGATTAACCGATTAATCGCTAATCAGTAGTCGACCGAGCAGTACTAGTTACCGAATTCCCGAACAATGGTTTTGAGGAAGGATATATAGTGGGTTTATGGCACCGGCGAAAGTTGCGCGGTACAATAGAGGCTAGCAATGGTGGAAGGGTGAGAGTGCGTATAATCCATGGACTCAACATTAGTCATAAGAACTCATATACTTATTGCAAAAATCTACGAGTCATCAAATCAAAGCAATCAATGCATGCTCCTAGGGGGGAGGTTGGTAGGAGTAAACCGTCGCGCGCGCCCGACCTCCACACAAAGGTTGACACTTTATAAATACCTCATGCTCTAACTTTGTCACATAGCGGTTCACCATACGTGCATGATACGGGAATCACTTACCTTAACACAAGTATTTCTCAATTTCATAATTACTCCACTAGCATGAGTCTAATATCACTATCCTCATATCTCAAAACAATTGTCAAGCATCCAACATCTCATTCTATTCAATGCACTTGGTGTGATTTTTTTTTACTACATTGACATTGGATGTCTATCATGTGAAGACTAGTTTATTTAGCCTATACACATTACCATGCTATTTTAATAGACTCTAAAATAGATATAAGTGAAGCATGAGAGTTCAACAATTTCTACAAAATATTACCACCACCGTGCTCTAAAAGATATAAGTGAATCACTACAGCAAATACTATTCAACTCAAAAGATATAGGTGAAGCACATAGAGTGTTCTAATAATTTCTAGGCCATATTTAACTCTCTCAAATAGGTGTGTCCAGCAAGGATGATTGTGGCAAACTAACAAGCAAAGACTCAAATTATACAAGACCCTCCAAGCAAAACACATAACTTGTTGCGAATAAAAATATAGCTCCAAGTATAGTTACCGATGGATGATGACGAAAGAGGGGATGCCTTCCCGGGGCATCCCGAAGCTTAGGCTTTTGATTATATTGAATTTACTTGGGGTGCCATGGGCATCCCCAAGCTTAGGACTTTGCTAATCCTTGTTCCATAGTCCATCAAAGCAATACTCAAAACTTGAAAACTTCTCAACACAAAACTTAGACAAAAATTCTCGTGAGCTCCGTTAGTATAAGAAAGCAAACCACTACTCAAAGGTACAGTAATTAATTAATTCTTTGTTTATATTGATGTTAAAACTACTGTACTCCAATTTCTCTATGGTTCATATCCTCCAATACTACTCATAGATGCATCGGAATAAGCAAACAACACACGAAAAACAGAATCTGTCAAAAACAGAACAGTCTTTAGTAATCTGCAGGGTTCGCCTACTTATGGAACTCCAAAAAATTCAAACTAAATTTGTAAATTTGAGGAATTTGTCCCAATCATCTGCAAAAAGAATCAACTCAGAAATCGCGCTCCAGTAAAATCCCATGACTACTTTAGCGAGTGCTAACGATTCTGTTTTTCACAGCAAGATCACATAAACTTCACACGTCTTCCCAAAGGTTCTACTTGGCACAAACACTAAACAAAACATGAAACCACATATAATCAGAGGCTAGATGCAATATTTATTCCCTAACAGCAAACAAAAACAAAATACATAAAATTGGGTTGCCTCCCAACAAGCGCTATCGTTTTACGCCCCTAGCTAGGCACGATACAAGATAGATCTAGGTATTGCCATCTTTGGAAGGCAATCCATAAGTGGCTCTCATGATAGATTCATATGGTAATTTGATTTTATTTCTAGGAAAGTGTTCCATGCCTTTCCTTAGCGGAAATTGGAATCTAATATTTCCTTCCTTCATATCAATAATTGCACCAATCGTTCTAGGGAAAGGTCTACCAAGAATAATAGGACATGAAGGATTGCAATCTATATCAAGAACAATGAAATATACGGGCACATAATTCCTATTGGCAACAATAAGAACATCATTAATTCTTCCCATAGGTTTTCTTAATAGTGGAATCCGCAAGATGCAAATTTAAAGAACAATCATCAAGCTCATGGAACCCTAGCAAATCACACAAAGTTTTTGGGATAGTGGAGACACTAGCACCCAAATCACACAAAGCATAGCATTCATGATCTTTTATCTTTATTTTTATAGTAGGTTCCCACTCATCATAAAGCTTTCTAGGTATAGAAACTTCCAACTCAAGTTTTTCTTCATAAGATTGCATCAAAGCATCAAGTATATGCTTAGTGAAGGCTTTATTTTGACTATAAGCATGCGGAGAATTTAGCACAGATTGCAACAAGGAAATACAATCAATCAAAGAGCAATTATCATAGTTGAGTCCCTTGAAATCCAAAATAGTGGGTTCATTACTATGCAAAGTTTTAATCTCTTCACTCCCACTTTTAGCAATGTTAGCATCAAGATCTAAAAACTCCGAATCATTGGGACACCTTAAAGCAGAATTATCTCCAATCCTATCTTCATCAAGATTAATACTAGAAAACAAGGATCTAATAGGAGACAGATCAATAGCTTTCAAATCTTCATCTTTATTTTCATGATAACTAGAAGAACACGATTTAATATAATCTTCTCTTTTAGCACACATTCTAGCGGTTCTTTCTTTGCATTCATCAATGGAAATTCTCATGGCTTTGAGAGACTCATTGATATCATGCTTAGGTGGGATAGATCTAAGTTTCAAAGAATCAACATCAAGAGTAATTCTATCCACACTTCTAGCCAATTCATCAACCTTAAGCAATTTCTCTTCAAGCATAGTATTGAAATTCTTTTGCGAGATCATAAACTCCTTAACACCAGTTTCAAATTCAGAAGGCATCTTTCCATAAGAGTTGTTGTAGGAATTACCATAATTATTAGAGGAATTACTAGGAAAGGGCCTAGGATTAAAATTACCTCTATAAGCATTGTTACCAAAATTATTCCTACCAACAAAATTCACATCCAAAGATTCATTGTTATTCTCAATCAAAGTGGACAAAGGCATATCATTAGGATCAGAAGAAGCACTCTTAGCAGCAAACAATTTCATAAGTTCATCCATCTTTCCACTCAAAACACTAATTTCTTCGATAGCATGCACTTTTTTTACTAGTAGATCTTTCGGTGTGCCACTGAGAATAATTAACCATAATATTATCTAGGAGTTTGGTAGCTTCTCCTAAGGTGGTTTCCATGAAAGTGCCTCCGGCGGCCGAGTCTAAAAGATTTCTAGAAGCAAAATTCAAGCCAGCATAAAAGTTCTGAATAATCATCCATAGCTTCAAACCATGTGTAGGGCAATTACGTATCATCAATTTCATTCTCTCCCAAGCTTGTGCAACATGCTCATGATCTGGTTGCTTAAAATTCATAATATCGTTTCTAAGAGAGATGATCTTAGCAGGAGGGAAATACTTAGAGATAAAAGCATCTTTGCACTTATTCCACAAATCAATACTATTTCTAGGTAAAGAGGAAAACCAAGTTTTAGCACGACCTCTAAGTGAAAACGGAAATAACTTCAATTTAACAATATCGTTATCCGTATCCCTTTTCTTTTGCATATCACACAAATCAACAATGTTGTTTAGATGGGTAGCAGCATCTTCACTAGGAAGGCCGGAGAATTGATCTTTCATGACAAGATTCAACAAAGCAGCATTGATCTCACAAGATTCAGCATCGGTAATAGGAGCAATCGGAGTGCTAATAAAATCATTGTTGTTGGTATTGGAGAAGTCACACAATTTGGTATTGTTCTGAGCCATAGTAACAAGCAAGCAATCCAACACACACAAGCAGACAAGAAGCAAGCGAACGATAAACACACAGCGGAAGACGGGCAAATAAAACGGCAAGGGTGAAGTGGGGGAGAGGAAAATGAGAGGCAAAAAATGTAATGCGAAGGATAAGGGTTTGTGGTAGGTACTTGGTATATGACTTTTGCGTAAGCCTCCCCGGCAACGGCGCCAAAAATTCTTCTTGCTACCTCTTGAGCTTGCATTGTATTCCCTCGAAGAGGAAAGGGAGATGCAGCACAGTAGCGTAAGTATTTCCCTCAGTTTTTGAGAACCAAGGTATCAATCCAGTAGGAGACCATGCGCGAGTCCCTCGCACCTGCACAAACAAGTAAGAACTTCGCAGCCAACGCGATAAGGCGTTGTCAATCCCTTTACGGTCACTTACGAGAGTGAGATCTGATAGATATGATAGTTGATATTTTTGATATTTTTGGTTTAATAAAACAACAAATAAAAGCGGTAAAAGTAAAGTAGATGTAGATTGATATGTTGAGAATAGACCCGAGGGCCATAGTTTTCTCTAGTGGCTTCTCTCGTGATAGCGATATTCTACGGCAGGTAAACAAATTACTGTCGAGCAATTGATAGAAAAGCGAATAATTATGAGACTATCTAGGCATGATCATTGTGAATAGGTGCTACCTCTTGAGCTTGCGTTGTATTCCCTCGAAGAGGAAAGGGAGATGCAACACAATAGCGTAAGTATTTCCCTCAGTTTTTGAGAACCAAGGTATCAATCCTGTAGGAGACCACGCTCGAGTCCCTCACACCTGCACAAACAAATAAGAACTTCGCAGCCAACGCGATAAGGGGTTGTCAATCCCTTTACAGTTACTTACGAGAGTGAGATCTGATAGAGATGATAGTTGATATTTTTGGTATTTTTGGTTTAATAAAACAACAAATAAAAGCGGTAAAAGTAAAGTAGATGTAGATTGATATGTTGAGAATAGACCCGGGGGCCATAGTTTTCTCTAGTGGCTTCTCTCATGATAGCGATATTCTACAGCGGGTAAACAAATTACTGTCGAGCAATTCATAGAAAAGTGAATAATTATGAGACTATCTAGGCATGATCATTGTATATAGGCATCACGTCCGAGACAAGTAGACCGAATCCTACCTGCATCAACTACTACTACTCCACACATCGACCGCTATCCAGCATGCATCTAGTGTATTGAGTTCATACGAACATAGTAACGCCTTAAGCAAGATGACATGATGTAGAAGGATAAACTAAAGCAATATGATATAAACCCCATCTTTTTATCCTCGATGGCAACAATACAATACGTGCCTTGCTGCCCCTATTGTCACTGGGAAAGGACACCGCAAGATTGAACCCAAAGCCAAGCACTTCTCCCATTGCAAGAAGTATTGATCTAGTAGGCCAAACCAAACCAATAATTCGAAGAGACTTGCAAGGATATTATGATCACACATGAAAACTTCAGAGAAGAACCAAATATCTTTCATAGATAACCTTGATCATAAACTCACAATTCATCGGATCTCAAAAAACACACCACAAAAAGAGATTACATCGAATAGGTCTCCTCGAAGACCGAGGAGAACTTTGTATTGAGATCTAGAGACAGAGAAGAAGCTATCTAGATACTAGCTATGGACCCGAAGGTCTGAGGTAAACTACTCACAACTCATGGTGATGGCGATGATGATGATGAAGGCCTCCGTGATGGATCCCCCTCCGGTGGAGCTCCGGAACAGGCTCCAAGATGGGATCTCCACGGGAACAGAAGCTATGGCAGTGGAATTAGGGTTTTCTCTCTATTCATGGAGTTTTTGGGGTACGTGGACTTATATAGGAAGAAGGAGGGCATTGGGGTCCACTTGAGGAGGCCTCGAGGCAGGGGGGCGCGCCCTGGGAAGGGGTGTGCGCCCCCCACCCTCGAGGGTGTATCCTCGACCCTCTAACGTGGTTCTCAAGCTTCCTGGGCGTGATTTTCTCCAAAAATATCTCTCGCGAAGGTTTCATTCCGTTTGGACTCCGTTTGATATTCTTTTTCTGCAAAACCCTGAAATAGGCAAAAAACAACAATCTGGACTGAGCCTATGGGTTAGTAGGTTAGTCCCAAAAAATGATATAAAAGTGAATGATAAAGCCCATTAAACATCCAAGACTTCATAAATAATAGCATGGAACAATAAAAAATTATAGATACGTTGGAGACGTATCAGCGTGTGTGTAGTGCAGTCCGGAGGCGGGGGTAGCCATCTCCTCTCACGCTTCCAGCGCCATCAGGAGGAGGATGGTGGAGGAATATTCTCCCAGGTCCAATTTGTGTGATGTTCGAGCATTTGTGTGCAATTTCGGTGATGGCCTTCATGCCCAGGTCCAATTTTTCATTGTTGTTATCCACTGACGGCGAGCAGTGCAGCTTGCTATCGTTGCAGGTCAGTTGGGCGTCGGTGCAGTACGCAAGCACTTGAGAAGACGATTAGCACACACTTCGGTTTCAGCCGCGCGACGCTGCAGTATGGATGCGCGCGGCAGGAGGTTCATTGCTGCAGTTTACTTGGTGTTTGTAGGAGGTTCTCCAGCTGGCCCATGTAGTTTACCTGGTGCAGTTCGGCCGGTTGACGGTTGCGGTTAATAGAAAAATTGTGTGGAGTCGACTTTCTTTGGAATGAAAAAAATAAGTGCAAATGTGGTTCACTAATTATTTTCTCAGGGTTCAGTTAACTATATTTTGTGTGATGAGAGCCCCTCCGACGTTTGATGTAGTTAACTGGACCCTGAGAAAAGTTATATGGACTCATTTGAAAATTGTTTACCAAAGAAGTTCATTTCGAATTGTGTTGCGGCTCATTTCTCTCGACCATGCGGTTCGCTTCTTCGCACGTGTACAGCTCGCCAATGTGGAAATCTAAAACTCCAAACAGAAAAAAGAAAGAAGGAAATGAAGTGCAAAGATATGTTAAATAAAAAATGGTAGAGAAAGAACAACAAAAAGTAATGCCATTCACTTGACAATTTGATGCAGTGCAAAAGATGTGTTAAATAAAAATGGTAGAGAAACGACAAAAAAAATAATGCCGTTCACTTGACCATTTGATGCAGTGCGGTTTTCTAACTGAAGCAGTGCGGTCGGGTGTCTGATGTTGTTCATCTTGCAAGTGATCATTTGATGCAGTGCGCTTTTCTAACTGAAGCAGTGTGGTTGGGTGTGTGATGTTGTTCAACTTGTAAATGCAAAGAAAAAATGTTACTGAAACGACAAATAAAGTAATGCGGTTTACTTATCCATGCTTTTGGGGTTCACTTACGCTCGATGTGAAGTCCCGTCCACTTCCTCGCATGACAAAATTTACGTGTAAATAAAAGAAATCAAGCAGTTCGCTTGCTCATCTGATGGGGTGCGGCTTCCTGTCTAAAGCAGTGCGTTCCTCTATGTGATGAAGTACACACGTCGATTTGGGTGTCGCGAAAAACAGAGTTTCCGCATTTTGGTAAAATTGAAACTGCTCTTAAACCGTAAGGAATTAAAGAGTGTGTTCTACATGAAAAAGTTGCGTCTTGTCGATATCTTTCCAACAGTATAGAACTTGGATCATTCTGACCAGCGATTTGTAAAAAATTCACGAGAAACGGTCGCTGCCACATGTCGTCCGCCGTACGATTTTCGAAATGAACTTAAAACCGTAAGGAATCTTAAAAACATTTCAACATGTGAAAGTTGCGCCTCGTCCGTAGCTTTCCAACGGCGTATCACACGCCTCGTTTCGACAAACGGTTCAAAAACAGGAGCGAGAACAATACGAAAATTGTAAAAAAATCGAAAAAACAGAATGTCGCGATTTACTAAATTTAAAACTGCTCTTAAACCATAACGAATTAGAGAAAATAATAGATGTTGAAAAGATGCGCCTCGACGATATCTTTCCAACGGTGTATCATTTGCTTCATTCCGACGAGCGATTAAAAAAAAGCGAAAAAACGCTTGTTGTCACTCGTCGTGCACCACACCGTTTTCAAAACTGCTCTTAAACCGTGAGGAATCTCGACAAGTGTTCAACATGACGAAGTTGCGCCTAATCCATAGCTTTTCAACGATATGTTACACGCCTCGTTTCTACATACGGTTTAAAAACTACAGCAAAAACAGTACCGGAAAAACACTGCATGCAGTTTTTTCGACACGAAGTTCACTAGTCTCTATTGCAGTGCTCGTCGTCAAAATGATGCAGTGCGCTTCTGTTGAGTGTGCACTGCAGAAGTGTTATCAGAATAGCTATTATGCTAATATTAGCAGAATAGACCGGCTGTATATATATATGTGTGTGTGTGTGCGCGCGCACGCGTGCGTGTGTGTGTTTGATTTTCTGTGAAAATGAATTGATATAAGAAAAAACAGAATTAATGCCTACTTGCTCTCTTTGCCATCTGCCAACAGATGGCAAAGAGCCTGCAGTCTTTGTCGTCTGCCAGCAGATGGCAAAGAGCCATGCCCTTTGCCGTCTACCAACAAATGGCAAAGAGCCATGCCCTTTGCCGTCTGCTGGCAGACAGGAAAGGCCTTTGCATCTTTGCCGTCCGCCAGGAGATGGCAAAGTGCCCTTTGCCGTAGCTTGTTCAGCCGGACGTTTTGTCGTCTGCTGGCTGACAGCAAAGGCCTTTGCCGTCCGAAATGCATGCCTTTGCCATCAGCCTTCGGGATGGCAACGTTCCTGATTCCTATACTGTTTCCCTATTAAGATAAAGGAGCATGCTAAGGTTTCAACCGTGGTCCGTAGAAGTAATATCAAAGCACCTAACCCCCCTGAGAAAATCAAAGTAGAACCTAGTGTCGCTATGGTTAAGGATCTCTTTGGTCGATAATATTGATGGGCATGTTATTTACTTCGTTGGTGAAGCTGCTAGAATTGCCCAACCCGATGGGAAAGATAAACATAGACCCGTTGTTGGAATGCCTGTTGTCTCAGTTAAAATAGGAGATCATTGCTATCATGGTTATGTGATATAGGTGCTAGCGTAAGTGCTATTCCTTTTACTTTGTACCAAGAAATTATGAATGACATAGCACCCGCTGAAATAGAAGACATATATGTTGCTATTAAACTTGCCAATATAGACACCATCACACCACTTGGTATTGTTATAGACGTTGAAGTCTTGTGTGGGAAAGCAAAATACCCTACTGATTTTCTAGCCCTTGGTTCCCCACAAGATGACTTTTTTCCCATAATTTTTGGTAGACATTTCTTGAGCACCGTCAATGCTACTATAGACTGCACTAAACAAACTGTCAGTGTTAGCTTTGGTGATAAGTCTCATGAGTATAATTTCTCAAAGTTTAGTATAAAACCTCATGAAAAAGAATTCCTTGGAAGGATGAAATAATTGGTCTTGCTTCTATTGACATACCTCCTACTAATCCTTTGGAACAATATTTGCTGGACCATGAAAATGATTTGCATATGCATGAGAGAAATGAAATAGATAGAATTTTGTTTGAACAACAACCTCTGCTTATGCACAACTTACCTACTGAAACTCTAGGAGGCCCCCCACCTAAAGGTGATCCTGTGTTTGAATTAAAGCAACTACCGGACACTTTGAAATATGATTATCTTGATGAGAAAAAGATATATCCTGTTATTATTAGTGCTAACCTTTCAAAACATGAAGAAGAAAGATTATTGAAAATTTTGAGGAAGCACCGAGCTACTATTGGATATACTCTTAATGATCTTAAGGGCATTAGTCCCACTCTATGTCAGCACAAAATTAATATAGAACCTGATGAGAAACCCGTTGTTGATCACCAACGTCGGTTAAATGCAAATATGAAAGAAGTGGTAAGGACTGAAATATTAAAACTTCTGGAAGCAGGTATAATCTATCCTATAGATGATAGTAGATGGGTAAGTCATGTTCATTGTGTTCCTAAGAAAGGATGTGTTACTCTTGTTCCTAATGATAAAAATAAACTTATTCCACAAAGATTTTTTACAGGCTATAGAATGGTAATAGAATTTAGTATATTAAACAAAGCAACTAGAAAAGATCATTACCCTCTGCCTTTTATTGATCAAATGCTAGAAAGATTATCTAAGCACACACACTTTTGTTTCCTTGATGGATACTCTGGTTTCTCAAAAACACCCATTTCACAACCTGATCAAGAAAAGACCAATTTCACTTGCCCTTTTGGAACTTATGCTTATAGACGTATGCCATTTGGTTTATGCAATGCACCTGCTACCTTTCAAAGATAGATGACTGCTATATTCTCTGATTTTTGTGAAAAGATTGTTAAGGTTTTCAAGGATGACTTTTCTGTTTATGGGAAGTCTTTTGATGATTTTTAAGCAATCTTGATCGAGTTTTGTAGAGATGTGAGCAAACTAATCTTGTCTAGAGTTGTGAGAAGTGCCACTTTATGGTTAACGAAGGTATTGTTTTGGGCCATAAAATTTCTGAAAGAGGTATTGAGGTGGACAAAGTTGAGGTTGATGTGCTACTTCTCGAGCTTGCGTTGTATTCCCTCGAAGAGGAAAGGGTGATGCAACACAGTAGCGTAAGTATTTCCCTCAGTTTTCGATAACCAAGGTATCAATCCAGTAGGAGACCACGCGCGAGTCCCTCACACCTGCATAAACAAATAATAACTTCGCAGCCAACGCAATAAGGGGTTGTCAATCCCTTTACGGTCACTTACGAAAGTGAGATCTGATAGAGATGATAGTTTGATATTTTTGGTATTTTTGATTATAAGAACAGAAAGTAAAAGCGGAAAAGTAAAGTAGATTGTAGATTGATATGTTGAGAATAGATCCGATGGCCATAGTTTTCTCTAGTGGCTTCTCTCATGATAGCGATATTCTACGGCGGGTAAACAAATTACTGTCGAGCAATTGATAGAAAAACGAATAATTATGAGACTATCTAGGCATGATCATTATATATAGGCATCACGTCCGAGACAAGTAGACCGAAATGATTCTGCATCTACTACTATTACTCCACACATCGACCGCTATCCAGCATGCATCTAGAGTATTAAGTTCATAAGAACAGAGTAACGCCTTAAGCAAGATGACATGATGTAGAGGGATAAACTCAAACATAGTGATATAAACCCCATCTTTTTATCCTCGATGGCAACAATATAATATGTGCCTTGCTGCCCCTACTGTCACTGGGAAAGGACACCGCAAGATTGAACCCAAAGCCAAGCACTTCTCCCATTGCAAGAACTATAGATCTAGTAGGCCAAACCAAACCAATAATTTGAAGAGACTTGCAAGGATATTATAATCATACATAAAGAGTTCAGAAAAAAACCAAATAGTTCTCAAAGATAATGTTGATCATAAACCCACAATTCATCAGATCTTGACAAACACACCGCAAAAAGAGATTACATCGAATAGATCTCCTCGAAAACCGAGGAGAACTTGGTATTGAGATCCAAAGAGAGAGAAGAAGCCATCTAGATACTAGCTATGGACCCGAAGGTCTGTGGTAAACTACTCACAACTCATGGTGAGGCAATGATGATGATGTAGAAGCACTCCGTGGAAGATCCCCCCTCCGGCGGAGCTCCGGAACAGGCCCCAAGATGGGATCTCAAGGGAACAGAAGGTTGCGGCGGTGGAACTAGGATTTTTTCTGTTGTTCTGATAGTTTCGGGGTACGTAGGTATATATAGGAGGAAGGAGGGCATCGGGGGCGAGACGGGGTGCCCACGAGGCAGGGGGCGCGCCCTATAGGGGGGCGCCCCCACCCTCGTGGACGCCACGTCAGCCCTACTCCGTGGTTCTCAAGTCTCCCGTGCGTATTTTGCTCCAAAAATATCTCTCCCTAAGTTTCATTCCATTTGGACTCCGTTTGATATTCCTTTTCTGTAAAACCCTGAAATAGGCAAAAAACAGCAATCTGGACTGGGCCTTTGGGTTAGTAGGTTAGTCCCAAAAATAATATAAAAGTGTATAACAAAGCCCATTAAACATCCAAAACATCATAAATAATAGCATGGAACAATAAAAAATTATAGATACGTTGGAGACGTATCAAGCATCCCCAAGCTTAATTCCTGTTCGTCCTCGAGTAGGTAAATGATAAAAACAGGATTTTTGATGTGGAATGCTAACCAACATAGTTTTTCAATGTAATTCTCTTAATTGTGGCATGATTGTTCAGATCTGAAAGATTCAAGACAAAAGTCTATATTGACATTAGAAATAATAATACTTCAAGCATACTAACAAAGCAATCATGTCTTCTTAAAATACTATGGCTAAAGAAAGTTATCCCTACAAAATCATATAGTCTGGCTAGGCTCCCTCTTCATCACACAAAATATTCATGTCATGCACAACCCCAGTTTGAGCCAAGCACTTGTTTTCATACTCTATTCTTTCAAACCTTTCAACTTTCACGCAATACATGAGCGTGAGCCATGGACATAACACTATGTGGAATAGATAGGTGGTTGTGGAGAAGACAAAAAGGAGGGAGATAGTCTCACATCAACTAGGCGTATCAACGGGCTATGGAGGTGCCCATCAATAGATATCAATGTGAGTGAGTAGGGATTTCCATGCAACGGATGCACTAGAGCTAAAAATGTATGAAAGCTCAACAAAAGAAACTAAGTGGGTGTGCATCCAACTTGCTTGCTCACGAAGACCTAGGGAATTTGAGGAAGCCCATCGTTGGAATATACAAGCCAAGTTCTATAATGTAAATTCCCACTAGTATATGAAAGTGACTAAACATGAGACTCTCTATCATGAAGAACATGGTGCTGCTTTGAAGCACAAGTGTGGAAAAAGATAGTAGCAATTGTCCCTATTTTTGGGCCTTTCTTTTTTTCTTTGGCCTTTCTTTTCTTTCTTTTTCTTCTTTTGGAGGGGCTTTCTTGATTTAGCCTTTCCTCACACGGGACAATGCTCTAATAATGATGATCATCACACTTCATTGAATAACAACTCGATATTATAACTCGATACTAGAACAAAGTATGACCTATATGAATGCCTCCGGTGGTGTACCGGGATGTGCAATGAATCAAGAGTGACATGTATGAAAAATTATGCATGGTGGCTTTTCCACAAATACGATGTTAACTACATGATCATGCATGGCAATATGACAATATGAAGCGTGTCATATGAACAGAACGGTGGAAAGTTGCATAGCAATATATCTCGGAGAGGCTATGGAAATGCCATGATAGGTAGGTATGGTGGCTGTTTTGAGGAAAGTATATGGTGGCTGTTTTGAGGAAGGATATATAGTGGGTGTATGGCACCGGCGAAAGTTGCGCGGTACAAGAGAGGCTAGCAATGGTGGAAGGGTGAGAGTGCGTAATATCCATGGACTCAACATTAGTCATAAGAACTCATATACTTATTGCAAATATTTACGAGTCATCAAAACAAAGCAATCAACGCATGATCCTAGGGGGAAGGTTGATAGGAGTTAACCATCGCACGCCCCCGACCTCCACACAAAGGATGACACTCTACAAATACCTCATGCTCTAACTTCGTCACATAGCGGTTCACCATACGTGCATGCTACGGGAATCACTAACCTTAACACAAGTATTTTCAATTTCATAATAACTCCACTAGCATGACTCTATTATCACTATCCTCATATCTCAAAACAATTATCAGGCATCCAACTTCTCATCATATTCAATGCACTTAGTGTGAAAGTTTTTACTACATTGGTCTTGGATGCCTATCATGTGAAGGCTAGTTTTATAGCCAAAGCACATTACCATGCTGTTTTAATAGACTCTCAAAAGGATATAAGTGAAGCATGAGAGATCAACAATTTCTACAAAATATAATTACCACCGTGCTCTAAAAGATATAAGTGAACCACTAGAGCAAAAACTATTCAACTCAAAAGATATAAGTGAAGCACATAGAGTGTTCTAACAATTCCTAGGCCATATTTAACTCTCTCAAAAAGGTGTGTACAACAAGGATAATTGTGGTAAACTAACAAGCAAATACTCAAATTATACAAGACGCTCCAAGTAAAACACATATCATGTGGTGAATAAAAATATAGCTCCGAGTATAATTACCGATAGATGAAGACGAAAGAGGGGATGCCTTCCGGGGGCATCCCCAAGCTTAGGCTTTTGGTTGTCCTTGAATTTTACCTTGGGGTTCCTTGGGCATCCCCAAGCTTAGGCTCTTGTCACTCTTTGTTCCATAGTCTATCAAAGCAATACTCAAAACTTGAAAACTTCACAACACAAAACTTAGACAAAAATCTCGTGAGCTCCGTTAGTATAAGAAAACAAACCACTACTCAAAGGTACTGCAATGAATTCATTCTTTGTTTATATTGGTGTTAAACCTACTGTATTCCAACTTCTCTATGGTTCATACCTCCCAATATTACTCATAGATGCATTGAAATAAGCAAACAACACACGAAAAACAGAATCTGTCAAAAACAGAACAGTCTGTAGTAATCTGGAGGTTTCGCATACTACTGTAACTCCAAACAATTCAAATTAAACTGGTAAACGTGAGGAATTTGTCTATTAATCATCTGCAAAAAGAATCAACTAAATAGCACGCTCCAGTAAAATCTGATGACCATTCTAGCAAGCGCTAACGATTCTGTTTTTCATAGCAAGATCACATAAACTTCACACAAGTCTTCCCAAAGGTTCTACTTGGCACAAACACTAAACAAAACACAAAACCACATCTAAACAGAAGCTAGATGCAATATTTATTCCTAAACAGAAGCAAAAACAAAAATATAAAATTGGGTTGCCTCCCAACAAACGCTATCGTTTTACGCCCCTAGCTAGGCACGATACAAATATAGATCTAGGGAATGCCATAATGATATGATATATCACAAAAACTCATCTCATATTCCCTACGTTCAGCAGCAAGTTTCATTTGTGGCAAGCAAAAGTAATCAAAAGGGCTAAAATTAATGGGACAAAAGTTCCCCATATCAAGCTCAGGAGGAATACGTTCCTCTTTTGGCCCTTTATAGTGTACAACCAATTCATCATTATAGGCATTCCTTTGGCAGAAGGTCATGAGCCTTCGCTCAAGGGAGAAGCCTAACCCATTGTTTTGAATAGCAAAGTCATCATTCAACTGAGAAATTCTATCAACCAAGACATCGGTAGGACCCTTTTTTCTAAGGTTTTCATTAAAAGCAACATGATCAGGAGATCGCAACCGCATTATGTCTTCTTGATTAAATAAGATAGACTCTATGGGAGGTCGACCAACATCTACCCCGTAATGAGCAAAGATGTCTTTGGCCTCTTTCATGATAAATATAAACTCATGAGCCAAAAAGATAGTAGCTGCACGCTTAACAGAAGAATGCTCAATATTGGAAAATTCCAGGAAGATTCTCTGAATACAAGGATGCATATGGATAAATTGCCTTTCAATTTCATCTACAAGCATAGATATAGCATCCGCAAGGCTACTAGTTCTATGAAGAATAGAGCCACCCATAGTGGGCAAAGCACCGGCACAAGTAAAGAAGTCTTGAAGAACTCCTTTTCCAACGATATTTACACTACCAACCCGGAACTTCTTAATATGTAAAGTGGTAGTTTCATCCGGAGGGTCAACATAGACGTTGCCCTCAACATTACTACCCTTCTCGATAAAATCTTCACCCCCATCTCAGACATGAGGGCAAACAAAGGATAAACACACGGCAGAAGAAGGGCGAATAAAACGGCAAGGGTGAAGTGGGGGAGAGGAAAACGAGAGGCAAATAAATGTAATGCGAAGGATAAGGGTTTGTGATAGGTACTTGGTATATGACTTTTGCGTAAGCCTCCCTGGCAACGGCGCCAGAAATTCTTCTTGCTGCTTCTCAAGCTTGCGTTGTATTCCCTCGAAGAGGAAAGGGTGATGCAGCACAGTAGCGTAAGTATTTCCCTCAGTTTTTGAGAACCAAGGTATCAATCCAGTAGGAGACCACGCGCGAGTCCCTCACACCTGCACAAACAAATAAGAACTTGGCAACCAACGCGATAAGGGGTTGTCAATGCCTTTACGGTCACTTACAAAAGTGAGATCTGATAGAGATGATAGTTTGATATTTTTGGTATTTTTGATTATAAGAACAGAAAGTAAAAGCGGAAAAGTAAAGTAGATTGTAGATTGATATGTTGAGAATAGACCCGGGGGCCATAGTTTTCTCTAGTGGCTTCTCTCATGATAGCGATATTCTACGGCGGGTAAACAAATTACCATCGAGCAATTGACAGAAAAGCGAATAATTATGAGACTATCTAGGCATGATCATTATATATAGGCATCACGTCCGAGACAAGTAGACCGAAACGATTCTGCATCTACTACTATTACTCCACACATCGACCGCTATCCAGCATGCATCTAGAGTATTAAGTTCATAAGAACAGAGTAACGCCTTAAGCAAAATGACATGATCTAGAGGGATAAACTCAAACATAGTGATATAAACCCCATCTTTTTATCCTCGATGGAAACAATACAATACGTGCCTTGCTGCCCCTACTGTCACTGGGAAAGGACACCGCAAGATTGAACCCAAAGCCAAGCACTTCTCCCATTGCAAGAACTATAGATCTAGTAGGCCAAACCAAACCAATAATTCGAAGAGACTTGCAAGGATATTATAATCATACCTAAAGAGTTCAGAAAAGAACCAAATATTTCTCGAAGATAATCTTGATCATAAACCCACAATTCATCGGATCTCGACAAACACACCGCAAAAAGAGATTTCATCGAATAGATCTCCTCGAAGAACGAGGAGAACTTGGTATTGAGATCCAAAGAGAGAGAAGAAGCCATCTAGATACTAGCTATGGACCCGAAGGTCTGTGGTAAACTACTCACAACTCATGGCGAGGCACTGATGATGATGTGGAAGCACCCCGTGGAAGATCGCCCCTCCGGCGGAGCTCCGGAACAGGCCCCAAGATGGGATCTCACGGGAACAGAAGGTTGCGGCGGTGGAACTAGGGTTTTTTCTGTTGTTCTGATAGTTTCGGGGTACGTAGGTATATATAGGAGGAAGGAGGGCACCGGGGGCCAGACGGGGTGCCCACGAGGCAGGGGGCACGCCCTACAGGGGGGGCGCCCCCACCCTCGTGGACGCCACGTCAGCCCTAATCCGTGGTTCTCAAGTCTCCCTTGCGTTTTTGCTCCAAAAATATCTTTCCCGAAGTTTCATTCCGTTTGGACTCCGTTTGATATTCCTTTTCTGTAAAACCCTGAAATAGGCAAAAAACTGCAATCTGGACTGGGCCTTTGGGTTAGTAGGTTAGTCGAAAAAATAATATAAAGTGTATAACAACGCCCATTAAACATCCAAAACATCATAAATAATAGCATGGAACAATAAAAAATTATAGATACGTTGGAGACGTATCATGATGCAATTGAGAAAATGCCATGTCCTAAAGATATCAAAGGTATTCGTAGTTTCCTTAGTCATGCTAGTTTTTATAGAAGATTTATCAAAGACTTTTCTATAATTTTAGGCCTCTTAGAAATCTTTTGCAAAATGATATTCCTTTTGTTTTTGATGATGATTGTGTAGAAGCCTTGGAAACACTCAAGAAAGCCTTAATTTTTGCACCTATTGTTCAACCACCTGATTGGAACATGCATTTTGAAATTATGTGTGATGCTAGTGATTATGATACTGGTGCTGTTCTAGGACAAAGAGATGATAAGAAACTAAATGTTATTCACTATGCAAGTAAAACTCTAGACAGTGCACAAAGAAAGTATGCTAGTACTGAAAAATAATTTCTAGCAGTTGTGTTTGCTTGTGATAAATTTAGATCCTATATTGTGGACTCAAAAGTAATTGTTCACACTGATCATGCTACAATAAAATATCTTATGAAAAAGAATAATGCTAAACCCAGACTCATTAGGTGGGTTCTCTTGCTATAATAATTTGATTTACATATTACTAAGAGGAAATGAGATCAGAACCCGTAGCTGACAACTTGTCTAGGTTGGAGAATGTTCTTAATGACCCACTACCTATTGATGATAGTTTTCCTGATGAGAAATTAGCTGCAATAAATGTTTCTAATAGCACACCTTGGTATGCCGAATATGCTAATTATATTGTTGCTAAATACAAACCTCCTAGCTTCACATACCAACAAAAGAAAAATTCTTCTATGATTTAAGACATTACTTTTGGGATAACCCACATCTTTATAAAGAAGGAGTAGATTGTATTATTAGACGTTGTGTGCCCGAGCACGAACAGGAACAAATCCTACGGAAGTGTCACTCCGAAGCTTATGGAGGACATCACGAGGGAGACATAACTGTTCACAAGGTATTGGAGTCTGATTTTTATTGGCCGACTCTCTTCAAAGATGCTCGTAAGTTTGTCTTATCTTGTGATGAATGCCAAAGAATAGGTAAGCATCAAGAAATGCCTATGAATTGTTCACTTGCTGTTGAACCATTTGATGTTTGGAGATTTGATTACATGGGACATTTTCCTTCCTCTAATGGGTATACTCATATTTTGCTTGCTGTTGATTATGTTACTAAGTGGGTAGAAGTTATTCCAACTAGTAGTGCTGATCACAACACCTTTATTAAAATGCTTACCGAAGTTATTTACCCAAGATTTGGAGTCCCTAGATACTTAATGACCGATGGTGGTTCACACTTTATTCATGTTGCTTTCCGTAAAATGCTTGCCAAGTATGATGTTAACCATAGAATTGCATCACCCTATCATCCTCAGTCTAGTGGTCAAGTTGAACTTAGCAATAGAGAAATAAAATTAATATTGAAAAAGACTGTCAATAGGTCTCAAAAGAATTGATCCAAGAAGTTGGATGATGAACTTTGGGCCTACAGAACAGCTTATAAAAATCCTATGGGTATGTCTCCTTATAAAATGGTCTATGGAAAAGCTTGTCATTTACCTCTTGAGTTAGAACATAAAGCATATTGGGCAATTAAAGAACTCAAATATGATTTCAAACTTGCTGGTGAAAAGAGGTTATTTGATATTAGCTCACTAGATGAATGGAGAACCCAAAGTTATGAGAATGCCAAACTATTCAAAAAAAGTTAAAAGATGGCATGATAAAAGAATCCAAAAGCGGGAATTCAAAGTGGGTGAATATGTTTTATTGTACAACTCTCGTTTTAGATTCTTTGCAGGAAAACTTCTCTCGAAATGGGCAGGACAATATGTTATCGAAGAAGTTTATCGTTCTGGAGCCATCAAAATAAATAATGTCGAAGGTACAAACCCGAAGGTGGTCAATGGTCAAAGAATCAAACACTATATCTCAGGTATACCTATTAATGTTGACAATAATATTATCCAAACCATGACACCGGAGGAGCACATAAAGGAAACCTTCTGGAACACTCCAGAATCCTGAAATAAGGGAGGTACGTGATACGGTAAGTAAACAGACTCCGAAAAATCCATAAAAATATTTTTTGTCAGTTTTGTAATATTAGAAAAATTAGGAAAATAAGAAGCAACCAGGAAGGCACCCCTGGTGGGCACAAGACACAAGGCGCCCCCAGGTGGGTTGTGCCCACCTCGGGTATCTTCCGGACGCCATTTTCTCCCGTTTGCTTGTTTCCCAAGATATAATAATCTTTATATACCGCCCGAACATATTGACCACCGCATCGCAGAGAAATCTTCTGTTTCTTTTCTTGCTGTTTTCTGTGAGATCTGTCAGGCCAGCATCATGTCTTCTTCTCCCTCCAACAATGTAGAAGAGGATGCTTTGTTGATGAAGATTAACTTGAAGAGAGAAGAGCCCGAAGAAACTTTCGAGGAGGACAAGAGTAAGGAAGTTGTCGGAGATCAAACTCTCGCAGTAGAATGGGCCTTTTCCATGGAGAAAGAAGAAAATATACTCCAACCATACTATGAATACCTCACCCCACTGAAATGGAAGCCTTCAGGATCATTGAAACGGTGCGTGTTCAAAACAAATATCTCACTCGTGAAAATATTTTATTGCAAGAGCACATCATTACCCTCCAGAGCGTCCTCCGAAGATTGGAGTATCTTTTGAGCCTGAAGGAGGAGTACAAGCTTGCTACTACCTCATCACCACCACCAACACCCTCTTCACCACCAAAGGAAGATTTAGTATCGGGTATGGGCACTCCCCTTGGCTTGATACAAGCTTGGGGGAGGTGCCCCGGTATCGTATCACATCACTATCTTTGCCTATATCTACCTTAGCTCGATCTTTAGTTATCTTTTTGCATTAGTTGAATAAAAGTTTAGTTCGTTTTTTCTTTGAGAGTTTGCTTAGTGATCTATCTATCTATCTATGTAATTGTGTGCGATATATATAATGAAGTTTAGTTTGAGTTTTGCTCTTATTTCTTTGTTTCAATAAAAAGAAAGGAAATAAATGAAAAAGATCATATGCTAATCTTATGGTAAGTAATGAGATTGCATAAGGAAAAGTATAAGTTGTAAAATTTATTGGAGATTGAAAAACATATCATTGGTCAATGATGTCATTCATGAAAGAATTAATAAGGGAAGAGAAGATTCACATGCAAATATACTATCTTGGACATCTTTTGTGATTGTGAGCCCCCATCAAAATATAATATGCCAAAATTGTTGACATTGGACAAGGAAGATAACATAATGATTTATGTTTTTTCATATCCACACAGAAGTTATATTATCATAGATTCTTTAACACGTGGTGCTTACCCAATATCTTTTCAGCCAAATATTCCGCACTAAGTAGAGATACTACTTGTGCAGCCAAAAACCCTTAAACCCAAATCTTTTCAAGAGTCCACCATAGCTACCTATGGAATGAGTAAGATCCTTCAAGTAAGTTGTCATCGGTGCAATAAGGTAATATAAATTGCTTCTAGATGTGTAAGATCATTTGTGTAGGAGAATATTAAGCGTTGTACGAACTTGTGATGGCAAAGAATAAAATCGACAGACTGCATAATAAAGGTTACTATCATAAGGGCCAATATAACGTGATATTCTTTTGCACTAAGAGATTGAGCATATAAACAAAAAGCGCATGAGAACCTCTGCTTGCCTCTGCTAAGGGCCTGTCTTTTACTTTTATGTTTTTACTTTTATGCAAGAGTCAAAGTACCTCTCTATTACTTTTTATTTTCTATTTTGGCAAGCATCATGTGGTGAGGAAAGATCTAGGCACATATATCTAGCTGGATATGGGTGAGCATGAGTTATTATTGTTGACATCACCCTTGAGGTGAGTATATTGGGTGGCGAAATTATGAGCCCCTATCTTTCTATGTGTCCGGTTGAAACTTTTTTCTCATGTGTATGCGGTGAGTGTTAGCAATCATAGAAGATTATATGATGGTTGAGTATGTGGACTTGCCTAAAGGCTCCGATACGTGACCCTTCCTGAAAAGATGATGAATTGTAGTTGCAAAGTTGACTGAGAACATAGTTTGTTGGTTTTCAATAGAGTTTACGCTTCTACTTCACTAAGTGTGATGAATTGTTACTTGCTCATGAGAAGTTATATGATAGAGCTATGTGTATTATGTTTTCGTATAGTTTCTTGCTGTTACAGTAATATACATGATGCTTCTATGTCCGTATTTTGTTCTTATCGACACCTCTCTCTCTAAGCATGTGGACATGTTTTTGGTTTTTGGTTTTCGCTTGAGGACAAGCGAGGTCTAAGCTTGGGGTAGTTGATACGTCCATATTGCATCATGTTTTCCTACTGTTATTTATAATGTTTTATGCATAATAATGCCTTTTGGAGTAATTCTAATGCCTTTTCTCTCATAATATGCAAGGTTTATATCAAGAGGGAGAATACCGGCAGCTGGAAATCTGGACGTGGAAAAGCAACATCACGCTACCTATTCCGCACAACTCCAAATGAGCTGAAACTTCACGGGGATTTTTTATGGCATATATAAGAATTATTAGAGCAAACAACTACTAGAGGGGTGATACGTCTCCAACATATCTACTTTTCCTAACGCTTTTCCTCTTGTTTGGACCCTAATTTGCATGATTTGAATGAAACTAGCCCCGGACTGATGCTGTTTTCAGCAGAACTACCATGGTGTTGTTTTTGTGCAGAAATAAAAGTTCTCGGAATGGAACGAAACTTTGCGAGGATTTTTTATACAATAAAAGAAAAATACCGGAGCCAAGAACCACTGGAGGAGGGCACCTGGGTGGGCACAACCCACGAGGGCGCGCCCAGGTGGGTTGTCTCCACCTGGTGGCCCCGCAGACCCGAAACCTACGCTATAAAATCCTATTTTTCTAAAAAAATACGAAGAATTATCGCGATCCACGAGACGGAGCCACCATCACCTCCGGTTCTTCATCCGGATTCCAGATCTGGAGTCCGTTTGGGGCTCCGGAGAGGGGGATCTTCGTTCTTCGTCATCACCAACCCTTCTCCATCGCCAATTCCATGATGCTCCCCACCGGGAGTGAGTAATTCTTTCGTAGGCTCGCAGGTCGGTGAGGAGTTGGATGAGATTCATCATGTAATCTAATTAGTTTTGTTAGGGCCGATCCCTAGTATCCACTATGTTCTGAGATTGATGTTGCTATGACTTTGCCATGCTTAATGCTTGTCACTTTGGGCCCGGGTGCCATGATTTCAGATGTGAACCGTTTATGTTATCACAATTATATCCATGTTCTAGATCCGGTCTTGCAAGTTATAGTCACCTACTATGTGTTATGATCCGGCAACCCTGGAGTGACAATATGTGGGGACACCGACTCATAAGTCGTGATCACCGGATGCACGTGTATAGTGATCCCAGGGATCAATGCTCACCGAACACACAAAAGCTGAATAACAAGATTCTTACATCCATACATACCGTATTACACAAATAGGACCATTATGGTCAAGTCTTGAGTATATCATTGCAGCGGAATTATTCAGTAACAACTTGGGCCCATGCCATCAGCCTTAACCCTACAGGCATTCTGACTGGGAAGCGTCCTACCTCACATGTTCGTCACCAAGAAATCTTCATCATATCTTGTTCTTTCATGCCTGGCCAATAAAATAACCAGTGGCAAGCCAATGAGTACTTTGAATGTACTCGCAAGCAACCCATGATTTGGTTCAAGGTAACAATGCAAGTTGTACAACAAATAAGCAACCTGGCTACAAGCTAGATAAGATATTCTACTATTTGTGAGTCATGCATCAATGTACTTGGGTAACCTCGAGGACAGGTTACATATATCAACATAAATAGAGTTCAAATCATTACTGGCTCTTTCAACGTGTCAAGTCACCACCTTGACTCAATACACATAGACCCATTTTCACCAAGATTGTAAAATTCTGGACATAGTTTAAGTAGCACCTCCCAACTGTCCATGACCATGGACACGGCTATTCGAATAGTTTTACACTCTGCAGAGATTGCACACTTTACCCACAAGATCCGGGAAGCTTTCGTGTCATCCACGATCCCGCAGTACCTCAAGTACTCGGGGGAAGCACCCGGTCATTACCTTTCCCTAGAGGACACTAACATAGGGTCCACTGGTTGGTGCACGGCCCTCGTGTACAAACAAAAGATCGTGGAACTTGCCCTTTTTACAATGTCACACATACACGAAGGGACCAACGGTGTGTCCGGTGCCCTATAAAACAGTCATGGTCGCCTATCCAAGCACGACCCCGTCCCGGGAGTGACCTCAAGTCTCCCCCGTCACTAGTAATGTGGGCACCATGCTAGTATCAGCCTAAGTAATCAATAATGCCCCGTCCCATAAAGGGGTAGAGTGGTTGCACATGTTTGGTTGGGACGGTAATCACACATAAATCTAATCCATCATTTTACCCACACACGAAAAACTCTCTTTGGTACACCACTTCTTCCTCAAGTGGTGGCCTTAATTCAACATCACGCTCGGGCATTAGGGGCACCCGATGGGCTTTTCGAAAGAATGCAACCACGAAGGGTTCATGGTACATATGCAACATCATGCATCAACAACTAATCTTTTGACATTTGCATTTATGCACAAGGTAGAGATGTGGGTATGGGTATGCACCACGTGGTGGTTCTCAACAAGTTTACCACCATCATATTTTTCATCATCAGGCAATCAGAAAAAGGGTACCAATGAACAAGAGGGGTGTCATGGTCAAAGGGCCGCTTGCCTGTCTTAACCAAGTCCTTGGGGTCTTCAAATCCTCTGGTCCTTCTCCAAGTATTCCGTCTACTTCGTCAACTAACGTCGGAAACAAACACAATAATTAACACAACAAGGCAAAAATAAAAGTGCTCTAAAAATAGGAGTTGGACTTTTCTAGGATACCTCTAGTCATATGAAAAATGACCAAGGTGGTTTCATTGGGATAAGATCAATGGATATCTCTGAACATTTCAATATGAGGTAATCAGGGGATTTTTGGATTTGCAAGAAGTGTACAGAAGAATTATTTTGAAAAATGGTCAGAGGCACCCATCTAACAAGGAATGAATTTAGAAGCAACTAGGAGTTGGTTTCACTTGATTTGGAGTTCAAAATAATTTCCTATGATTTTGCAAAGTTGGCTATACATGGATAAATAGATCAATTTTTGATGTGGTACATAAAGTATTAAGAAAAATGTTCATAAACTAAGTTATGAACTTAGAAGCATCTAGGAATTTGAATCATGGCATTTGGATCAATTTTGAGCTCTCTGTGATTTTCTAAAGTTCATCACAAAAATAAGAAAAATAGTATTTGCTAAATATTTGTGAAGGAAATGCCTATCTAAAAAATGTGACAATAGCTCCACGTGGTAGGGCATGATTTTAGAAACTACTAGAAATTTGAATCATCAAATTTGGAGTTAATTTGAATTATTTATGGATTTTTGAACTTGACTGGAAAAAGAAAAAGGAAATAAGACTTTAACCTTATCCTGCGCACATGGCGACCGATAGACCGTGGGCCGGCCTAGCGGCTCGGCTGCACGGGCAGAGGTGGTGACACCGAAGGTGTACTGCGGGAAGGCGCCACCCAGCGGGGCAAGCGAATCGGCCCAAAGCCGTTTCCACTTAACCTGACTGGTGGGCCGGCTCGGTCGCCTCTGCCGCTGACGGGCGGCCCCCCTGCCAGCTGGCGGGGCGGTTGTCCTCTACCTCCCGCTCGAGGCAGAGCAAGGGAGGCAGAGCGCACGCTGGCGCTCGTCTGGCGATACCCGGCGCCTCCTGCCGTCCCTCGTGGTGCTCTGGCTATGGGCGAGCTCAGCGCGGAGCGGCGCATCCGCTGGTGCAGGTCACGGCCACCGGAGGGGGCCGAGGTGACTGCAACTTTGATGGTGGCGGGGGAGGTCGTCGGCCATCCGTGGCTCTCGGCATTCGAGCATCCCCGCGACGGTTCGAGGAAGTGGGGAGGTTCGCCGGACCACGGGGAGCCTTTGTGTGGAGGAAAGGGATGGAGGTGAGCTCGGGACGACGCAAATTTTGGCGATGGACAGCGGCTCGGCTTCGGCCTTGGAGGTGGATGGGGGGCACGGGAGAGAGAGAGAGAGAGCCAAAGGAGCAGCGAGGGGCT
>LR738710.1:757480278-757555505 GCA_902687465.1 Secale cereale
CCTTAAACAGAGGGGGCAAGGTGCACCGCGAGCTCATGCGCCGGTGAGGCTGTTGCCGTCGCTGCAAGCCACGGGAGCACGCGTGGGCGTGTCTGGGGCTTTCGTAGGGGTGGTCTACACCCAGAAGAAGGGAGAGAAGGAGCGGGGAAGCGTCAGGGCAGCGCGCGTGTGAGCGTGCTCATTGGAGCTCTCGGCGGCCATGGTGCGCGTGTGAGTAGGGGCAGGAGAGAGAGAGAAAGAAGAGGGCCGACCAGCTGCCGTGTCCCGGACATCGAGGCCACCTCGGGAGACACCATCCCGACGCCCAAGGCTGTCGGGTGCCTCGGGCAGGACGCGGCTCCAGTGTGGGAGCACACTGTAGCGCGCTCCAGAGCGCCCATATGGCCGGCATGGCCGTGTCCTCACGCACTCTGGACGCGTCCAGTTTACCCAATGGTGTCCAGGGGCTAGAGGGGGTAGTAAACAAATCACAGACGGCCTGGGATGCCTTGGGGAGCCAGTAGGAGAGGAGAGAGGCAGAAGAAGAGGGAGAGAGGGGCTGTCTAGGGAGGTAAATGGGGGTATTTTACCCCTCAATCATTGAGAAATGGCCATGGGAGAGTTACTGGAGGTACGAGAGGACTAGGAGGAGCTGTGGTAAAAAGTTGAGCTGAAGGAGAATAGTGTAAGTGGTCAAAATGGTGATTTTTGAAAAGTGACAGAAGGTGTTTGATGCAAATTTGGGCAAGTAAATTGACTCCACTTGACATGAGACTTAACAGGATCAAATGGCATATAGAAATAGGGTATTCCACCAAGTTTGAGCTCATTTGAAGAAACTTGCCAATGTAACTTTGGTGAACCCTATAAATCAGCAAAAAGGACTTTTCCAAGATTCAGTCATGCAAATCATCCCTCCTTGATGCACCACTTGGTGTAGTGTCATCATTTGGGGTTGTGATCATGTCTACAAAAATTGAGGCCACAAGTAAAAAGTTGGTAATGTAGAGTTGTTCAAATTTGGATCTGGTCAAAAAGGGTTTTGGGGCACTTAGATTAAGTTATGCTTCTCCAATACTTGTTCCATTTGGTCTAGATGCATAATTAGACCATTTTAGCATGTGCACCAAGTTTGAGAGCATTTGGACAAGTTTGGCAGTGTGAAGTTGCTCAAACTTCAAAATAGACAGAAATGGTTTTGAGGGGATTAGATGATGTTTTCTTGATCTTCAAGGTTTGTAAGATCATCAAATATATCATATCTGACATGATAGAATTTCCCTGGAATTTTTAGAGAATATTTCCTTTGTAAATATTTCAAAAGCTTGAAGTATCCAGAAAGGGTTTTTGAAGTATTTGTCCAATATTTTGAACAGGACCATGTGTTGAAAACTCTTATATATGGACAATATATGTCCTATGAGTTTCCCTGAATTTTGAAATATTTTTTTGAAATAGTTAAACAATTTTAACCTATTAAAGACCATTTCTGTCCTAAAGAAAAAGCTTTTAAATAAAATAGGAAAATAACTTTTAAAATTATACTTTTGTGGTTTAAGGGAGTCCTATACCTAATAGGATTCAAACATACTTTTTGAAAGATTTTTCACATCCTAAATAAGGTACTTGCAGTGCAAACCTCAATTCAAGGGTTTTTGGAAAAACTAATTTTTGAAAATACTATTTGGCTAAATTATTTTTATAAGAACATACTATACTGTTCTATACACATGGCATGATCATTGGGAAAAGGTTTTGGATCAAGGAGATGAAGTATAAGAGTTGGATGATTTATTTGATTTTTAGAGCACTTGCAAACAGCAAACAGAAAATCAATCAAGCAAAGTCAAAAACACTCAAAAGTTTTTGTCAAAGCACATTCTTAGCATGATTATTAGCTTATCTATTGTGGCATGAAAATCAGGGTGTGACAGACCTACCCCCCTTACAAGAATCTCGTCCCCGAGATTACCAGACTAGGCGTGGAAAGGAATACGGAGACTTGGATACGTGGTAGTCTTCATTTCTTCTTGTTGGTTCTGCTTCTGAGTGGTGCTCCATGGAACCTTGAAGTACTTGGCAGTGTGGCTTCTCGCACATTACCCTTTTTGATGCAGGTTGCTGAGGGGTCTCTTGCATAGGTTTGGTTGAGCTAGACGTCAAAGGCTCGGTGATCGATGTCCTCGCAGGGACCGGGCTAGTTAGGAAGTTTTAAAGGTACTTCCAGAGTTGTGACTTGTGGAAAATTTGGTGCACGGTGGGTAACTCAGGTGGTAAATCTGGCTGGTAGCCGTCTACTCTTCATTTTGCAGTGGTCTTGAAGAAGGTTTATGAATCTTGGCGTGAGCGTCCCTTCGACATGGAAATGCGTGGTTCCTTCAAGAGGAGTGGTTTGCAGATACGCCTGGTCTTCGACGCGGAAGTTTACGGTGGTTGGTGTAGTTCTTCCTTCTTGACATGGCAGTCTTCACATGTCTTCTATCCAGCTGACCGTCTCTTCTTTTGTCTTTGGGCAGACAAGTAGGTCATCAAATAATTATGTTACCCAACTTGTCCAAGTACTCCATGAAGTCTACGGGGTACGCGAGGTAGGTGGGGTATCGGTGGTGGTCTCCGTTGAATATTGGCAATGGTCTTCTTGACTTAGAGTCAATGCCCGTGGTCATGATCCGACCATGTTGTGGCTTGGTGAGGCTCAAGGGTTTCAGGATTCTAGTGTGCGAGTGAACATTTATTATCTTATCCTTAAGCATGGTTTCTGAGATGCCAATAGTTCTTCCTAGTCCTACAATCCTTATACCACCGAAAGCATCATCTCGCATAGGTCAACTCCGATCACCACTCATGCCATACATATCCTCATGACTCCCAAGAGGAGGTCTGACAAAATTGTACATGCCTACGATCCCAATAATCATATGTATGGTTACCCCTAAAAATCCACGGGTAGGGCATACAAGCTGCCAAGCAGGAATCAAACACCACAATCCAAGCGCTCAACCTATTCTTGCAAGGTTCAAGATAATGCATCTCTATTCTAAGGAAACACGTCATATACCACTCCAAGATCTTGTTTCCTTCCTATAGATCAACTCCTATAGCCCGGTAACTTCCATCAATCACCACATAATCCAACAATTCTACAAATCCGATGTCTACGGTGTTCTTCAAGATCTCAAGTCCCTATAATACCCAAATACTTGGAAGGGCTATGCATTACGATAGTAAGTCCACCAAATTCCCACCATCATGGTCAAGTAAACTCCAAGGTCATGCTTATATAGATCCCTAAATCAACTCCGACAATTGATCCAATCTCTTAGTTTATTGTCCACTGGGAAACATGGAATCATGATCGGGATCATCAGTCTAAACCCAATTTACTCCGAACCATGTAGACATACTTAGCAACTCAACTAGAATCTCCTACTTAAATCCAAATCTCATGTCCAACGAGAATTCCTACATGCTTCCCCAAAGTCATTATCGTAATGTCAACTATCTCGCATCAATATCATCTGATCAAGTCAAGTCCTTATACTTCCAAGAATTTTATCTTGCGATCACAATTGCCCTACAAATCCAAGTTACTCCAGGGTGATGAAAGTTACGCTCCTCTATTAATCATGATCCCACCAACATGAAAACCTCACAATCCAACAAGGCCTTAGATAATTCCACGAAGTCTCTAATATAAACTCATCAAGTCATCTGTCCTATATCCTCAAATTGGTCTATCTATGGCATCGTCAGTTCTTGTGCTATATTAGGATGATATTGCGCTCATTCACTATGTCCAGTGGTTCCATAAAGAACCCAGTGTTGTGCAAGCTTATAAAGGTTTAACTGGTTCTCTCGCAATTCTATGGGTTAAGCACATGGTTAAGGATTCGTTCTGGGGTATCTGTGAAGTCTCGGAGGGTCTGGGGATGGTGTCGGGGATATACCCCGCGGTATGAACCGGCCGGAATTATAACCCGGCCGGACTTGGTGTTTTACTTAAGACGGTTTACACTTGGCAATTTACTGGTAACCCGGCTCGCGGATCATGGATGACAAGGCCCAAGGCCCAGAAGGCCGGTTCATATATGGTGGGCCGGTTTATGAAGAAAGCACAAGGAATATTCTCTTACAAAGGAAGCAATACTAGGACTCCTTGTAATAATGCAATCCTAATCCTACTAGGACTCTACATGTAACCCGTCCCTTCAACATATATAAGGAGGGTCAGGGCTCCCCAAAGAGGGACAAGTTAGAAGAAACAATCTCTAGGGTTAGACACAGAGAGCCGGTTTACCGGCGACCCCGTGAGGATCATAATGAGACCTAGCCTCAAACAGCACGTAGGATTATTACCGGATGATGTTTCCCGGGGCCCGAAGCTGTCTAAATCCTTGTCTTGCATTGTGCCTCTCGATTCCGCTCAACCCCTCTCAAGCTACCACATAGATGCGCGGCCTCACGACTAAGTCCGTTAATCCGGACATCTGACGTGTTAATTCCACGACAGTTGGCGCCCACCGTGGGGCCTGCGCACGGTGGTGTTGAGTTCTTGGAGGGATCTATCTCATCGATCAAGGATCAAGAAGCTCGCAATTTACAGATGAAAAAGGACCGGGACGGAACAAGCAGAGCCGCAGCCGGGTTATTTAAATTTGTTAGTCAACTATGAAGTTGGTAGTGCAGGTTTCGAGCTCAATAGAAGTTAAGGATTACGTGTTGCAAACATAAACCGGCAATCCGAAAACAAGTTGATATCCGCAACAACAGCCGTCGTCCCCGTTGCTTTACGCAAACCGCTGTGCAATAATTCAGCGGTGGTGACAACTTTTCAAATCCGGGAACAAGCGGACAAGCAGTCGTGTAGGGCCTGACCAAAGTTGGCACGTCAAATCGATCGTTACTTCCCTAGAAATAATGCTACTATTGGTGTTCTGGATCAAAGTCAGAAGCCATACAAAAAGTCTCCATAGATAGGTTTGGCAGGCAAATAAGAAAACAAGCTAGATTTAGACTACAGAAAATAGACTGGCCTTTCCTTCTTCGCCTCGGCCCAGACCTTGCCGTCGCTGCAGCTGCCGTCTTCGCCTCAACGTACCTCCTTCGCCTCGGATTCGCCCGGCCGTACGTACTCCGCTTCGGACTTGGCCCTCTGATGCGACTCCAAACCGCGGCTTGTAAGTCCCCACCAGTGATCTGACCCGCTGCACTGAGCCACCTGCCCAAGCCGCCGCCTCCGCGCCACAAGCTGCCGCTAGCCAGAGTCACTGCAGAGCCGTCGCGCTGACCGGACTTGAGGCGCCGCCGTTCCGGCCAGAGGCCTGTCTTCAAATCACCTCCCGACCGTTTCCGCTACCTGTGTGAGTTATAGTTACCTACTCAGTCAATCGCCACGAGCCGCCTCTGCAAGTCGTCCTACACCAAGTCACCGGGCGGCCTCATTCCCGCGGCCCTGCTCTAAGTGATGGCTCCGCCCGCTACCTCCATGGCCTCCGCTACTGGGAACCCACGAGCTCGTCTGAAACACACTTGAGAAACTGAAACTACGAAAAATCATCATTTGAGGATACAATGATGAGTTGTTAGTGTTATTCAGGAGGGGTTATGTGATAGCCCGTATTATAGGCCAAGAGTTATTGCAGATACACGTACATGCAAGGATGGTCAGTCCTCCAGTGTCCTCTTGTTTCGTAAGAGACAACAGTTGGGATTGTACTACTGCAATTAGCACACTGCCACGTGATGGTGAGGTCGATTTGTAGCTTCAAATTTTTTATTGGCCAAAAGCTGCTAGGTGAGGAAGCGACAAGATGTTATGGCTAGTACGCAAGTGATCAAAAGAAGAAGAAACAGATAAAACCGCGGAGTCGCTCGGCTGCCCTCGTCTCTGTTCCTGTACACTCGCCTGCTAGTTGAAGAAAATTATCGGTGATTATTCACGGATGCTAGACACGAATCATCCGTCATCCGAACAAACCCAGGTGCTATTTACCCTATCTAATAATTTTTAAGCACATATTAATTCATCCGACAACAATTACTCTCGCATGTAATATTTTTTACGCAGGACGACTATCAAAAGCGGCAGCCGGATCATCATCAGGGTATGCCACGGATGCACGTTCAGCTGTGTTGCGCGGCTTCACGAGCATGCGTGTTGCGATCCGGTTTACATCAACACGCCGGCCGGTTCGTCTATCCGCGCCCACGCGTGCTGGTATCCGACACCGTGGCCGACTCCCTCGCAAATGGACGTGCGCACGCCACCGCTCCCGTGGTCCAGTCTACATTAACACACCGGTGCCGCACCCGTTCTCATAAACCGGCCCAGCGGATACACGTGCGAGTCACTACCCCCGTTGCTGCGTCAATACGTGGCCGATTCAACTGTCCGCGCCTACCCGCCCGTGCCGGCGTACATCTGTTATCCGGGCGAATCAGGTGATATCTATCCTATTCATTTTTAATACATATTAATTCATCCGAGCAAAAATTACTTGCCTTGCTGTATTTTATATGCAGGAAATTTATTCATTATAAAATGGTATTATACCGCGGAGGTGGAGGCACGCCAAACATAGTTTGACACAAGTGGTCGTCGTTATTCCAAGGATTCCCGCGCCGATTTACAGCGCCTTGGGCGTCTCTCGTGATTGTGCCGGTTTACAATGCCACGACCGTCTCTCGCAACCGCGCCGGTTTACAACGCCGTGGCCGTCTCTCACATCCGCGCCGGCTCACAACGAGGAAGGCAACTAGCACGTCGGCGTCAGCCGACCCATATGTTCTTCGAGCAAATCAGGTGTTATCTCTCCTATATACTTTATCAGGATATTTTAATTCCTCTGAGCACCATTACACTGCCCTATTGGTATTTTCATATACAGGTAAAATCATTGTTATACTGCGGATATAAACACGCATTGGCCATATTCTACAACGGCGTTTTCCTTTGTGTCACATTACCTGATGAACGGACGGCCGGTTCGCGCGTCCACACCGGTTTACAACGCAGGGGACAACTTGCTCATCTGCGCCGGTTTACAACTCCACGGCCGGTTCTTCAGTTTGAGCCGTCTCTGATACTGCGGTCTTTTGCTGTCCGCCCTGCGGTCCGGTCTATGCAACATACCGGGTTGACTAACAGACCCCGATGAGGATCATGAGGTCCAAATATATCAGGTGATATCTATCTAAATCTATTTTCTTGGTATATATCATTTTCATCAAGAAAACAGATGCTTTGATTTATCTATGTTGATGTGCAGGAAAATTATTTATTAAGGGACCAAAGAAGGTTTGCCGCACAGCGCAACTCCCACATAGATACCCTGCCTCTACGGTTACTTGAGGGCTTCCTGTTCAAACATAGGTCGTATTCGAACCAAAGAGAACATAGCCAAACTCAATAAAGGGCTTCCTGTTCAAACATAGGTCGTATTCGAACCAAAGAGAACATAGCCATTCCTGTTCAAACATAGGTCGTATTCGAACCAAAGAGAACATGGCAAAGGCCAGTAGGGGGTTAGGATCGTATTCAAATCTTAGCTTAGCCCCTATGGTCCGGTTTGTATGATCGTATTCGAATCATAAGCTCAATGGATTGTATTCGAATCCATTGCTTCGCTGAAATTTCAAGGCCAGTAGGGGGTTAGGATCGTATTCGAATCCTAGCTTAGCCCCTATGGTCTGGTTTGTATGATCGTATTCGAATCATAATCTCAATGGATCGTATTCGAATCCATTGCTTGGCTAAAATTTCAAGGCCAGTAGGGGGTTAGGATCGTATTCGAATCCTAGCTTAGCCCCTATGGTCCGGTTTACTGATCGTATTCGAATCAGAAGTCTCGATTTGGAGCCTGGCAGCTCGCAAAAAGCCTCGACTACATGGTTTTATTTGCAAACTTGTGTTTTTTGTATTTGTGTTTCTATGGTTCTTTGATCCGGAGTGGGACAACTTCAAAATTGACCACATATCTTCAAAAGTCTGGACACAGAGCCCCAGCATTATTTAAAACCGGTAGTTCTTATAAACCCGGAATAATTGGGTACGCCCCAACGGAGCCAAGAGCTTCCTCAGAAACAGCAATGTTCGCCGGATTAAGGATATCAAGCATACTTAATCACAGGTATGAAGTATTTTATTTTTAAATACATATTGGCAGTACATGATCAAAATAATGACCGGTGTTTATTAACACGGCCTGGTTGTGATCAAATATCACTGGAACCGGTTTTCAAACCGGATTATATTATTCAAATCGTTAAATAGCCAACATGGCTGGATTTTTATCACGGTTATCAAATACCAATGTTATGATTGAGGTTTTCAAAGTCGCTATAGTGCAATGGATATCATATTGTCAATGGTATGATTTATCTTACAAAGGAATAGTCCCGAGTTGCTGCAGGCTTACAACCCGGTACTTGGGGGCTACATTATTCAAATTGAGATTACATCAAATACACAAGTCTCATGTCGCTGCAAGCATGCACCATGACACTTGGGGGCTAATGCAAAGTCATTTTTTGCTCACTTTATTGAAGACCCGACTTATCACATTATAATGAGCCGGCCCTTGGGGGCTACCAATCGCTCCTATCAACAGTTAAAGGTACACAAGTATTAATCCATTATATTGAAGGGTCCACTCCTCAGTTGGTAAAGCACAAAGCTCTTAACCTTGTGGACGTGGGTTCAAACCCCATGATGGAAGTACATTATATAATGTTATTTTCAATGATTATATCTACAAAGTCCCTGCTCATTATTGCATAACGACCCGGCCCTTGGGGGCTACACGTTGCTGTTCAAGTTTACATGATTATATCTACCAAAGTCCCTGCTCATTATTGCATAATGACCCGGCACTTGGGGGCTACACTGATTGAAGTTTTTGGGCATTATGCAAATTACAAGTCCCAGGTTGATGCAAGCATGACAACCCGGCACTTGGGGGCTACATATGTGGAATATTCAGTTTCATAATGATTGGGATGAACAATCCGGATTTCTTCAAGATTGCAACCATTATATTCAAACAAGTCTTAAGATATCACTATGTTCTCCTCTTAAGACTTGGGGGCTACAGGTAATATGCATATAAAGGAGGAACATCTTCAAATTCTCAGTTTTGGGTAAGTCCGAAAGATTAATTGGGTGACCCGACGTTGGCAACAATCATAACCCGGCATTTATAAGCAGTCATGACCCGGAATTATCAATTTTTATAACCCGACAATGGTGGTAGTCATAAACCGGCAAGTTCTACATTTCCAAACCGGTTGGATATCAATTGAATATTTGAAGATCAATATTTTTGTCAAGTTAGAGCATTGAAGGCCGAGTCAAACGGATTCTTTGTTTGCAATATTTTTTCTACAAACAAGTTGATTATGAAGCTGGTTTGTTAACCCGGATTTTCTAGAAGAAGGAAAGGACAAGGACTTAGGGATGGTCAGATGCCGGTTTACAAGAAATTCTTAACCCGGAGCACAACCTGTCAGATTTTCTCTTGTGTTTATTTTGCAGCATAAGTTTACCATGGATAAATCCAAGCTAAACTTGGGGGCTAATGTCGGGCATATACCCCGCGGTATGAACTGGCCGGAATTATAACCCGACCGGACTTGGCGTTTTACTTAAGACGGTTTACACTTGGCAATTTACTGGTAACCCGGCTGGCGGATCATGGATGACAAGGCCCAAGGCCC
Source organism: Secale cereale (assembly GCA_902687465.1). NCBI lineage: Eukaryota > Viridiplantae > Streptophyta > Magnoliopsida > Poales > Poaceae > Secale > Secale cereale. The sequence continues at coordinate 757,489,972 of LR738710.1, forward strand.
AGAAGGCCGGTTCATATATGGTGGGCCGGTTTATGAAGAAAGCACAAGGAATATTCTCTTACAAAGGAAGCAAGACTAGGACTCCTTGTAATAAAGCAATCCTAATCCTACTAGGACTCTACATGTAACCCGCCCCTTCAACATATATAAGGAGGGGCAGGGCTCCCCAAAGAGGGACAAGTTAGAAGAAACAACCTCTAGGGTTAGACACAGAGAGCCGGTTTACCGGCGACACCGTGAGGATCATAATGAGACCTAGCCTCAAACAGCACGTAGGGTTATTACCGGATGATGTTTCCCGGGGCTCGAAGCTGTCTAAATCCTTGTCTTGCATTGTGCCTCTAGATTCCGCTCAACCCCTCTCAAGCTACCACATAGATGCGCGGCCTCACGACTAAGTCCGTTAATCCGGACATCTGACGTGTTAATTCCACGATAGATGGGTTTCTAAACTTGAGGGGTAATCATAAATTCACGGGGTTGCACTTGGTCGTGGAGGTTGTAGCAGAAGTCTTCATCGTTAGTTGGTTGCTGAGTTGGAATCCTTGGTACTTCTTGTCTTGCTGGTCTTCAGTTGAGGAGATAGAAGAGAGGGAAAAAGTAGCATAGAGGGGGAGAATGCCTAAAGGGGGTTCTATAGTGCAAGTGCAAACAAACAGGTGCAAAAAGGGCGAAACAAAGGAAACAAGGCAAGGAAGATGATATAGCCATGTACTTGTTGCCTAAGGCAAAAGTGCGACTTATATCAAAACACAAACAAATAAAATCAAGCAACACACAATCATGGTTCTATTCGAACCATCATACGGACTCGACTGCGCATAGGGGTTACACGACTCATCCTACCCTAGGGGTTCTCGGACTCAGTAGTCGTGACTTGTGCCTTGTGCAGTCTTCTGAGTTTTCCTCAGGTGTTGCTCTGTCCCCTATAGTTGTTTGATGAACGATCCGGGTTGAGCCTGAAGAATCTTCAACAACTTCTCACCTGATGAGATGATGTGGTTAAGGTGTCTCCTCGTAGCTGGCGTTGACTTGGTCTCTTCTTGTCTTCTTAATCATAACAACCCCTTTTGTCTTCTATGGCGTCGACGGTACTGGGTAGGCAATCCTTATGCAATGACAATAACAAGGCATAATAGAGGTCCAACATGTCGGTTATGTTGATGACAACATCGACACCGAGAGCGGGGGACGAAGAGAACCGTTTTCCTGCTCACTATAGTGAGGCGGACCAAATGGCGAGGTTCTCATCCACCGGTGGTTGCCGATACAACAATGGTAGTGACATGATTACTCTATTAGCGATGTATATCTTGCACACCCTGTGCCCTCATTATCGTAGGCCAAGGTTGCACTATCTTGGGGCAGTGTCAAGGGTGTCACCATCTTCTAGGTCTTCATGTCCTCATTCCTCGAGGATGTATCTTCTGTTGGCATCATCTTGTTATGGTGTCGCCAATCTTGTGTTCAGAAGAGGTGGGTGAGTGTTTGGCAAGGTATCATCCTTCTAGAGTATCCACGAGGATTACAGAAAATCCAGTGGTCAGGGGCATAAGGGTTCTAACGACTAAAAGTTTTGAAGGGGAAGAAATCAATAAGGAATGTATAGCCTAGTTTTCGAAAAACTGAGAAGGTAAGAGAAGTATAGATAGTTTTGAAAACTAGTAATAGTTTTGGAAATAGTTTCACCCTAACTAACGACCATGCTAACTAAGGCTTCCTACAGTTAGGATGACTCTAATACCAGCTCTCTGGGGACCCCGACTCATAAGTAGTGATCACCGGATGCACGTGTAATGTGATCCCTGTGATCAATGCTCACTGAACACACAGAAGCTGAATAACAAGAGTCTTACATCCATACATACCGTATTACACAAATAGGACCATTATGGTCAAGTCTTGAGTATATCATTGCAGCGGAATTCTTCAGTAACAACTTGGGCCCATGCCATCTGCCTTAACCCTACAGGCATTCTGACTGGGAAGCATGCTAGCTCGCATGTTCGTCACCAAGAAATCTTCATCATATCATGTTCTTTTATGCCTAGCCAATAAAATAACCAGTGGCAAGCCAATGAGTACTTTGAATGTACTCGCAAGCAACCCATGATTTGGTTCAAGGTAACAATGCAAGTTGTACAACAAATAAGCAACCTGGCTACAAGCTAGATAAGATATTCTACCAGTTGTGAGTCATGCATCAATGTACTTGGGTAACCTCAAGGACAGGTTACTAATATCAACATAAATAGAATTCAAATCATTCCTGGCTCTTTCAACGTGTCAAGTCACCACCTTGACTCAATACACACACACACCTATTTTCACCAAGATTGTAAAATTCTGTACATAGTTTAAGTAGCACCTCCCAACTGTCCATGATCGTGGACACAACTATTCGAATAGTTTTACACTCTGCAGAGGTTGCGCACTTTACCCACAAGATCCGGGAAGCTTTCGTGTCATCCACGATCCCGTAGTACCTCAAGTACTCGGGGGAAGCACCCGGTCATTACCTTTCCCTAGACGCCACTAACATAGGGTCCACTGGTTGGTGCACGGCCCTCGTGTACTAATGAAAGATTGTGGGACTTGCCCTTTTTACAATGTCACACATACACGATGGGACCAACGGTGTGTCCGGTGCCCTGTAAAAACAGTCATGGTCGCCTATCCAAGCACGACCCCGTCCCGGGAGTGACCTCAAGTCTACCACGTCACTAGTAATGTGGGCACCATGCTAGTATCGGCCTAAGTAATCAATAATGCCCCGTCCCATAAAGGGGTAGAGTGGTGGCACATGTTTGGTTGGGACGGTAATCACACATAAATCTAATCCATCATTTTACCCACACACGAAAAACTCTCTTTGGTACACCACTTCTTCCTCAAGTGGTGGCCTTAATTCAACATCACCCTCGGGCATTAGGGGCACCCGATGGGGTTTTCGAAAGAATGCAACCACGAAGGGTTCATGGTACATATGCAACATCATGCATCAACAACTAATCTTTTGACATTTGCATTTATGCACATGGTAGGGTTATGGGTATGGGTATGCACCACGTGGTGGTTCTCAACAAGTTTACCACCGTCATATTTTTCATCATCAGGCAATGAGAAAAAGGGTACCGATGAACAAGAGGGGTGTCATGGTCAAAGGGCTGCTTGCCTGTCTTAACCAAGTCCTTGGGGTCTTCAAATCCTCTGGTCCTTCTCCAAGTATTCCGTCTACTTCGTCAACTCACGTCGGAAACAAACACAATAATTAACACAACAAGGCAAAAATAAAAGTGCTCTAAAAATAGGAGTTGGACTTTTCTAGGATACCTCCGGTCATATGAAAAATGACCAAGGTGGTTTCATTGGGATAAGATCAATGGATATCTCAGAACATTTCAATATGAGGTAATCAGGGGATTTTTGGATTTGCAAGAAGTGTACAGAAGAATTATTTTCAAAAATGGTCAGAGGCACCCATCTAACAAGGAATGATTTTAGAAGCAGCTAGGAGTTGATTTCACTTGATTTGGAGTTCAAAAGAATTTCCTATGATTTTGCAAAGTTGGCTATACATGGATAAATAGACCAATTTTTGATGTGGTACAGAAAGTATTAAGAAAAATGTTCATAAACTAAGTTATGAACTTAGAAGCATCTAGGAATTTGAATCATGGCATTTGGATCAATTTTGAGCTCTCTGTGATTTTCTAAAGTTCATCACAAAAATAGGAAAAATAGTATTTGATAAATATTTGTGAAGGAAATGCTTATCTAAAAAATGTGACAATAGCTCCACGTGGTAGGGCATGATTTTAGAAACTACTAGAAATTTGAATCATCAAATTTGGAGTTAATTTGAATTATTTATGGATTTTTGAAGTTGACTGGAAAAAGAAAAAGGAAATAAGACTTTAACCTTATCCTGCGCACATGGCGACCGATAGATCGTGGGCCGGCCCAGCGGCTCGGCTGCGCGGGCAGAGGTGGTGACACCGAAGGTGTACTGCGGGAAGGCGCCACCCAGCGGGGCAAGCGAATCGGCCCGAAGCCGTTTCCACTTAACTCGACTGGTGGGCCGGCTCGTTCACCTCTGCCGCTGACGGACGGGCCCTCCTGCCCGCTGGCGGGGCGGTCGTCCTCTCCCTCCCGCTCGAGGCAGAGTTGGGAGGCAGAGCGCACTCCGGCGCTCGTCCGGCGATAGCCGGCGCCTCCGGTCGGCCCCCGCGGCGCTCCGCCTATGGGCGAGCTCAGCGCGGAGCGGCGCATCCGCTGGTGCAGGTCACGGCCGCCGGAGGGGGCCGAGGTGACCGCAGCTTTGATGGTGGCGGGGGAGGTCATCGGCCATCCGTGGCTCTCAGCGTTCGAGCATCCCCGCGACGGTTCGAGGAAGTGGGGAGGTTTGCCGGACCACGTGGAGCCTTTGTGTGGAGGAAAGGGAGGGAGGTCAGCTCGGGACGGTGCAAATTTTGGCGATGGACGATAGCTCGGCTTCGGCCTTGGAGGTGGATGGGGGGCACGGGAGGAAGAATGGCGCGGTCCGGGGGGCGTACGGGAGAGAGAGAGAGAGCCAAAGGAGCAGCGAGGGGCTCGGGGGTGACCTTAAATAGAGGGGGCAAGGTGCACCGCGAGCTCATGCGCCGGCGATGCTGTTGCTGTCGCTGCAAGCCACGGGGGCACGCGTGGGCCTGTTTGCGGCATTTGTAGGGGTGGTCTACGCCCAAAGAAAGGGAGAGAAGGAGCGGGGAAGCGTCAGGGCAGCGCGCGTGTGAGCGTGCTCATTGGAGCTCTCGGCGGCCATGGTGCGCGTGCGAGCAGGGGCAGGAGAGAGATGAAGAAGAGGGCCGACCAGCTGCCGTGTCCCGGACGTCGAGGCCACCTTGGGAGACACCATCTTGACGCCCAAGGCTGTCGGGTGCCTCGGGCAGGACGCGGCTACAGTGCGGGAGCACACTGTAGCGCGCTCGAGAGCGCCCATATGGCCGGCATGGCCGTGTCCTCATGCGCTCTGGATGCGTCCATTTTGCCCAATGGTGTCTAGGGGGTAGAGGGGGTAGTAAACAAAGCACAGACGACCTGGGATGCCTTGGGGAGCCAGTAGGAGAGGAGAGAGGCAGAAGAAGAGGGAGAGAGGGGCTGTCCAGGGAGGTAAATGGGGGTATTTTACCCCTCAATCATTGAGAAATGGCCAGGGGAGAGTTAATGGAGGTAGGAGAGGACTACGAGGAGCTGTGGTAAAAAGTTGAGCTCAAGGAGAATAGTGTAAGTGGTCAAAATGGTGATTTTTGAAAAGTGACAGAAGGTGTTTGATGCAAATTTGGGCAAGTAAATTGACTCCACTTGACATGAGACTTAACAGGATCAAATGGCATATAGAAATAGGGTATTCCACCAAGTTTGAGCTCATTTGAAGAAACTTGCCAATGTAACTTTGGTGAACCCTATAAATCAGCAAAAAAGACTTTTCCAAGATTCAGTCAGGCAAATCATCCCTCCTTGATGCACCACTTGGTGTAGTGTCATCATTTGGGGTTGTGATCATGTCCACAAAAATTGAGGCTACAAGTAAAAAGTTGGTAATGTAGAGTTGTTCAAATTTGGATCTGGTCAGAAAGGGTTTTGGGGCACTTAGATCAAGTTATCCTTCTTCAATACTTGTTCCATTTGGTCTAGATGCATAATTAGACCATTTTAGCATGTGCACCAAGTTCGAGAGCATTTGGAAAAGTTTGGCAGTGTGAAGTTGCTCAAACTTCAAAATGGACAGAAATGGTTTTGAGGGGATTAGATGATGTTTTCTTGATCTTCATGGCATGAGGCTTTGTAAGATCATCAAATATGTCATATCTGACATGATAGAATTTCCCTGGAATTTTTAGAGAATATTTCCTTTGTAAATATTTCAAAAGCTTGAAATATCCAGAAAGGGTTTTTGAAGGATTTGTCCAATATTTTTCACATGACCATGTGTTGAAACTCTTATATATGGACAATATATGCCCTATGAGTTTCCCTGAATTTTGAAAAATATTTTTGAAATTGTTAAATAATTTTAACCTATTAAAGACCATTTCTGGCCTAAAGAAAAAGCTTTTAAATAAAATAGGAAAATAACTTTTAAAATTATACTTTTGTGGTTTAAGGGAGTCCTATACCTAGTAGGATTCAAACATACTTTTTGAAAGATTTTTCACATCCTAAATAAGGTACTCGCAGTGCAAACCTCAATTCAGGGGTTTTTGGAAAAACTGATTTTTGAAAATACTATTTGGCTAAATTATTTTTATAAGAAAATACTGTACCGTTCTATACACATGGCATGATCACTGGGAAAAGGTTTTGGATCAAGAGATGAAGTATAAGAGTTGTATGATTTATTTGATTTTTAGAGCACTTGCAAACAACAAACAGAAAATCAATCAAGCAAAGTCAAAATCACTCAAAAGTTTTTGTCAAACCATATTTTTAGCATGATTATTAGCTTATCTGTTGTGGCATGAAAATCAGGGCGTGACACAATAGTCTGGACCACTCCTGGTGATGACCGTAGTTTGAGGAGTTCACGTATTCACTGTGTGTTAATGCTTTATTCCGGTTCTCTATTAAAAGGAGGCCTTAATATCCCTTAGTTTCCAATATGGACCCCGTTGCCACAGGAAGGTAGGACAAAAGATGTCATGCAAGTTCTTTCCATAAGCACGTATGACTATTTACGGAATACATGCCTACATTATATTAATGAACTGGAGCTAGTGCCGTATCGCCCTAGGATATGACCGTCAGATGATGAATATCATCCAACGAATTACTGATCCAATGCCTACGAATTTATCCTATATTGTTTCTGCTAAGTTACTACTGCTATCGTTACTGTTGTACTTGTTACAAAATTACTGCTATCATTGTTACCGTTACTATTGCTATTATCACTGCTATCAAAACTATCATATTACTTTGCTACTGATTACTTGTTGTAGATAATTAATCTCTAGGTGTGGTTGAATTGACAACTCAACTGCTAATACTTGCAAATATTATTTGGCTCCCTTTGTGTCGAATCTATAAATTTGGGTTGAATACTATTGCGATACCCTGTACTTGTGGGTTATCAAGACCTTTTTCTGGCGCGGTTACCGGGGAGCATAACTATATTTGTTGAGTCACTTGGGATTATTATCAATTTATCACTATTAAGAATCTAAATGATGCTAAGACTAAGATATTTCCCTCTAAGACGAGGGGAGGTAAGGAATTGCCATCCAGTTCTGCTTTAGATTCACCTTCTTTTATAAGTAAACTTGCAACACCACCACATGCTATTAATCCTGATATGTCACAAGTTATTGATGATGCTACTTCTGCTATGAATGATACTTATGATGATGCTAGTACCTTGCATGATGATGATGTGTCACTTGGTGAATTTCTTGATGAACAAATTACTAGAGTAAGACAACATGATGTTGTTGAAGTGATGATGAGCTTGAAATTAAAAAATTTGAAACACCTGCTAGAACTAGCCTTCCAAGATATGATTTTCCTAAGGTACCAGAAAGTTATGTTACGAATGAGGAGACAACTAGAGACATTATTGCTTGTAAGGATAGAGATGATCTAGAGAAATTATTAAGCTTGTATAAAGAAAAGTCTGTGACTGCTAGAATGCAATGTGATCCTAAGTTTGCTACCTCACCTATCTTTATTGATGATAAGGATTATGAATTCTCTGTCGACCCAGAGTTAATTACTTTGGTTGAATATGATCATTTCCATGGTTATGAAACTAAAACTATTGTGGCACATCTCACTAAGCTGAATGACATAGCCACCCTTTTTACTCACGATGAGAAAACTCGTTACTACTATATTCTCAAATTATTTCCATTCTCATTAAAGGGTCATGCTAAAGCCTGGTACAATACTCTTACTCCTTGTTGTGTGCATAGTCCCCAGGATATGAGTTATTACTTCTCTGAAAAATATTTTCCTGCTCATAAGAAACAAGCTACCTTACAAGAAATATTTAACTTCGATGCAGGGCGACGCAGTCGAGCACGGGCGAGCTCCTGGACAAGGATGGAGGTCGAGACGACGAGGGAGGAGACGAGCATAGTGACCGGATCGAGCCAGAGCGCACACTATGCATGACGCAAGCGTGATCACCACGCACACTGGCGCGAGCGGCGCTCTTTGGTGTGGCCAACCATGTCCAGTAGAATGACCTAAGTGCCCTGAGTCTAAATGAGGAAATAAATCGGTCCAGGGGCAAAGAAGAGATTTGCACTTAGCTCCAAAGTAAACCAGCAGCCAAGTGTTTGTGCTGTGCTGTGGGGTCAACTGCTAGGTAACTTAGTAAAAACTTTGTCTGGTGATGATCTCACACTAAGATGATGTAGATCACCAAAAATCAGACAAAGAGGAGGAGTTTAGATGAGGATTCCTCTAGAAAGTGCAAAACATGGCCACATTAGGGCACTATGATGTTTCACTCACATACTTAAGTGCCATGAGCTGAAATTTGGTGGAGTAGGGTTATTTGACCATATGGAGCTGCTGTAAAATTATCATGCCATTTGGAGTTACCAAAGTGGCACTTCCTTCACAAGGCTCCATTCTGACCAGAAACTAGGAAAATTAACTGAGGGTAAATGGCGAAGAGGATAGAGCTAAAACTTGGTGGAGGGAGTAGAGATAGATGTAAGAATGTCCTGGTAAATTTTCAGCTCAAATGAAGCAAGATAAAATAGGGTTGCTTCACAAAGTGAAAATCGGACCAGAAACCAAGATTTGGGGCTGAGCTCACATAGATGATCTCCATAAGCTCAAATTTGGTAGAGAATCATGATTTGGTAAAATGAAGGATGTGACAAACTTTCAACTTATTTGGACCCTGCTGCCACGGGAGGGCAGGACAAAAGATGTCATGCAAGTTCTTTCCATACGCACGTATGACTATTTACGGAATACATGGCAACATTATATTTATGAACTGGAGCTAGTGCTGTATTGCCCTAGGTTATGACTGTCACATGATGAATATCATCCAACGAATCACCGATCCAATTCCTACGAATTTATCCTATTTTTTTGCTAAGTTACTACTGCTATCGTTACGATTGAACTTGTTACAAAATTACTGCTATCACTGTTACCGTTACTATTGCTGTTGTCACTGCTATCAAAACTATCATATAACTTTGCTACTGATTACTTGCAGTAGATAATTAATCTCCAGGTGTGGTTGAATTGACAACTCAGCTGCTAATACTTGAAAATGTTATTTTGCTCCCCTTGTGTTGAATCTATAAAATTGGGTTGAATACTCTACCTTCAAAAACTGTTGCGATCCCCAATACTTGTGGGTTATCAAGGGGGCACACCATGTGGGCACAACTCACCTGGGCGCGCGAGGGAGCCCAGGCACGCCTTGGTGGGTTGTGCCCTCCTCGACCCAACTCTGGTGCCCATCTTCTGGTATATAAGCCATTTGACCTAAAATAATTAAGGAGACGACTTTCGGGACGGAGCGCCGCCGTCTTGGGGCGGAACTTGGGCAGGAGCACTTTTGCCCTCCGGCAGAGCGATTCCGCCGGGGGAACTTCCCTCCCAAAGGGGGAAATCATCGCCATCATCATAACCAACAACTCTCCCATCTTGGGGAGGGCAATCTCCGTCAACATCTTCAATAGCACCATCTCCTCTCAAACCCTGGTTCATCTCTTGTGTTCAATGATTGTACCAGAACCATAGATTGGTGCTTGTGGGTGACCGGTAGTGTTGATTACATCTTGTAGTTGATTACTATATGAATTATTTGGCGAAATATTATATGTTCAAGTCCATTATGTTATTCATTACCCCTTAGATCAAGTAATCATGCGAACTTGATATGTGTTTGATATTTTGATGATATTTATGCTGTGATTCCCTTAGTGGTGTCATGTGAACGTCGACTACATGCCACTAAGACAGAATGCATTGTTTAGTAGCTATTAGATGATGGGTTGCTAGAGAGACAGAAGCTTAAACCCTAGTTTATGCGCTACTTCGTAAGGGGCTGATTTGGATCCAAATGTTTAATGCTATGGTTAGATTTTATCTTAATACTTTTCTCGTAGTTGCGGATACTTGCGAGGGGGTTAATCATAAGTAGGAGGTTTGTTCAAGTAAGAACAACACCTAAGCACCGATCCACCCACATATCAAATTATCAAAGTAGTTAACACAAATCAAGCTAATATGGTGAAAGTGACTAGATGAAATTCCCGTGTGCCCTCAAGAACACTTTTCTTATTATAAGAAACCGTTTTGGCATGTCCTTTGCCACAAAAGGATTGGGCTGCCTTGTTGCATACTATTTGCCGTTACCGTTACTTGCTCGTTACAAATTATCTTGCTATCAAACTATCTGCTACTTACAATTTCAGTGCTGGCAGACATTACCTTGTTGAAAACCACTTGTCATTTCCTTCTACTCCTCGTTGGATTCAACACTCTTACTTATTGAAAATAATATGATTGAACCCCTATACTTGTGGGTCATCGGGCCTCCAGACGGGATCACGGAAGAACAAAAAACTTGTGACACCAGAAAAAGTGTTTGGGGTGTCTCTCTGTTGGTTTCCCGATTTTAGACAATTTATAGAGTTGGAATTAGGTCAGACGAAGCCACTTGGGGCCCATAACGCATCACAGCGCGCCTACCCCCTAGGCACGCCCTGTTTCCTTTCTGTCTCCTTGCTTCTCGTCTGGTATCCTCTTGAACCTTCTAGGGTCTCTCTTATCCAGAAAAAACCGTCAAAAAGTTTCATAGCATTTGGACTCCATTTGGTACCGATTCCCGGAAAACCAACACCAAGAAGGAAACAACAACTAGCGTTTTGCACTAACAATGGTACAAAATACCACAAAAATTATATGAAACATCCAAGATTGATACTATAATAGAATGGAACAATCAAAATTATTGATACATTGGAGACGTATCAAGCATCCCAAACTTAATTCTTTCTCGTCCTTGAGTAGGTAAATGAAAAAAACAAATTGTCGGTGTATTTGGATCGACACCTATGGGATCACAAGAATCCATACTACGGTTGCAGGGCGCGGGGTTGAGAGAAGAGCAGATCCAACAGTTAGCACACGGTTCGTTTACCCAGGTTCGGGCCGCAAGGATGCGTAAAACCCTACTCCTGCTTTGGTGGATTGTATATATGTGTTCTTCAGCTACCTATGGGGCGTGAGGAGCTCCAAAAAGCCAAATCGTGAGGAGTTCTGAAAAGCCCAATCCCCCTCCTGGTAGCCTCGGGCCTCCTTTTATAGGAAAAGGGGTTGCCACAGTGGCACACATGAGGTGGAAAGGGTACAGTGATACGAGGTTATCCCTCGCATTACATGACAAGGCGCATTTAATGTGTCTTGCTTAGGTGTCCTTGCTTTATCGGGGACGGGGAGACATCCGTCTTGTCTGTCGCCGCTCCTTCTTGTGTCGACACGCGCCCTGGCCAGCGATGCCTGGGACGCCATGTAGGCAGGCAGGCAGCTGAGGTGGCGCAATGGTGGGTCTTCCACGAAGATCTGCATGCTGCCACACAGGTGCCTGCCCAGCTGGTTGGGTCAGCAGCTGCATGGGGCGGTGGAAGCTTAGTTGGCGTGGGCTTGATGGTGGCCCTGCAGATGTCCTCGGCAAGGGCCTTGCTGGGGCCTCGACAAGGGTCTTGCCGCAGCGCCTGCTGTCATCCCCGGCAAGGTGCTTGCCGGGGGTCTTGTGGTCCTCCTTGGCTGGGATCCCGCCAAGGGTCGTCGTCTTCTTAGCGCGTGTATCCGATCTTGAATGTCTTCACAAAGATCTGCATGCCACTACGGGGATATCTCCCGAATCCTTGCCCCATGGGGGCAGTGGACTTAAGGGTGATCCGCTCCGTAGGCGTGGGGCGAATTGTCGCGGCAAGGGTCTTGCCGGGGCTGCTAAAGCCGCCCCCGGCAAGGTTCTTGCCGGGGAAATCCGCTTCGCCCCTTTGCTCTTTGTGGTCTTGGCTTTGGGCTTCAATTCCATCGAGCTTCGGTTTTACCCTGGCTCACCTCCCTTGCCGTGCCTGGTGTGGTGGTGCCCGTGGCTCAGACTGCCCGTGCATAGTCATACGGGTACAAAAAGTGTACCCCTCTTTTTGTACATCGACAGGAGCCCCCGGGCCTGGGCCACACATAAGCGCGACGCGTTGTTGGGCTAGGCCCATAACGGTGCACGGGCAGGTGGGACGGTTTTCACCGTGGTAAGATTTTCCGCGCGCTTCACCCCCCACGACCCGCGCGCGCGGCGCGGGGTGGAGGGGCGTGCGTGACGTGGACGGCATGCGTGGGGCGGTTTCCACAGGCATGCGTCACGTTGCAGTAAAAAGGCGGCTTCGTGCCTTCCCCATAACCGGGGGGAGGCTTGGAGACGTGGCCCATTTACTGAATGGGGCCGAGGTGCGGTCCTCAAGGCATCCACTCCCCATGATCACGGGGTGGGGAGAGGTCGCCTCACCCGTCCCCTCGGTTCTGCACGTCTGCCACGTGCCTCCCATGCGCTTGGGGTGGCAAACGGTGGAGGCGGGAAACCGGGCCATCGCTGGTTGGGGGGGCGGGTCGGCCCCGGTTCCTTGCGCCTTCTGTGTCTTGATTGGCCGAGCGGGGCGGTCGAACCCCAGCCCCGCCCCTTTATAAAGAGCGGGAGGGGAGGGACGGCGCCCCGCACTCTTCCATCTTCTTTCTCCTTCAGCTTCTGCTCCTCTCTTCCGTTCGCCATGGAGAGAGGAAATCCCGGCCCTTCAACGGTGGCGCCGAGGGTCACCGCTCGACAACGCGTCCCTCCTTCTCCTGCACCCGCGGTGGCAGAGCCGGCCACGAGGGGAAGGGGGAGGGGGAGAGGCCGTGGGCGAGGCCGGGGCACTCGGGGAAGAGGAGGATGGGGCGGCCCGCCGGCCTCGCCCCCGCCAGCAGCTCCTCCCCCAGTGGAGGGCCATGTTGGGGACGACCCTTGCGAGTTCTTCGTCAGGTTGCGGCGGCCGCCGCGCCGTCGCCTTCATCTCCCGACCCCATTTGCGCGGGAGATGGAGCTGGATCCGCCGGAGTCGCTACGGCTGCACATGAGGGGCTGCGGGATCAGTGGCACGCGGGTCCGCGTCAACTTTCCTGCTCCTCATGTGATGTATCTTCGTCAGGGATGGAAGACGTTTGCTCGCATCCATAGCCTGACGGATGGGCTCACTCTCCATTTTAAGTTGATGGAGGGTGGCCTTCTCTCCATCAAGGTCTTCGGGCACTTTGGGACTCGTGCAAGGTGCTGCGTGGAGAGCTCCTCCTCCGACGAAGACTCCTCCTCGAACGAGGGTGACGAGGAGGATAGCGGCAGCGACGACGAGGGCGGTAGGCGGCAGGATGACGGGTCCGACTAGGTGTCGGGCCCGCTCCTGGTGGCATCGGCGACCCCATCTTTCGCATCGCCGGCTCCTTGAACTTCTCGGGGCCGTCCCCTTGGCGGATGGCGTAGGGAGACCGCGGAAGAGGAAGAGGAAGAAGGCGGGAGGCAAGGTTGTCATGTCGGAGTACACGGGAACCGACGCCTTCGACGCGTACTGACGTCCTACCGCCTCGTCTTCGAGCTCTACTTCTGGCGCCGCCATCACCATCCAGCCTTTGGTCGGCCACCAAGATGTCAACTTGGTGTCTTCTGCCACCCATAGCTCGCCTAGGCGCTCCTTTTGCCCTTCTCGCCTCCTTGACCTACCTCCTGAGGAGAGGGACAAGAAAGGCATTATGGGCATCTTATCTCTTTTTAGTTTGTAAGCCTTCGGGCATCTGTTAATTTTAGAACTTGTAATCCCCTTGTTCATGTTTTTCATTCCCTACGGACTGTACCTGAATGGAATGTTTTTAATGAAAAAGGGATGTTTGCCGGGTTATTTGTTTGTGGGTGAAACTGTTGGGGAACGTAGTATTTTAAAATTTTCCTACGATCACGCAAGATCTATCTACCAGATGCATAGCAACGAGAGGGAAGAGTGTGTCTACGTACCCTCGTAGACCGGGAGCGGAAGCGTCAAGTGACGCGGTTGATGTTGTCGAACTTCTTCGCGATCCAACCGATCAAGCACCGAACGTACGACACCTCCGCGTTCAGCACACGTTCAGCTTGATACCGTCCCACGAGCTCTTGATCCAGTTGAGCTTCACGGGAGAGTTTCGTCAGCACGACGGCGTGGTGACGGATATGATGTGTTCACCGGCGCAGGGCTTCGCCTAAGCTCCGCGACGGTATGACCGAGGTGTGATTCTGTGGAGGGGGGCACCGCACACGGCTAAAACAATTCAACTTGTGTGTCTTTGGGTGCCCCCCTGCCCCGTATATAAAGGAGCAAGGGAGGGAGGCCGGCCGGCTCTTCCTGGTGCGGCTAGGGAAGGAGTCCTACTAGGAATAGGATTGCAATCCTATTCCTAGTAGGATTCACCAAAAGGAAGAAGAGGGAAAGGAATAGGAGAGGTGGCGCCCCCCCAATCCTAGTCCAACTAGGAACCCAAGGTGGGGGCGCCGGCCAGCCCTATGGGCTGCCTCTCTCTTTCCCTTTAGGCCCACTATGGACCATCCCCTCTCGTAGGGGGTTCCGGTAACCCCCTCCGGCAATCCCGGTATATCCGAAACTTTTCCGGAACACTTCCGGTGTCCGAATATAGTTGTCCAATATATCAATCTTTATGTCTCGGACATTCCGAGACTCCTCGTCATGTCCGTGATCTCATCCGGGACTCCGAACTACTTTCGGTACATCAATACTCATAAACTCATAGTACCGATCGTCATCAAACGTTAAGCGTGCGGACCCTACGGGTTCGAGAACTATGTAGACATGACCGAGACTCATCTCCGATCAATAACCAATAGCGGAACCTGGATGTTCATATTGGCTCCTACATATTCTACGAAGATCTTTTATCGGTCAGAACCGCATAACAACATACGTTGTTCCTTTTGTCAAACAGTATGTTACTTGCCCGAGATTCGATCGTCGGTATCTCTATACCTAGTTCAATCTCGTTACCGGCAAGTCTCTTTACTCGTTCCGTAACACATCATCTCGTGACTAACTCATTAGTCTTTTGCTTGCAAGGCTTATTGTGATGTGTGTTACCGAGAGGGCCCAGAGATACCTCTTCGACACTCGGAGTGACAAATCCTAATCTTGATCTATGCCAACACCACGAATACTTTCGGAGACACCTGTAGAGCATCTTTATGATCACCCAGTTACGTTGTGACATTTGATAGCACACAAGGTGTTCCTACGGTATTCGGGAGTTGCATAATCTCATAGTCATAGGAACATGTATAAGTCATGAAGAAAGCAATAGCAGTAAAACTAAACGATCATAGTGCTATGCTAACGGATGGGTCTTGTCCATCACATCATTCTCCTAATGATGTGATCCCATTGATCAAATGACAACTCATGTCTATGGCTAGGAAACATAACCATCTTTGATCAATGAGCTAGTCTAGTAGAGGCATACTAGGGACATACTGTTTTGTCTATGTATTCACACATGTACTAAGTTTCCGGTTAATACAATTCTAGCATGAATAAAAGACATTTATCATGATATAAGGAAATACAAATAACATCTTTATTATTGCCTCTAGGGCATATTTCCTTCAGTCTCCCACTTGAACTAGAGTCAATAATCTAGATTACAAATTGATGATCCTCACACCCATGGAGTCTTGGTGCTGATCATGTTTTGCCCGTGGAAGAGGCTTAGTCAACGGGTCTGCAACATTCAGATCCGTATGTATTTTGCAAATTTCTATGTCTCCCTCCTTGACTAGATTGCGGATGGAATTGAAGCGTCTTTTGATGTGCTTTGTTCTCTTGTGAAACCTGGATTCCTTCACCAAGGCTATGGCTCCAGTGTTGTCACAAAAGATTTTCATTGGACCCGATGCACTAGGTATTACACCTAGATCGGATATGAACTCCTTCATCCACACTCCTTCATTTGCTGCTTCCGAAGCAGCTATGTATTCCGCTTCACACGTAGATCCTGCCACGACGCTCTGCTTGGAACTGCACCAACTGACAGCTCCACCGTTCAATAAAAAAAAACATATCCGGTTTGTGACTTTGAGTCATCTGGATCAGTGTCAAAGCTAGAATCGACGTAACCGTTTACGACGAGCTCTTTGTCACCTCCATATACGAGAATCATATCCTTTGTTCTTTTCAGATACATTCGGATGTTTTTGACCGCTGTCCAGTGATCCACTCCTGGATTACTTTGGTACCTCCCTGCTAGACTTATAGCAAGGCACATATCAGGTCTGGTACACATCATTGCATACATGATAGATCCTATGGCTGAGGCATAGGGAATGACTTTCATTTTCTCTCTATCTTCTGCAGTGGTCGGGCATTGAGTCTTACTCAACTTCATACCTTGTAAAACAGGCAAGAACCCTTTCTTTGACTGATCCATTTTGAACTTCTTCAAAATCTTATCAAGGTATGTGCTTTGTGAAAGTCCAATTAAGCGTCTTGATCTATCTCTATAGATTTTGATGCCTAATATGTAAGCAACTTCTCCGAGGTCTTTCATCGAAAAACTTTTATTCAAGTATCCTTTTATGCTATCCAGAAAATCTATATCATTTCCAATCAACAATATGTCATCTACATATAATATTAGAAATGCTACAGAGCTCCCACTCACTTTCTTGTAAATACAGGCTTCTCCAAAAGTCTGTATAAAACCATATGCTTTGATCACCTCATCAAAGCGTATATTCCAACTCCGAGATGCTTGCACCAGTCCATAGATGGATCGCTGGAGTTTGCATACTTTGTTAGCATCTTTTGGATCGACAAAACCTTCTGGTTGCATCATATACAACTCTTCTTTGAGATATCCATTTAGGAATGCAGTTTTGACATCCATTTGCCAGATTTCATAATCATAAAATGCGGAAATTGCTAACATGATTCGGACAGACTTAAGCATCGCTACAGGTGAGAAAGTCTCATTGTAGTCAACTTCTTGAACTTGTCGAAAACCTTTCGCAACAAGTCGAGCTTTATAAACAATAATATTACCGTCTGCGTCGGTCTTCCTCTTGAAGATCCATTTGTTTTCGATGGCTTGCCGATCAACGGGCAAGTCAACCAAAGTCCACACTTTGTTCTCATACATGGATCCCATCTCAGATTTCATGGCTTCAAGCCATTTTGTGGAATCTGGGCTCATCATCGCTTCCTCATAGTTTGTAGGTTCATCATGGTCTAGTAACATGATTTCCAGAACTGGGTTGCCGTACCACTCTGGTGCGGAACGTACTCTGGTTGATCTACGACGTTCAGCAGAGACTTGATCCGAAGATTCATGATCATTATCATTAACTTCCTCACTAATTGGTGTAGGAATCACTGGAACAATTTCCTGTGATGTACTACTTTCCAATCTGGGAGAAGGTACAATTACCTCATCAAGTTCTACTTTCCTCCCACTCACTTCTTTCGAGAGAAACTCTTTTTCTAGAAAGGATCCGTTCTTAGCAACGAATATTTTGCCTTCGGATCTGTGATAGAAGGTGTACCCAACAGTCTCTTTTGGGTATCCTATGAAGACACATTTTTCCGACTTGGGTTCGAGCTTATCAGGTTGAAGTGTTTTCACATAAGCATCGCAGCCCCAAACTTTAAGAAACGACAACTTTGGTTTCTTGCTAAACCAAAGTTCATAAGGTGTCGTATCAACGGATTTAGATGGTGCCCTATTTAACGTGAATGCAGCTGTCTCTAAAGCATATCCCCAAAATGATAGTGGTAAATCGGTAAGAGACATCATAGATCGTACCATATCTAATAAAGTACGGTTACGACGTTCGGACACACCATTACGCTGTGGTGTTCCAGGTGGCGTGAGTTGTGAAACTATTCCACATTGTTTCAAATGAAGACCAAACTCGTAACTCAAATATTCTCCTCCACGATCAGATCGTAGAAACTTTATTTTCTTGTTACGATGATTCTCTACTTCACTCTGAAATTCTTTGAACTTTTCAAATGCTTCAGACTTTTGTTTCATTAAGTAGATATATACCCATATCTGCTCAAATCATCAGTGAAGGTCAGAAAATAACGATACCCGCCGCGAGCATCAACACTCATTGGTCCACATACATCAGTATGTATGATTTCCAACAAATCTGTTGCTCGCTCCATAGTTCCGGAGAACGGAGTTTTAGTCATCTTGCCCATGAGGCATGGTTCTCAAGCACCAAGTGATTCATAATCAAGTGATTCCAAAAGTCCATCATTATGGAGTTTCTTCATGCGTTTTACACCAATATGACCTAAACGGCAGTGTCACAAATAAGTTGCACTATCATTATTAACCTTGCATCTTTTGGTTTCAATATTATGAATATGTGTATCACTACAATCGAGATCCAATAAGAATAGACCACTCTTTAAGGGTGCATGACCATAAAAGATATTATTCATTAAAATGGAACAACCATTATTCTCTGATTTGAATGAATAACCGTCTCGCAATAAACAAGATCCAGATATAATATTCATGCTTAACGCTGGCACCAAATAACAATTATTTAGGTCTAAAACTAATCCCGAAGGTAGATGTAGAGTTAGCGTGCCGACGGCGATCACATCGACTTTGGAACCGTTTCCCACGCGCATCGTCACCTCGTCCTTAGCTAATATTCGTTTAATCCGTAGTCCCTGTTTCGAGTTACAAATATTAGCAACCGAACCGGTATCAAATACCCAGGTACTACTACGAGAATTAGTAAGGTACACATCAATAACATGTATATCACATATACCTTTGTTCACCTTGCCATCCTTCTTATCCGCCAAAAACTTGGGGCAGTTCCGCTTCCAGTGTCCATTCCCCTTGCAATAGAAGCACTCAGTTTCAGGCTTGGCTCTAGATTTGGGTTTCTGCGTGGAAGTAGCAACTGACTTGCTATTCCTTTTGAAGTTCCCTTTCTTTCCCTTGCCCTTTTTCTTGAAACTAGTGGTCTTGCTAACCATCAACACTTGATGCTCCTTTTTGATTTCTACCTCCGCAGCTTTGAGCATAGCGAAGAGCTCGGGAATTATCTTTTGCATCCCTTGCATGTTATAGTTCATCACGAAGCCTTTATAGCTTGGTGGCAGTGATTGAAGAACTCTATCAATAACACTATCCTCGTCAACTTTGCAACCAAGTTGAGTCATATGATTGTAGTACCCAGACATTCTGAGCAAGTGTTCACTGATAGAACTATTCTCCTACATCTTGCAGCTGTAGAACTTATTGGAAATCTCATATTTCTCAATTCGGGCATTTGCTTGAAATATTAACTTCAACTCCTGGAACATCTTATATGGTCCATGACGTTCAAAACGTCGTTGAAGTCCCGGTTCTAAGCCGTAAAGCATGGCACACTGAACTCTCGTGTAGTCATCAGAGCGCGACTGCCAGACGTTCAAAGCGTCTACATTAGCGGAAGGGGGCTTGTCACCTAGCGGTGCTTCAAGGACATAATTCTTCTGTGCAGCAATGAGGATAATCCTCAGGCTACGGACCCAATCCGTGTAATTGCTACCATCATCTTTCAACTTAGCTTTCTCTAGGAATGCATTAAAAATTTAAAGGAACGGTAGCACGGGCCATTGATCTACAACGACATAGATATGCAAAACTATCAGGACTAAGTTCATGATAAATTAAAGTTCAATTTAATCATATTAATTTAAAGAACTCCCACTTAGATAGACATCCCTCTGGTCATCTAAATGATCACGTGATCCAAATCAACTAAACCATGTCCGATCATCACGTGAGATGGAGTAGTTTCAATGGTGAACATCTTATGTTGATCATATCTACTATATGATTCACGCTCGACCTTTCGGTCTCCAGTGTTCCGAGGCCATATCTGTATATGCTAGGCTCGTCAAGTTTAACCCGAGTATTCTGCGTGTGCAAAACTGGCTTACACCCGTTGTATTTGAACGTAGAGCTTATCACACCCGATCATCACGTGGTGTCTCAGCACGACGAACTTTCGCAACGGTGCATACTCAGGGAGAACACTTATACCTTGAAATTTAGTAAGGGATCATCTTATAATGCTACCGTCGTTCTAAGCAAAATAAGAAGCATAATAAGATAAACATCACATGCAATCAAAATATGTGACATGATATGGCCATCATCATCTTGTGCTTTTTATCTCCATCTCCAAAGCACCGTTATGATCACCTTCGTCACCGGCGCGACACCTTGATCTCCATTGTAGCATCGTTGTCGTCTCGCTAACTATTGCTTCAACGACTATCGCTACCGCTTAGTGATAAAGTAAAGCAATTACATGGCGATTGCATTTCATACAATAAAGCGACAACCATATGGCTCCTGCCAGTTGCCGATAACTTTACAAAACATGATCATCTCATACAAAACCGTATAACTCATCATGTCTTGACCATATCACATCACAACATGCCCTGCAAAAACAAGTTAGACGTCCTCTACTTTGTTGTTGCAAGTTTTACGTGGCTGCTACGGGCTTAGCAAGAACCGTTCTTACCTACGCATACAAAACCACAACGATGTTTCGTCAAGTATGTGCTGTTTTAACCTTCACAAGGACCGGGCGTAGCCACACTTGATTCAGCTAAAGTGAGAGAGACAGACACCCGCCAGTCACCTTTAAGCAACGAGTGCTCGTAACGGTGAAACCAGTCTCGCGTAAGTGTACGCGTAATGTCGGTCCGGGCCGCTTCATCTCACAATACCGCCGAAGCAAAGTATGACATGCTGGTAAGCAGTATGACTAGTATCGCCCACAACTCATTGTGTTCTACTCGTGCATATCATCTACGCATAGACCTGGCTCTGATGCCACTGTTGGGGAACGTAGTATTTTAAAATTTTCCTACGATCACGCAAGATCTATCTACCAGATGTATAGCAACGAGAGGGAAGAGTGTGTCTACGTACCCTCGTAGACCGGGAGCGGAAGCGTCAAGTGACGCGGTTGATGTTGTCGAACTTCTTCGCGATCCAACCGATCAAGCACCGAACGTACGGCACCTCCGCGTTCAGCACACGTTCAGCTTGATGACGTCCCACGAGCTCTTGATCCAGTTGAGCTTCACGGGAGAGTTTCGTCAGCACGACGGCGTGGTGACGGATATGATGTGTTCACCGGCGCAGGGCTTCGCCTAAGCTCCGCGACGGTATGACCGAGGTGTGATTCTGTGGAGGGGGGCACCGCACATGGCTAAAACAATTCAACTTGTGTGTCTTTGGGTGCCCCCCTGCCCCCGTATATAAAGGAGCAAGGGAGAGAGGCCGGCCAACTCCTCCTGGTGAGGCTAGGGAAGGAGTCCTACTAGGAATAGGATTGCAATCCTATTCCTAGTAGGATTCACCAGAAGAAAGAAGAGGGAAAGGAATAGGAGAGGTGGCGCCCCCCCAATCCTAGTCCAACTAGGAACCCTAGGTGGGGCGCCGGCCAGCCCTATGGGCTGCCTCTCTCTTTCCCTTTAGGCCCACTATGGACCATCCCCTCTCGTAGGGGGTTCCGGTAACCCCCTCCGGCAATCCCGATAAATCCGAAACTTTTCCGGAACACTTCCGGTGTCCGAATATAGTCGTCCAATATATCAATCTTTATGTCTCGGACATTCCGAGACTCCTCGTCATGTCCG
The DNA here is from genome assembly GCA_902687465.1 of Secale cereale. Lineage (NCBI taxonomy): Eukaryota > Viridiplantae > Streptophyta > Magnoliopsida > Poales > Poaceae > Secale > Secale cereale. Next base: position 757,511,730 of record LR738710.1, read on the forward strand.
TGATCTCATCCGGGACTCCGAACTACCTTCGGTACATCAATACTCATAAACTCATAATACCGATCGTCATCAAACGTTAAGCGTGCGGACCCTACGGGTTCGAGAACTATGTAGACATGACCGAGACTCATCTCCGATCAATAACCAATAGCGGAACCTGGATGTTCATATTGGCTCCTACATATTCTACGAAGATCTTTTATCGGTCAGAACCGCATAACAACATACGTTGTTCCTTTTGTCAAACGGTATGTTACTTGCCCGAGATTCGATCGTCGGTATCTCTATACCTAGTTCAATCTCATTACCGGCAAGTCTCTTTACTCGTTCCGCAACACATCATCTCGTGACTAACTCATTAGTCTTTTGCTTGCAAGGCTTATTGTGATGTGTGTTACCGAGAGGGCCCAGAGATACCTCTCCGACACTCGGAGTGAAAAATCCTAATCTTGATCTATGCCAACACCACGAATACTTTCGGAGACACCTGTAGAGCATCTTTATGATCACCCAGTTACGTTGTGACGTTTGATAGCACACAAGGTGTTCCTACGGTATTCGGGAGTTGCATAATCTCATAGTCATAGGAACATGTATAAGTCATGAAGAAAGCAATAGCAGTAAAACTAAACGATCATAGTGCTATGCTAACGGATGGGTCTTGTCCATCACATCATTCTCCTAATGATGTGATCCCGTTGATCAAATGACAACTCATGTCTATGGCTAGGAAACATAACCATCTTTGATCAATGAGCTAGTCTAGTAGAGGCATACTAGGGACATACTGTTTTGTCTATGTATTCACACATGTACTAAGTTTCCGGTTAATACAATTCTAGCATGAATAAAAGACATTTATCATGATATAAGGAAATACAAATAACATCTTTATTATTGCCTCTAGGGCATATTTCCTTCAGAAACCCACGACAAGGAATAAATCCTTGATATCTTTAAGATGAACATTTTCTCGCCCGGCAACAGGCCTTGCCGTCTCCCTACTTCGCTCGACCTTTCTCACTCCTTTGGCGGAGGCAGGGATGAAGTGGGCTTAGGCTCCTCGTTTCATCCTTTCGCTGCCGCGACTACGACCAAACTTAGTCCCAGGAACGAGCCCTAGGGCCTAGAGTTATGGGAGCACGGTATCTTAAGGAAAAGAACGAGGTTTCACATACCTCAGTCCATAAGGGAATGCATGATAAGGGATGAAGAACTTATCTGAAGTTGCAGCTTTGCTCTCGTAGCCCCCGGCAACACTGGCTTGCCGGGGGCCTAGGTGCTAGTCTGTTCCTCTTTCTTCTCCCCAAGTGGCTTCGGCAAGGATATCTGTGCGTCCTGTGAACCAAAGGATATAGAGGAAAGACAGAGAGATGCAAACTCGACCTCTAAGCTAGGGGTTAGCTGCCGCTAAGCACTATCAACCCTAACCAAGGACGAGACTCGACTCAGCATGCATGCTATAACTTAGGGCGCCAGCGCTTCATTTATTTATGCTCAGGGTCTATGCCTGGCTTTGTACAAAGGGTTACATGCCTTGCCGGCAAGGCTTGTACAAAAGGTGGCTTGCCGGGGGGCCCGGCAAGCCGCGCCTTATGGGTAAAACTTGCGAAGATGCTCAATGTTCCAGGAATTGCTCACCGGAATGGCATTTTCGGTCTCCAGGCGGACTGCGCCAGGCCTGGTGACTCATATTACCCGATAAGGGCCTTGCCACTTCGGCATCAACTTGTTTGTAGTCTTGGCCAACTGAACGCGCCGAAGAACAAGGTCGCCTTCCTCAAAGCTTCGGGCATGGACCTTGTGGCTATGGTAGCGGCGCAAGGCTTGCTGGTAGCGTGCTGCTCTCACAGCCGCCCGAAGACGATCTTCCTCAAGGAGCATTGCGTCATCTTGCTGCAGTTGCTCTTGCTCAAGCTCATCATAAGCGAGCACTCGAGGTGACCCGTATATGAGTTCAGTGGGGAGAACTGCTTCTGCCCCGTATATCATGGCAAAGGGTGTCTGGCCGATGGCTCAATTTGGCGTCGTTCTGATCGACCAAAGAACCGCCGGCAACTCATCAATCCAGCGCCTTCCACTCTTGTGTAGCCTGTCAAAGGTCTTTGTCCTTAGGCCTCGTAGCACTTCAGCGTTTGCCCTCTCAGCTTGACCATTGCTTCGGGGGTGAGCAACGGAAGCGAAACAGACTTTGCTGCCGAGGTCTTGGGTATATTGCATGAAGGTGTGGCTTGTGAACTGTGTGCCGTTGTCGGTGATGACCCTGTTGGGTACACCAAAACGGCACACTAGTCCCTTGAAGAACTTGACGGCTGACAGAGCTGTGACCTTCCTCACTGCCTCCACCTCCGGCCACTTTGTGAACTTGTCGATTGCAATGTACAAGTACTCAAAGCCCCCGACAGCGCGGGGGAAAGGGCCCAGTATGTCGAGCCTCCAGACCGAGAAGGGCCAGGAGAGAGGAATGGTTTGAAGGGCTTGAGCTGGTTGATGAAGTTTCTTTGAATGAAACTGGCACGCTTCACACCTGGTGACCAGCGCGATCGCATCCTGGAGGGCTGTGGGCCAGAAGAAGCCTTGCCGGAATGCCTTGACGGCAAGGGCTCTCGACCCTATGTGGGATACACATATGCCTCCATGTATCTCCGCCAACAGCCCCAGTCCTTCCTCTTGAGGGATACACTTCAATTTGACGCCGTTTGGTCTCTTTCTGTATAGGACGTCATCGACGAACTGGTACATAGCAGACCGACGGGCTACTTTTTCCGATTCTTCCTGCTCCCGAGGAAGTTCCCCAGTCTGGAGGAATCGGACGGTATGCTATGCCCACGCTGGAGCCTGGGGCTCGACGGCGAGGACTAAAGGCATTTCCTCCGCCATGGGAGCGGCTGTCTCGACGGCAAGAGCTTGACGCTCCGCCGGAGCTAGCCGTCCAGTGGCGGACTCAGTGTCTCCGGCAACATCCTTGCCGGCGGCTCCGGGGAGCTCGGCGGGAAAGTACTTGCCGGGCCCTGATTTCCTCCTCTTGTTCTGCTCTGTTGATGGATCAACGGATGGCTGAGAAAGCTGAAGCACAAAGGTACCTGGTTCCACAGGTAGCTTGAGGGCAGCGCGCTTTGACAGGTAATCGGCGATGTCGATCTTCGCTCGGGGAACGTGCTCTGCCTGTATACCATCAAAGCGCTCTTCCAGCTTTCTCACTTCATCGACGTAGATCTTCATCAACGGGCTCTGGTAATCTTTGTTGACTTGCTTGACGACAAGCTGCGAATCGCCCCTGACGATGAGTTTCTTGATTCCGAGGTCTGCCGCGATCCTAAGACCAGCAAGCAGCCCCTCATACTCAGCAGTATTGTTCATTGATACCTCCCTGGGGAAGTGTATCTGGACCACGTACTTGAGGTGCTCTCCAGTGGGCGCGACCAGCAGTACGCCAGCCCCGGCGCCCTGTAAGGAGAAAGCTCCATCAAAGTACATGATCAAGTTGCAACTCGCCTCTTTGCCGGGGAGAGCAGTTTCCTGGACTTCTTCATCACGCGTCGCGGTCCATTCTGCAACGAACTCCGCCAGGACTCGGCTTTGAATTGTCGAGGTACTTTCAAACTTGAGGCCAAAGCTGGACAGCTCCAGTGCCCACTCTACAATTCTTCCCGTTGCATCTGGATTGTGCAATATCCGTTGTAGAGGGAGGCGAATGACGACAGTGATCTCGTGCGCCTGGAAGTAGTGACGCAGCTTCCTTGAGGCCATAAGAAGGCCGAAGAGCAATTTCTGCACACCGGAGTACCTTGATCTAGCCCCCTGCAAGAGGGAGCTAACAAAGTAGACCGGGTGCTGCATCATTTTCTTCCTTGGCTGCACTCCAACCGGCCATGTTGTCTCTACATCAGTGGCATCAGGCTCTGTCGCTGCTATCACCTCATCATCAATTTCTCTCTGCGCCACTAGTGCGGCGTTGACCACCTGGTTTGTTGTCGCCAAGTATAGCAGCAACGGTTCTTGTGGCCTAGGCGCAACTAGTATTGTCGTGGAGGAAAGATACCTCTTCAAATCTTGTAATGCTGCTTCAGCTTCTGGTGTCCACTCCATCGGGCCTGCCTTTTTCAAAATCTTGAAAAAGGGGAGGGCGCGCTTGGCAGACTTGGAAATGAATCTGCTCATGGCGGCAACACAGCCAGCAAGCCGACGCACATCCTTGACCCGTTTGGGTGCTTCAATCTGCTCTATAGCTTTGATCTTGTCCGGATTGGCCTCTATCCCACGCTGCGACACAAAGAACCCGAGAAGCTTGCCGGACGGGATGCCGAAGACGCACTTCTCAGGGTTCAGCTTGAGGTTGATCTTGTGTAGATTTACAAATGTTTCTCGTAAATCCGGTATAAGGGTTGCCCTGTTCTTTGTTTTGACCACTATATCATCCATATAAGCCTCCATATTTCTATGAAGCTGGGGTTCAAAACCAATTTGGACTGCCCTTGCAAACGTCGAGCCAGCACTCTTTAACCCGAAAGGCATTCGTACGAAATAGTATGTACCACATGGGGTGATGAATGTTGTCTTCTCTTCGTCTTATCTTGCCATGAAGATCTGATGGTAGCCGGAGTAGGCATCGAGGAATGACAACAGGTCACACCCAGCCGTGGAGTCAACAATCTGGTCGATGCGCGGCAACGGGAAGGGGTCCTTGGGACAAGCTTTATTGATATCTGTGTAATCAATACATAGCCTCCACTTCCCATTTGCCTTGCGCACTACCACTGGATTGGCCAACCACGTTGGATGGAGCACTCCTCTTACCAAACCCGCTGCTTCCAGTTTCCGGATCTCCTCCGTGATGAACTCTTGTCGTTCCAAAGCTTGCTTCCTGACCTTCTGCTTGACGGGCCGCGCGTGATGATAGACAGCAAGGTGGTGCTCAATCACCTCCCTTGGAACGCCGGGGATGTCGGATGCTTGCCATGCAAACACGTCGACATTTGCCCGCAGGAAGGTGACGAGCGCGTCTTCCTATTTGTCGTCAAGGGTGGAGCTTATGGTGAAAGCTCCTCCCGTGCCGTCCTCCTTGATGGAAACCTTCTTTGTTCCCTGCGGTGTGGCCCTGGACCTCTTGTTTCTGCCGCTGGAGCTCTGTGGCACGTCCTCGACGGGAGCGCGACACTCCGAAGAGGTGCGCTTACCGGAGTGGGTGTCCGAGGTCTCACCGGTCTTCTTCTTGCCGATGGAGCTCTCTGGCACGTCCTCGACGGGAGCACAACACTCCGAAGAGGTGCGCTTGCCGGAGTGGGTGCCCAAGGTCTCACCGATCTTCTTCTTCTTCCCTCCTGGGGCTCCAGCGGCAGGAGCAAGTGCCCTCGTGGCGGCAGCTGCTGCAACCGCTTGCTGGTATAGTTGGTCAGCGCAAATCAGCGCATCTTTCGTATCGGAGGGGATGGTGATGATCGTCACAGGTCCTGGCATCTTCAGGGTGTTGTAGGGGACGGTGATGAACTTGGCCAGCGCTGGCGGCCAAGGATCCTGTTGTAAGGCAAGGGAATCTTGGCAACATCGAACACGATCCTCTCCGTCCTGTTATTCAGATCACTTCCAAAAGTCACGGGCAGCGTGACTTTCCCCTTTGGTTGACTTCTCCCCGGGTTGACCCCCTGAAACGTGCCCGTCTCTTCGAGGTCTCCCTCAGGAATTTGCAGCTTCTCGACCACGGTGGGCGAGAGTAGGTTCAGACCGGCCCCGCCATCGACTAGCATCTTTGTCACCTTGAGGTTGCGTATCGTTGGTGAAACCAACAATGGCAAGCACCCGACCATAGTAGTGCGATCAGGGTGATCCTCGGTGTCAAAAATGATAGGTGTGCTGGACCATTTCAGCGGCTTTTGGGCGCCGGACGACGGCTCCATCGCTGTAATCTCACGCGCCCACTGTTTAAGTTGGCGGTGAGAAGTATGCAGCGAGGCGCCACCATCGACGCACATGGCCTCCGTAGTTTTCTGAAATTCTTGGTCGCCGGACTCGTCGTCCTCTTCGTGATCGTCGTCTTCTGGTCTCCTGTCACGGCCCCGGGCGGGCCTCTCCTGCTGTTTATCCTTGCCGGGACGGCCTACTTGGCCGTCACGCTTCTTGCCGGACCCTTCAGCATCGTCCTGGCCCTTCTCCTTGTCCCGGCTCTCATATTCAGCCCTCTGCTTCTCAGCAAGGAGCTCAACCTGTCAGCAGTCCTGGAGATCATGGCCCTTGGTGCGATGGATCTTGCAGTATCGCTTGCCGGAGTTTCCTGGCTTCTCGGCAGCCGCCAAGGCCCGGCAGGCGACACACCCGGCAATCTCCTTGCCGGGGTCACCCGCCCTAGATTTCTTGGCGGAGCCGGCGTCATCAGATCCCTCGACGGCAAGCACGGCTTTACCCTTGCGCTTCCTATTGCGGTGCCGGCCTTTCTTCATCGGGGCCGCAGTATCCTCATCTGAAGAGTCGGTTTCCGTGCCGGCGTCTTCGCCGGGGTACTTCCTTCCCTCTTCACCCCGGGCACATCTGTCAGCAAGAACATAGAGTTCCGCCACATCTTTCACCTTGGTCATCGCCAGTTCTTCGCGCATATTGCGGTTATGCACATTCTGATGGAACACGCTGATTATGGCGGCAGGGTGAACATCAGGGATGTTGTACTGCACCCGGCTGAACCTCTGTATATACTTGCGCAGACTCTCGCCTTCCTTTTGGGGTATGACATGCAGGTCACTCGCTTGGCCATGGGGTTGGTGACCTCCAGTAAAGGCGCCAACAAACTCATGGCACAAGTCCGACCAGGAGGAAATAGAGTCTATCGGCAAGTGCATCAACCACGACATGGCGTTGGGTTTAAGAGCCAATGTAAAGTAATTCACAAGCACCTTATCGTCGCGGGCTCTGGCAGCCTGCATCGCGATGGTGTAGATGCTGAGGAACTTCGACGGGTGGGTCTTGCGGTTGTACTTCTCGCCAACGTCAGGCTTGAAGGTGCGGTGGGTGGGCCACTGGAACTACCGCAGCTCACGGGTAAAGGCCGGACAGCCTACCTCGTAAGGTAGACCCCCAGGGCTCTCCGGTGCTGGGCGGTCCACAGCAGGCCCTGCTTGCATGTCTGACTGGTGGCGCGCTCTGCGCCGGCGCTCGATGGTGGTCCCATCGTCTTCATGAGCTCGCTCCTGAAGAACTTGACGCTGGTCGCCGTGGGTCCGTGGGTCGGACGACGCTATGGATATGGCATCACCCGCGACGTCTCGACGAGTCGACACACGCGGTACCAGGCGAGGAGGAGGTGAATGCATTGTGGCCATGGCGCTGCCAGTCCTCCCGCCACCGGTGCGTGGGATCCCATCGGAACGTCGACCTGGGAGCTCCGCTGGACTTGGTTCATCCTTGTTGACGACCGCGACAAGGCTTCGAATGGTGGCTCTCCATTCGTCGAGTTTCCCCGTAACCAGAGGAAAGTCGAGGAGCACCTGCGCACGCTAGGGCTTCGGCTGGGGTTAGTGGTAGCGAGACCTGCACGGACTGCGATGCGCTTCGACCCCCGACCATGTGAGGAGGAGCTCCATCACGATCCCACGGTCGCATGCCGTTTCCACCAGTGCTCCGGCGGGCGGGCAGGTCTTCTACATCCTGGGAGTGGCGCTCGGGACTCTTCCCGTGGCGCCACCCGGGATCTTTGGCGTGACGACGCCGTTCGTTGCGCGCCGCTTGGGAAGAGCGCGCTGTTGGCGCCGGCGTGGGAGTCCTGGAGGGTCTTGCGTTTCCTTCGGGTGATGTGGTAGCGATCTTGGAGGGCCCCGCGCTACCCGTGGAGGGCCTGGCTCCGTCATTGGATGTGGCGGTGTGCGGACCGTTACCAGGCGCACAAACATCGCCACCTCCCAGACTCCGGCTGCTGGGACGGTGTTGGTGTTCGCGAGCAGCGCCCCGGGTCCTTTCCGCGACCGGTCCGCTGCTCGCCCACGCCGGGATGGGCTGTCCGGCTTCCGGCTGGCCAACCGCTACCGTCTCTTCTTCTTGGGTGCCATGATTATGAAGAAGCGTCAAACCGACTGCTAAAGCCTATTCTCACAACTGCGCACCCCCTACCTGGCGCGCCAAAGATGTCGGTGTATTTGGATCGACACATATGGGATCACAATAATCCCTACTACGGTTGCGGGGCGCGGGGTTGAGAGAAGAGCGGATCCAACAGTTAGCACACGGTTTGTTTACCCTGGTTCGGTCCGCAAGGATGCGTAAAACCCTACTCCTGCTTTGGTGGATTGTATATATGTGTTCTTCAGCTAGCTATGGGGCGTGAGGAGCTCCAAAAAGCCGAATCGTGAGGAGTTCTGAAAAGCCCAATCCCCCTCCTGGTAGCCTCGGGCCTCCTTTTATAGGAAAAGGGGTTGCCACAGTGGCACACAGGAGGTGGAAAGGGTACAGTGATACGAGGTTATCTCTCCCATTACATGACAAGGCGCATTTAATGCGTCTTGCTTAGGTGTCCTTGCTTTATCGGGGACGGGGGAGACATCCATATTGTCCGTCGCCGCTCCTTCTTGTGTCGACACACGCCCTGGGCAGCGATGCCTGGGACGCCATGTAGGCAGGCAGGCAGCTGAGGTGGCGCAATGGTGGGTCTTCCACGAAGATCTGCATGCTGCCACGCAGGTGCCTGCCCAGCTGGTTGGGTCGGCAGCTGCATGGGGCGGTGGAAGCTTAGTTGGCGTGGGCCTGATGGTAGCCCTGCGGATGTCCTCGGCAAGGGCCTTGCCGGGGCCCCGGCAAGGGTCTGGCCCCAGCGCCTGCTGTCATCCCCGGCAAGGTGCTTGCCGGGGGTCTTGTGGTCCTCCTTGGCTGGGATCCCGCCAAGGGTCGTCGTCTTCTTAGCGCGTGTATCCGATCTTGAAAGTCTTCACAAAGATCTGCATGCCACTACGGGGATATCTCCTGAATCCTTGCCCCATGGGGGCAGTGGACTCAAGGTTTATCCGCTCCATAGGCGTGGGGCGAATTGCCGCAGCAAGGGTCTTGCCGGGGCTGCTAAAGCCGCCCTCGGCAGGGATCTTGCCGGGGGAATCCGCTTCGCCCCTTTGCTCTTTGTGGTCTTGGCTTTGGGCTTTAATTCCATCGAGCTTCGATCTTACCCTGGCTCACCTCCCTTGCCGTGCTTGGTGTGGTGGTGCCCGTGGCTCAGACTGGCCGTGCACAGTCATAGGGGTACAAAAAGTGTACCCCTCTTTTTGTACACCGACACAAATTTGATGTGGAATGCTACCTAACATGTTCATCATGTAATCTTTACACAAATGATTCGAAACAATAGTCTATAATTTGACACAACGACATCAATAGTGAGGCATACCAACAAGCAATCCTGCCTTTCAAGATATAATGCTAAAGAACCCTATCCCTACAAAATCATATAGCCTTGTCATGCTCCATATTCTTAACACTAAATATAAATCATGTACTATCTCGGTGTCAGCCAAGCAACTGGTTCATACTTCTTAACGCGCTTCAGCTTTTTGAATCGCCACGCAATACATGAGCGTAAGCCATGGACATAGCACTATGTGTGGAGTAGAATGCGGTGGCAGAGCTTAATATGGAGAAGACAAAAAATAAAGATAGTCTCACATCAATACGGTTAATCAACGGGCTATGGAGATTCCCATGAATTGATGTCAATGAGAGGAGTAGGGATTGCCACGCAACAGATGCACTAAAAGCTATAAGTGTATGAAAGCTCAAACTGAACACTAAGTGGGCATGCATCCAACTTGCTTGCTCATGAAGACCTCGGGAATTTGAGGAATCCCATCATCGGAATATACTAGACAAGTTCTATAATGAAAAATTCCCACTAGTATATGAAAGTGACAACATATGAAACTCTCTACATGAAAAACATGGTGCTACTTTTAAGCACAAGTGTGGAAAAGGATAGTAACATTTGCCCTTCTCTCTTTTTCTCTTTTTTTGTTGGTCTCTTTTTGGCCTATTTTTTTCTTTCCTTTTTTTTATATTCCTCACCGGGACAATGCTCTAATAATGATGACCATCACACTTTTATTTACTTACAACTCGATAAACTGAAACATATGACTCTATATGAACGCCTCTAGTAGTGTACCAAGATATGCAATGATACTAGTGCAACACATATGATAATGAAGAGTGGTGGCTGAGCCAGAAATACTATGTCGGATATATGATCATGCAAAGCAATATGACAATGAAGATGTATGTCATAATAACCAAATGCTGGAAGTTGCATGGCAATATATCTCAGAATGGCTATGGAAATGCCATGATAGGTAGGTATGGTGGCTGTTTTGAGGAAGATATAAGGGGGATTATGTGTGATAGAGCGTATCATATCACGGGTTTGGATGCACCGGCGAAATTTGCACCAACTCTTGAGGTGAGAAAGGGCAATGCACAACACTGAAGAGGCTAGCAAATTATGGAAAGATGAGAGTGCGTATAATCAATGAACTCATGAAGTACTCACATACTTATCGCGAAAGTCTACGCATGCCCCTAGGAGGGAGGTCGGCAGGAGTTAACCATCGCGCGCCCCCGATCTTCACGCGATGGAAGACACTCTATAATAAATCGTGGTCCAATTTCTTAGCACAACGACAAACTATACGTGCATGCTTCGGGAATCACAAACCTTAACACCAATATTCTTACTAAACTGCAGTTATTCACTAGTACAACCCATATATCACCATCTCTATATCCCAATACTATTGCAAGGAATCAAACTTACCATATTCAGTGATCTACATGAATTTTTTTATTATATTCAATTATTTATTGGGAGGTGCTTGATTTTTAGGTGGGAGAGTGGCACACTTAGTTCACCGGATCTTGCTATTCTGCATAGTGCATTGCTACCTCTTGAGCTTGCGTTGGTTTTTCCCTTGAAGAGGAAAGGGTGATGCAGCAAAGGAGAGTAAGTATTTCCCTCAGTTTGAGAACCAATGTATCAATCCAGTAGGAGACAACACGCAAATCACCAAATACCTACACAAACAATCAAACAACTTGCACCCAACGCTATGAAGGGGTTGTCAAACCCTTCACGGTTATTTGCAAAAGAGAGATCTGATAGAGATGGCTAAACTGTAAAGTAAATATTTTTGGTATTTTTGGTTTATAGATTGGAAAGTAAAAGATTGAAAAATAGTAGATCGGAAACTTATAAGATGGAAAATAGACCTGGGGGCCATAGTTTTCACTAGAGGCTTCTCTCAAGATAGCAAATATCACGGTGGGTAAACAAATTACTGCCAAGCAATTGATAGAATAGCACATAATTATGATGATATCTAAGGCAATGATCATGAATATAGGCATCATGTCCGTGTCAAGTAGACCGAGTCCTGCCTGCATCTACTACTATTACTCCACACATCGACCAAAACGATTCTGCATCTAGAGTATTAAGTTCATAAAGAACGGAGTAACACATTAAGTAAGATGACATGATGTAGCAGAATTAACTCAAGCAATATGATGAAAACCCCATCTTGTTATCCTCGATGGCAACAATACAATACATGTCATGTCCCTTTCTATCACTGGGATTGAGCACCGCAAGATTGAACCCAAAGCAAAGAACTTCTCCCATTGCAAGAAAAACCAATCTATTTGGCCAACCCAAACCGATAGTTCGAAGAGAATTATTAAGATATCAAAGCATGCATATAAGAATTTAGAGAAGACTCAAATAATATTCATAGATAATCTGATCATAAATCCATGATTCATTGGACTTGGCAAACACACCGCAAAAGAAGATTACTTCGGATAGATCTCCAAGAACATCGAGGAGAACATGGTATTGAGCATCAAAGAGAGAGAATAAGCCATCTACCTACTAGCTATGGACCCGCAGGTCCATGTTAAACTACTCACACTTCATCGGAAGGGTAATGGTGTTGATGTAGATGCCCTCCGTGGTCGAATCCCCCTCCGGGAGAGTGCCGGAAAAGGCCTCCAGATGGGATCTTGTGGATACAGAAAGTTATGGCGGTGGAAAAGTGGTTTCGATGCCCCTTCTAGGGTTTCTAGAATATATGTGAATATATAGGTGCAAGAAATAGGTCTGTGGAGCAACATGGGGGCCACAAGGATGGGGGGCACACCCTCCGTCCTTGTGGCTGCCTCGTGGCTCCCGTGACGTGCACTCCAAGTCCTCTGGATGTGTTCGGGTCCAAGAAAAATCCTCGTAAAGTTTCGTTCTGTTTGGACTCTGTTTGATATTCCTTTTCCGCGAAACTCAAAAACAAGGAAAAAACATAAACTGGCACTGGGCTCTAGGTTAATAGGTTACTCCCAAAAATAATATAAAAAAGCAAATTAATGCATATAAAACATCCAAAACAGATAATATAATAGCATGGAACAATCAAAAATTATAGATACGCCGGAGACGTATCAAGCATCCCGAAGCTTAATTCCTGCTCGTCCTTGAGTAGGTAAATGATTAAAACAGATTTTTTTGATGTGGAATTCTACCCAACATATTTTATCAATGTAATTCTTCTTTATTGTGGCATGTATGTTTAGATCCGTAAGACTCAAAATTAAAGTTCATCAATATCAAAACAGTAATACTTCGTGCATACCAAAAGTAATCTACGAAGCTTCAAAAATAACATGGCTAAAGAACGTTATCCCTACAAATGATATAGTCCCTATGCTCCATTTTCTTAACACAAGATACCCCTCATGCCCATCCCGGTGTTAGCTAAGCAATTGCTTTCATACTCTACTTTTTCAAGCCTTTTTTCAACTCTTCACGCAATATATGGGCGCGAGCCATGGACATAGCACTATGGGTGGAATAGAAGGTGACGATAGGCAAAAGGTGGGAGGAAGTCTCACATCTACTAGGCAAATCAATGGGGACTATGGAGATGTCCATCAATCGATATCAACATGAGTGGGTAGGGATTGCCATGTAACAGATGCACTAGAGCTATAAGTGTATGAAAGCTCAAAAGAAAACTAGTGGGTGTGCATCAACTTGCTTGCTCATGAAGACCTAGGCATTTGAGGAAGCCCATCATTGGAATATACAAGCCAAGTTCAATAATGAAAAATTCTCACTAGTATATGAAAGTGACAACATAGGAGACTCTCTACCATGAAGAACATGGTGCTATTATGAAGCACAAGTGTGGAAAAGATAGTAACATTGTCCCTTCTCTCTTTTTCTCTCATTTTTTTATTTTGGGCTCTTTGGCCTCTTTTTTGGTGGGCTTGTTTGGCCTCTTTTATTTATTTGAGCTTCATTGGCCTCATTTATTTATAATCTCACATGGGACAATGTTCTAATAATGATGATCATCACACTTTTATTTACTTACAACTTGATACTAGAACATAGTATGAATCTATATGAATGCCTCCGGCGGTGTACCGGGATGTGTAATGATCTAGAGTGACATGTATAAAAATATGAATGGTGGCTTTGCCACAAATACTATGTCAACTACATGATCATGCAAAGCAATATGACAATGATGATGGTTGTCATAATAAACGGAACGGTGGAGTTACATGGAAATATATCTCGTAATGGCTATGGAAATGTCATAATAATCTCACATGGGACAATGTTGTAATAATGATGATCATCACACTTTTATTTACTTACAACTTGATATTACAACTTGATACTAGAACATAGTATGAATCTATATGAATGCCTCCGGCGGTGTACCGGGATGTGCAATGATGTAGAGTGACATGGATAAAAATATGAATGGTGGCTTTGCCACAAATACTATGTCAACTACATGATCATGCAAAGCAATATGACAATGACGATGGGTGTCATAATAAACGGAACGGTGGAGTTACATGGAAATATATCTCGTAATGTCTATGGAAATGTCACAATAGGTATGTATAGTGGCTGTTTTTTGGAATGGTGTAAGGTGGTTGGATGCACCGGCGAGAATTGCGCGATACTAGAGTGGCTAGCAAGGTGAAAGGGTGAGTGTGCGTATAATCCATGGACTCAACATTAGTCATAAAGAACTCACATACTTGTTGCGAAAAATCTACTTAGCCCTCAAAGCAAAACACTACGACGCATGCCCCTAGGGGGGAGGTTGGTAGGAGTTAACCATCGCGCGCCCTCGACCTTCACGCAAAGATGAAACAATCAAGATACAGTGCGTGCCAATTTGGTTACATAGGCCATACGTGCATGCTACAGGAATCACAAACCTTAACACAATTATTTCTTTAACCTCACAAACTACCACTATCATGACTCTAATATTACCATATCAACATCTCAAAACAATTATAAGGAGTCAAACTTTTCATAGTATTCAATGCTCTATATATGAAAGTTTTTATTATATCTCCTTTGGATGCCTATCATATTAGGACTAAATTCATAACCTAAAAAAATTACCATATGTTGTTTAGAGACTCTCAAAATAATATAACTAAAGCAAGAGATTTCAAATATTTCTATAAAATGAAACCACCACCGTGCTCTAAAAAGATATAAGTGAAGCACTAGAGCAAAATTGCCTAGCTCAAAAGATATAAGTGAAGCACATAGAGTATTCTAATAAATCATGATTGAAGCGTGTCCCTCTCAAAAGGTGTGTACAGCAAGGATGATTGTGGCAAACTAAAAAGTAAAGACTCATATCATACAAGACGGTCCAAGCAAAACACATATCATGTGGTGAATAAAAATATAGCCTCAAGTAAAGTTACCGATAGACGAAGACGAAAGAGGGGATGCCTTTTCGGCGCATCCCCAAGCTAAGGCTCTTGGTTGTCCTTGAATTTTACCATGGGGTGGCTTGGTCATCCCCAAGCTTAGGCTCTTGCCACTCCTTATTCCATAGTCCATCAAATCCTTACCCAAAACTTGAAAACTTCACAACACAAAACTCAACAGAAATATCGTGTGCTCCGTTAGTAAAACAAAGAAAATGACCACTCAAGGTACTGTTGTGATCTCATTCTCATTTTATTGGTGTAATATGTACTGCATTCCAACTTCTCCATGGTTCATACCGCCCTATACTAGTCACAGATTCATCAAAATAAGCAAACAACACATAGGAAACATAATCTGTCAAAAACAAAACAATCTGTAGCAATCTGAAAACTTCGCATACTTCTGTAACTCTAATAATTCTGAAAAAATTAGGATGACGTGGGGAATTTGTAGATCAATATTATTTAAAAATTTCATAAGGTTTTCACGTTCCAGCGAATTATTGAATTTTCTTCACTGGGCGCAAAAGTTTCTGTTTTTCAGCAAAATCAAATCAACGATCACCGTAAGCCATCCCAAAGGTCTTACTTGGCTCAAACACTAATTAAAACACCAAAACACAATTAATACAGAAGTAATAATGCGTGATTACACAAGAATAGAAAGAAAAAGGCAAAAATAAATTTTATTCATTGGGTTGCCTCCCAACAAGCTCTTTCTTTATAGCCATTAAGATCGGCTTGAGATTTCAATGACGCTCACGTGAAAGATAAGAATTGAAGAACAAAGAGAGCATCATAAAACACGTGGCAAACACATTTAAGTCTAACATACTTCCTATGCATAGGCATTTTATAAGAAAATAAATTATTAAGACAAGTGAAAAATAACATATGCAAGGAAGAAGAAAGAAACAATAGCAATCTCAACATATCTAGAGGTAATTTAGTAACATGAAAATTCCTACAACCATATTTTCCTATCTAATAAAAATTGCATGTAGGATCATATTCAAATTCAACAATATAGCTATCACATAAAATATTCTCTACATGATCCATATGTATGCAAGTTGACACTCATTCCAAATAGTGGGATTATCATAGAACAAAGTCATTGCTTCTCTAAGCGGACGCGGTGTTTTGGCTCCTAGGTGCATATGCACCCATTGTCTAAATACACATTTTGAAAAGTTGAAAAATTCAGAACAAAAATCCGGCGGGTAAATCCGGACATTCTATGTGCATGCACAAAGTTTCGGTGAAAAACAACAATTTTTGTGGCTTGCATAAAAAAGATAAAGAAATGCAAAATGAATAGTTGTAATGAAGTATCAGAAATTGTCTTTTTACACAAGCCAGAAAAAACCTCGTTTTTCACCAAAAACTTTGTGCACACAAATAGAATGTCTAGATATACATGCGGGATTTTTGTTCGGAATTTTTCAACTTTTCAAAATGTGTATTTAGACAATGGGTGCATATGCACCTAGGAGCCATTGCGAATTTCCGTCTCTAAGCCCACTTTTATCAAAAAAAAGTTCATAAGATTGATCAATATCCTAAGTATTGGGATCAAAAGTTGACATTATTTTAGACCTACTTTCAATATCATGGACAAAATTATTATCAATCTCATATTCATCATGGGGCTTAAATAAATTTTCAAGATCGTAAGAAGCATCACCCCAATCATGATCATTGCAACAAGTAGTGGGCATAGCAAAATAAGCATCCCCAAGCTTAGGGTTTTGCATATCATTAGCACAATTGACATTAATAGAATTTATAATAACATCATTGCAATTATGCTATTCATTCAAGGAGCTAGCATGAATCACTTCATAAATTTCATCACAACTTTCAGATTGGCGAATTTCAAGCTAAACTTCTTAAAGATAATCTAGTGCACTCAAATCACTAGAAATTGGTTCATCATAATTGGATCTCTTAAAAAGATTAGCAAGTGGATGAGGATCCATAAACTTTTATTCTGATTTTAAATAAACACACAATTATACCAAGCAAACGAGCAAACAAGCTAAGTAAGACATAAGGGCAAACGCAAAGCCGAACGGAAGAAGGGCGAAGAAAAGGCAAATCTTTTCAAAAATCATTTTAGAAGTGGGGGAGAGGAAAACGAGAGGCGAATGGAAAATAAAGTAAATGCAAGAGATGAGAGTTTTATGAAGGGTACTTGGTATGTCTTGAATTGACGTAGATCTCCCCGACAATGGCCAGAAATTCTTCCTACTACCTCTTGAGCTTGCGTTGGTTTTTCCCTTGAAGAGGAAAGGGTGATGCAGCAAAGGAGAGTAGTTATTTCCCTTAGTTTGAGAACCAAGGTATCAATCCAGTAGGAGACAACTCACAAATCACCAAATACCTGCATAAACAATCAAACAACTTGCACCCAACACTACAAAGGGGTTGCCAATCCCTTCACGGTTATTTGGAAAAGTGAGATCTGATAGAGATGGATAAACCGTAAAGTAAATATTTTTTGTATTTATGGTTTATGGATTGGAAAGTAAAAAATTGCAAAATAGTAGATCGGAAACTTATAAGATGGAAAATAGACCCGCGGGCCATAGGTTTCACTAGAGGCTTCTCTCAAGATAGCAAATATCACGGTGGGTAAAAAAATTACTGCCAATCAATTGATAGAAGAGAGCATAATTATGACGATTATCCGTGTCAAGTAGACCGGCTCCTACCTGCATCTACTACAATTACTCCACACATCGACCAAAACGATTCTGCATCTAGAGTATTAAGTTCATAAAGAACAGAGTAACGCATTAAGTAAGATGACATGATGTAACGGAATTAACTCAAGCAATATGATGAAAACCCTATCTTGTTATCCTCGATGGCAACAATACAATACGTGTCATGTGCCTTTCTGTCACTGGGATTCAGCACCGCAAGACTGAACCCAAAGAAAAGCACTTCTCCCATTGCAAGAAAAACCAATCTAGCTGGCCAAACCAAACTGATAGTTCGAAGAGAATTACTAAGATATCAAATCATGCATATAAGAATTCAGAGAAGCTAGACTCAAAGAATATTCATAGATAATCTGATCATAAATCCGCAATTCATCAGATCTTGGCGAACACACTGCCAAAGAAGATTACATCGGATAGATCTCCAAGAACATCGAGGAGAACATGGTATTGAGCATCAAAGAGAGAGAAGAAGCCATCTAGCTACTAGCTATGGACCCGTAGGTCCGTGGTGAACTACTCACACTTCATTGGAAGGGCAATGGTGTTGATGTAGATGCCCTCCATGGTCGAATCCCCCTCCGGCAAAGTACCGGAAAAGGCCTCCAGATGGGATCTCGTGGATACAGAAAGTTACGACGGTGGAAAAGTGGTTTTGATGCCCCTTCTAGGGTTTCTGGAATACATGTGAATATATAGGCATAAGAAATAGGTCGGTGGAGCAACAGGTGGCCCATAAGGATTGGGGTGCGCCCTAGCCCATGGGTGCGTCCTCCATCCTTGTGGCCGCCTTGTGGCTCCCCTGACGTGCACTCCAAGTCCTCTGGATGTCTTCTGGTCCAAGAAAAATCCTCGTAAAGTTTCGTTCCGTTTGGCTCTGTTTGATATTCCTTCTCTGTGAAACTCAAAAACAAGGAAAAACATAAACTGACACTGGGCTCTTGGTTAATAAGTTAGTCTCCAGAATAATATGAAATAACATATTAATGCATATAAAACATCGAAAATACATAATATAATAGGATGGAACAATAAAAAATTATAGATACGTTGGAGACGTATCATGCACTCCATGGTGAGAGGATTTATAGTTTAGGATCTATCGTTGCACGCCGTTTGTACACTGACATGTCTAAGGGTGTTAATTAGAGTGGTATTTGGGCTATTCCTCTTGCTATACATTTTAATGTAGAGATCAGACATCGAGAGGATAGTCTTTTACCTAAGAAATACCTAGATTATGAGAGTATGAAGGAACATGATTTTATTAACAAGGGTGACCCTGTTTGTCAGAATAACGTTGTTTTCAGTCAGGATAACCGTTCTATTATTACTTACTTGTCCCTTCTTTTTTTGTTCCTAACGCCATGGGTGGATACATTATTATACCAGAGGATATCATCGCTTACATGAACAAGTTGCGGTAGCAAAGGTGGTTCACCCTTGGGATGCTCAAGTGCATCGGCTGACCTAGTTCGCACCTGGACCTGAGGGGTTCTTTCAGTGGCCATAGACCAATTTAGTCCAAAATCCTATGCTTGGGGGAGTACATATTCTCACTGACATTTCATTTCATGTTCACACCTTCATTACACTTGTTGATGTTCATTGTTTTCTTTGTATATCCATGTTCATTTTCATTAGTTTCTTTTTTGTGTTTGAAAAACTATGAAAAATCCAAACATATTTCTCACTTCTTTTCATTTGTACTTTTTCTTTTCTGCTAGCTTGTTTGTAGTATTAAAAGAAAACCTATAAAGATTTCTCGTTTCCTCTTTGGTTGTTTGTTGGGAGTTCTTCAATGTAAATAATTTTTCTAGTTTTTCTTCTTCTTTCATTTGCTTTCTTCAGAAAAGCTAAGAACTCGGAAAATATTTTGGTCTGTTTCTCTGAATTTCTTTTCTTCAGTTATCATAAGGAGAATACTTCATAAATTTTTCTAAATGGCACTTATGTGCTTTACAGTTGATGTAATGCAAGAACAAATATTTCTTTGTCCTGTCCTTCATTTAAAGTGTTTGCAGAGTTTAGCTTAGTCCACGACACACTTGCACTATTATATTTTTCATATCATTCAGTCATGTAAGTGAAATACAATAATTTGATGAAGTAGTCATGGTATATATAAGTTGGTATGAAGTCTACTTGTCTTTGTTTCTGTAAATATCTTCAACTATGTAGTCCCAATTCAGCCTATCATGAGTAAAAATCTGTGTGATGACAATTAGAGGTTATCGTTGCTCATGCCATGCATAAGTAGCTAGGAGTGGATAATATGTTATCTTGTGTGTCAACATGCATTAAAATGATGATGGTGTAGTATGTTAGGATGATATTCTCCTCTGAAGAATTCAAGTGCATTCACTTGGGACATGTTCACACATGTAATTGATTCAAACCCAATATTGCATCTATGATATTTATGTTTAGAGCGTTTATATCCTCCTCGTGCTCATGTTCAATGTTAATTATTCAAAATGCGTGATGATGATCGTTATTGCTCTCTAGTTGGCCGCTTGTCAATCTATTTGCTAGCGTTCACATGTACTAAGCGAAAGTACCGCTTGGGCATCTAAATCCTGAAACAAAGTTGTGCCATGAGAGGCCACCATATCTACCTATATACACAATATTACCATGTCCTTCCAAGTAAATGTGCATGTGCCATCTTTAAACCTTCAAATAAACATCTATTTTATGTACTCGTACCGCTCATGGAGTGACGGGGTAGTCAATATCTTCCATTCTAAGTGTGTTCAACTCACGATGAGAGTTTATTCGCTCGTAAACTTTGAGGGAGGTTGGTAACAGGGATGCCCAGTCCTTCATAACTTCATAAAAATAAAAGTAAAACCCCCTGGACAGTTGATTGATTGGAGGGCACCTGTGGATTCAACTAGGAATGGCTTGTGTTTGTATGTTTGTGGGGGAGTAAAACATTTTTCACTTTGGGAACCGCCGTTAACGTGTTTAGCATGGAAGATATTGAAATCCTTTGTCATTACATTCACAGAAAAAGTACACCACCAAAAATGCAATTATCACTGTTCCAAAATGAGCATGGGTGATACGTCTCCAACGTATCTACTTTTCCAAACACTTTTGCCCTTGTTTTGGACTCTAACTTGCATGATTTGAATGGAACTAACCCGGACCGACGCTGTTTTCAGCAGAACTGCCATGGTGTTATTTTTGTGCAGAAATAAAAAGTTCTCGGAATGACCTGAAAATTTACGAAGAATTATTTCGGAAAATATAAAAAATATCTGCGAGAAGATCCAGACCAGGGGGCCCACACCATGTCCATGAGGGTGGGGGGCATGCCCCCTCCCCTAGGACGCGCCCCCTGCCTCGTGGGCCCCCTGGTGCTCCATCGACATATCCCCAGATCCTATATATTCACTTTTGGGGAGAAAAAATCAGAGAGGAAGAATTATCGCGTTTTACGATACGGAGCCGCCGCCAAGCCCTAATCTCTCTCGGGAGGGCTGATCTGGAGTCCGTTTGGGGCTCCGGAGAGAGGAGACCGTCGCCATCGTCGTCATTAACCTTCCTCCATCACCAATTACATGATGCTCACCGCCGTGCATGAGTAATTCCGTCGTAGGCTTGCTGGACAGTGATGGGTTGGATGGGATCTATCATGTAATCAAGTTAGTTTTGTTAGGGTTTGATCCCTAGTATCCACTATGTTCTGAGATTGATGTTGCTATGACTTTTCTATGCTTAATGCTTGTCACTAGGGCCCGAGTGCCATGATTTCAGATCTAAACCTATTATGTTTTCATGAATATATATGTGTGTTCTTGATCCTATCTTGCAAGTCTATAGTTACCTACTATGTGTTATGATCCGGCAACCCCGAAGTGACAATAATCGGGACCACTCCCGGTGATTACCGTAGTTTGAGGAGTTCATGTATTCACAATGTTAATGCTTTTGTCCGGTACTCTATTAAAAGGAGGCCTTAATATTGCTTAGTTTCCAATAGGACCCCGCTGCCACGGGAGGGTAGGACAAAAGATGTCTGCAAGTTCTTTTCCATAAGCACGTATGACTATATTCGGAATACATGCCTACATTACATTGATGAACTGGAGCTAGTTCTGTGTCACCCTAGGTTATAACTTTTACATGATGAATTGCATCCGACATAATTCCCCATCACCGATCCAATGCCTACGAGCTTTTCACATATTGCTTGTTGCTTATTTACTTTTCTGTTGCTATTATTACAAAAACTACAAAAAAATCATCGTTACCTTTGTTACCGTTACTGCTACTATCATATTACTTTGCTACTAAACTACCTTGCTGCAGATACAAAGTTTCCAGGTGTGGTTGAATTGACAACTTAGCTGCTAATACTTAAGAGTATTCTTT
The DNA here is from genome assembly GCA_902687465.1 of Secale cereale. Taxonomy (NCBI): domain Eukaryota; kingdom Viridiplantae; phylum Streptophyta; class Magnoliopsida; order Poales; family Poaceae; genus Secale; species Secale cereale. Next base: position 757,533,602 of record LR738710.1, read on the forward strand.
GGCTCCCCTTGTGTCGAATCAATAAATTTGGGTTGAATACTTTACCCTCGAAAACTGTTGCGATCCCCTACACTTGTGGGTTATCAAGACTATTTTCTAGCGCCGTTGCTGGGGAGCATAGCTATATTCTGTAAGTCACTTGGGATTTATATCTGTTGATCAATATGAAGAATTTAAAGGACTCAAAAACCAAGATCTTACCCTCAACTACGAGGGGAGGTAAGGAACTGCCATCTAGCTCTGCACTTGATTCACCATCTGTTATGGGTAAATTTGCGACACCTACTCCTGCTATTGAATCTGATATGTCGTATGTTCTTGATGATGCCACTTCTGCTATGTATGATGAAACTACTTCTATGCTTGATAATACTATGCCACTAGGTGAATTTCTAGATGAACAAATTGCTAAGATTAGGGAGAATGCAAATATAGAAACTAATGATATTTATGAAAGTGATGATGAAGCTTCTGCCAATAGATATGAATTGCCTGTTGTTCCTGAGGGTTATGTTATGGATGAAGAAACTACTAGAGACTTTCGTGCTTGCAATGATAGATATGATCTTAAGAAATTATTAGCTAAGCTGACAGAAAAGTCCTTGAATGCTAGAACGAAACATGACCCTGCTTTCGCTACTTCACCTATCTTTGTTACTGATGAGGATTATGAATTCTTTGTTGATCCTGAGTTAATTACTTTGCTTGAATCTAATCCTTTCCATGGCTATGAGTCTGAAACTGTTGTGGCACATCTTACTAAGTTGAATGATATAGCCACCATGTTTCCCAATGATGAAAATATTCGTTATTACTATATCCTTAAGTTATTTCCGTTCTCGTTAAAGGGTGATGCTAAGACATGGTTTAATTCTCATGATCCTGGTTGTGTGCGTAGTCCCCAGGATATGATGTATTATTTCTCTGCTAAATATTTTCCCGCTCATAAGAAACAAGCTGCCTTACGGGAAATATATAACTTTGTGCAAATTGAAGAAGAGAGTCTCCCACAAGCTTGGGGGAGGCTTCTCGAATTACTTAATGCTTTGCCTGATCATCCTCTTGAGAGGAACGATATACTTGCTGTCTTTTATAATGGACTAACCGATGCTTCCAGAGACCACCTGGATAGTTGTGCTGGTTGTGTTTTCAGGGAAAGAACAATTGATCAAGCTGAATTACTATTGAATAATATGTTGGACAATGAAAATAATTGGACACTTCCTGAACCAGCACCTAAGCCAACTCCAAAGAAAAGGGGAGTTCTATTTCTCAGTCCTGAAGATATGCAAGAGGCAAAGAAATCTATGAAAGAAAAAGGTATTAAAGCTGAAGATGTTAAGAATTTACCACCTATTGAAGAAATACATGGTCTTGATAACCCGACACAGGTAGTAAAGGTAAATTCTCTTTATAGATTTGATGAAGGTGATATCCCTAGTTATAAGTCTGCTAGCCAATGCTTAGATGAGTTTGACAATTTTATTGTGAAACAAGAAAACTTCAATGCTTATGTTGGTAGAAAATTGCAACACAATGCTTATATGATTGAACGCTTGAGTGATTATCTATCTAGAGTTAAAGGTGAACTGAAACTTATTAGTATACATGCTTCCCTGGTCACCACTCAAGTAGAACAAGTACTTAAGGCTCAGAATGATTTGCTCAATGAATTAAATAGTAAGAATAATGACTATGCTGTTAGAGTAGCTACTAGAGGTGGTAAAGTGACTCATGAACCTTTGTATCCTAAGGGCCACCCTAAGAGGATTGAGTAGGATTCTCAGAGAGCTAATTTAGATGCACCTACTTCTTCTAAGAAGAAGAAAAAGAAAAATGATAGGACTTTGCATGCTTCTAGTGAACCTGTAGCTGACACACCTGAGAATCCCAATGATATATCTATTTCTGATACTGAGACACAATTTTGTAATGAACATGAACATAGTGATAATATTAATGATGATGCCCAACCTAGCAATGATAATGATGTAGAGATAGAACCTGATGTTGATCTTGATAACCCACAATCAAAGAATCAATGTTATGATAAGAGAGACTTTGTTGCTAGGAAGCACGGTAGGGAAAGAGAACCATGGGTTCAGAAGCCCATGCCTTTTCTCCTAAGCCATCCAAGAAAAAGGATGATGAGGATTTTGAGCACTTTGCTGAAATGATTAGACCTATCTTTTTGCGTATGCGTTTGACTGACGTGCTTAAAACAAATCCTTATGCTAAGTATACGAAGGATATTATTACCAATAAAAGAAAGATACATAAAGTAGAAATATCCACCATGCTTGCCAATTACACTTTTAAGGGTGGAATACCTAAGAAAATAGGAGATCCAGGAGTACCCACTATACCTTGCTCCATTAAGAGAAAGTATGTTAAAACTGCTTTATGTGATCTTGGAGCTGGTGTTAGTGTTATGCCTCTCTCTTTATATCGTAGAATTGACTTGAGTAGGTTGACACCTACTAAAATATCTTTGCAAATGGCTGATAAATCAACTGGTATACCTGTCGGTATTTATGAGGATGTGCCTGTTGTAGTTGCAAATGTTACTATTATAACAGACTGTCATACTTGATATTCCCGAAGACGATAGTATGTCTATTATCCTTGGTAGACCCTTTTTGAATACTGCAGGGGCTGTTATTGATTGCAACAAAGGCAACGTCACTTTTCATGTCAATGGTAATGAGCATACGGTACACTTTCCAAGGAAACAACCTCAGGTCCACAGTATCAATTGTATTGGAAAAAATTCAACTATTACTATTGGAGGTTTTGAATTTCTTCTTCATACCGTCAAGAAGACATATGACATTCTTATTGTTGGGGACATACACATCCCCATTGAGGTAACCTAGTGTTATTCGAAAATTCTCCGGTTTCATGTTATTCGGAAAGAGTTTATTAACAAGACCTGATCAACCTTGTTAATTGATTCCTTTTGATGAGCATGACATAGGTGAATCTAGATAGCGCAACCTTATGTATCATCCTTTTACTTTTTGTTAATTAGAATAAATAAAGCCAAAATAGTATTTTCTGTCTGTTTCTAGACTTATCCCTACAATATAAAAATACCCCGAAAATAAAAGTTCTCCAAATGCCCTGAAAATTATATATGATTTTTTCTGGAATATTTGAGAATATATGGCACAAAACACACAGCGAGGGGAGCCAGCACCTGGCCACGAGGGTCCAGGGTGCGCCCCCCCTCACAGGGTGCGCCCCCTGCCTCGTGGGCCCCACGTGGCCCCCTCCACTTATTCCTGCACCCATACTATTCTTCTTCCTCCCAAAAAATCACCAACCAGCTCAAGCACGAGTTCTAGCTCATCTTGCTGCCATTTTCGATCTCCTTGCTCAAAGGACCATTCACCAAACCGTTTGGGGGGATTGTTCCTTTGTATGTGACTCCTCCATTGGTCCAATTAGTTCTTGCTGCTCTGGTGACCTTGTTCTAGAGCTTGCATGTCAAATTTTCTTGGTCCCAAGTAGTTCTAATGCATGATATAGTCTCTAGGCACTAGTAGGAGTTGTTGCTATCAATCTTGTTGAGTTTGGTTAACTTTTATTTTGAGTTACTAAAAATTTCAGAAAAATGCATAGGAAAAACTTCCAAGGTGGTTCTTCAAGGAAGCAAGAACTGAGGCTCGCGTTTCATGAGCCGGACGATGAACTACCAAGGGATGCTGATGCGCGGCCTTGTGAATGGCCGTCAGATGATTTTATGGATCAAGTTGGCATCAAGGACGAATTTTACGCATATGTGCGCAACGCTGACCTCGAGGGCTTCGTACAAGATAAGTGCCCTCAATACCGTGGCTTAACCGATACCTTTGTGAGAAGGTTTAAATTTTCATTTTCACGTAATTCTCACACTATCTTGTTTGACCTGTATGATAAATCTTACACCATGGACTTAGAGGATTTTAATGATTCTTGTAAGCTCCCATAGTGGGGCAGTATGGGTGATCCTCGCAAATCTGAATATAGAGAGTTTCTTGCTACTATCACTGTGGGGGAATCTAGAGAAATCACACAGGCTACCATAGGGAGCATTCATTTTCCTGCTATTCATTACTTTGCTCTCTTTATTGGTAGATGCATAAATGGTAAAGATGAGGCCTGCCACATGTGTGTCCCAGATCTTAGTGTTCTCAAGAGTGTTGTACTAGGTGATAGACAATATAACTTGGGAGCCATTGTTGCACGTAGGCTACACCATAATGGTTTGCATGGAGATTTATTTGGTGGGATTTATGCCACTCGCATAGCCCGCCGTCTTGGTGTACATGTGCATGAGAATGACGAACCTTTACCGCCTGCTCATTTGGATTGCCATGCTATGACTAGTCATCGGTTTATAGAAAGGGATGATCAATCCCTCAAATATTGACTAATCTTTAATAAGCACCATGCCATCCCTATTACTCTTCCTGCCCCTAATTTGTTTGACTTTCAGGCTAAAGGAAGATACACTATCACCGTGGAGGAGGCAAATGAGTATCACAGGATGATGGAAGCAGCCTGCCTTCGAGCTGCAGCTCAGCAGGCAGTAGCTGATGCATCTCAGTACAACCCCAACTACGACTTTGGATATCCGTCAGGCCAATACTGGCCATAGACCAACTTAGGCCAAAAGCCTAAGCTTGGGGGAGTACGTGTTTCTCCCCGACTTTACATTCATGTTCACACACTTATTCTAATTGTCAGTGCTCACACTCTTTCATTGTACCATCCATGTTTAGTTTCAATTCTTTTTCTTAGTCTTTTTCTCGTCTGTTAGAAAAAACCTTAAAAAACAAAAAATATATTAGTTGTAGCTTTTAGCTAGTTTACTTTCCTTGCCAGTAGTAGCTGCAATTAAAATAAAACCAAAAAAGATTTATGGTTCTTCTTTTGCTTGTTGGGAGCTTTCCCGTGTAAATAGTTTCTTTTGTTTTCTCTGGGGGTCAAGAGTAGAAGACCATGATTAAAATGCTTAGTGGCTCTCATATGCTTTGTTGTTGATTTAACCTTGAGCCATATTACCTTGTCTTCTCTCTTGTATTAAATGCTCGCAGACTCCAGCTTAGTCCAATGCACGTGCACTATTATTATTATCCACACCGTTCGGTCGTGCGAGTGAAAGGCAATAAGGATGATATATGATGAACTAATTGAGATGAGAAAAGCTGGTATGAACTCGACCTCTCTTGTTTTTGTAAATATGATAAGTTCATCGTTCCTGATTCAGCTTGTTATGAATGAAACATGCTTACAATGACAATTAGAGATCATAGCTGCTTATGCCATGCTTAATTAGCTGAGAGTTTATAATGGTCTATCTTGTGTGCCAACATGATATTAAAATGGTTGTGATGTGGTATGATGGGGGTGGTATCCTCCTTTGAACGATTCAAGTGGTCTGACTTGGCACATGTTCACGCATGTAGTTGAAACAAATCAACATAGCCTCCACGATATTTATGTTCACGGTGATTTATATCCTACTCAAGCTTGCATTCATTGTTGATTAATTTTAATGCATGTTCATGACCATTGTTGCTCTCTAGCTGGTCGCTTCCCAGTCTCTTTCTAGCCTTCACCTGTACTAAGCGGGAATACTGCTTGTGCATCCACTTCCATAAACCCCAAAGTTATTCCACATGAGTCCGTCATACCTTCATATATGCGGTATTTACCTGCCGTTCCAAGTAAATTTTTATGTGCCAAACTCTAAACCTTCAAATGAAATTCTGTTTCGTATGCTCGCACAGCTCATGTATCAACTAGGGCTGTCTATATCTTCCATACTAGGTGGGTTATTCTCACGATGAGTGGACTCCGCTCATCATTCATGAGAAAATGGCTGGTAACCGGGATGCCCAGTCCCATGCTCAAAATCATAATAATTAAACAAAACTCCCCCAGGGTTGTTGAGTGTTTGGACGGTACCCCATGGATTCTGATGGCCGTGGAGTGTGCTTGTTGGTGGTTGGGGGAGTATAAACTTTACCATTCTGTTTGGGAACCGCCTATAATGTGCGTAGCATGGGAGATACCGAGATTCTTGGTTGTTATGTTGACAATGAAAGTATACCGCTCAAAATGTTATTCAATCTCTATTCAAAAATCGAGCTCTAGCACCTCTACAAATCCCTGCTTCCCTCTGCGAAGGGCCTATCTATTTACTTTTATGCAGAGTCATCATCCTCTTATAAAAGAGCACTAGTAGGAGAGCACCTCTGTCAATTGCATGTATTACCATTAATTTGCATTGAGTATGATCATGACTGGATCTCTTTTACCATGAATTACAATGTCTAGTCAGTCCTTGATCCTTAAAGGTGCTTTGCATTTATGTTTTGTGGTCTCAGAAAGGGCTAGTGAGATACCATCTTGTTACATCATATCATGATTGTTTTGAGAAAGTGTTGTCATCTGAGGTTTATTATTATTGCACGCTAGTGGATTATGCCATTGATGTGAGTAGACTTGAGACCTGGAAGTTATTGTGAATGTGGTTAGTTCATGATCATTGCTGAAAACCTGAATGTTGGCTTACATATTTACAACAACAAGAGCAAACGGAGTTTGTCAAAGTTTTTCTTTATCACTTTCAGTTTATCAACTGAATTGCTTGAGGACAAGCAAAGGTTTAAGCTTGGGGGAGTTGATACGTCTCTAACGTATCTACTTTTCCAAACACTTTTGCCCTTGTTTTGGAGTCTAACTTGCATGATTTGAATGGAACAAACCCGGACTGACGCTATTTTTAGCATAACTGCCATGGTGTTGTTTTTGTGCAGAAATAAAAAGTTCTTGGAATGACCTAAAAATTTACAGAGAATTATTTCGGAAAATATAAAAAATATATGCAATAAGATCCAGACCAGGGGGGCCACACCCTGTCCACGAGGGTGGGGGGCACGCCCCCTTCCCTAGGGCGCGCCCCCTGCCTCGTGGGGCCCCTGGTGCTCCACCGACGTATCCCCAGATCCTATATATTCACTTTCGGGGAGAAAAAAACCAGAGAGGAAGAATTATCACGTTTTACGATACGGAGCCGCCGCCAAGCCCTAATCTCTCTCGGGAGGGCTGATCTGGAGTCCGATCGGGCCTCCGGAGAGTGGACATCGTCGCCCTCGTCATCATCAACCTTCCTCCTTCACCAATTCCATGATGCTCACCGCCGTGCGTGAGTAATTCCATCGTAGGCTTGCTGGACGGTGATGGGTTGGATGGGATCTATCATGTAATCGAGTTAGTTTTGTTAGGGTTTGATCCCTAGTATCTACTATGTTCTGAGATTGATGTTGCTATGACTTTGCTATGCTTAATGCTTGTCACTAGGGCCCGAGTGCCATGATTTCAGATCTGAACCTATTATGTTTTCATGAATATATGTGTGTTCTTGATCCTATCTTGCAAGTCTATAGTCACCTACTGTGTGTTATGATCCGACAACCCCGAAGTGACAATAATCGGGACCACTCCCGGTAATGACCGTAGTTTGAGGAGTTCATGTATTCACTATGTGTTAATGCTTTGGTCCGGTACTCTATTAATAGGAGGCCTTAATATCCCTTAATTTCCAATAGGACCCCGCTGCCACGGGAGGGTAGGACAAAAGATGTCATGCAAGTTGTTTTCCATAAGCACGTATGACTATATTCGGAATACATGCCTACATTACATTGATAAACTGGAGCTAGTTCTATGTCACCCTAGGTTATAACTTTTACATGATGAATTGCATCCGAAAGTGGGCACCTCTGCAAATCTCTACTTCCCTCTATGAAGGGCATATCTACTTACTTCTATTGTCGAGTCATCACCTTTCTATTTACTTTGATTTCATTTACTATTACTGTTGAGTCATCACATTCTCATTCAAGAACCAACATAGAGAGCGCTATAGTCATTCTTAGTTTAACACGCATTGAGTCTAGTTAATGTTGAATGTGAGCATGACGTGATCTCTTTTACCCCGAGTTACAATGTTTAGTCGATACTTGAACTTCAAAGGTGCTCTGCATTTATGTTTTGCAGTCTAAGAAAGGGTACCGAGATACCATTCTATCATATTATATGATAGTTGTTTTGGCAAATTGTTGGCATTTGAGAGATAGTATTATTCCTTTATAGTTGATTATGCCATTGACATGAATAGATATAGTAACTGTATGTTATCATAAATATGGTTAGTTCACGATCCTTGCTGAAAACTGGACCACTAGTTAAGCTTATATACGGCAACAGAAATAAAAGAGTTTGTAAAAGTTTTTCTTTGTCGCTTTAAGTTTATCAACTAAAGTGCTTGAGGAGAAACGATGAGTTAAGCTTGGGGGAGTTGATACGTCTCCAACATATCGAATTTTCCAAAGACTTATGCTCTTGTTTTGGACACTAATTTGCACGATTTCAATGAAGCTAACCCGAACAGACGTTATTTTTAGCAGAACTACGTTGGTGTTGTTTTTGTGTAGAAATAAAAAATTCTCAGAACTGGAAGAAATTTTATGGAGAATTATTTTGGAACATATAAAAATACTGGCGCAAAGAGTTACCAGAGGGGGCTACCAGAGATCCACAAGCTCAGGGGCACGCCGTCTGAGATTGTGGGTCCCACAGACCTCCATTTTCCCTACCTCCAAGTCCATAATTACTGTCTTCTTGGGAAAATATCACAGAGAAAAATATATCATGTTTTATGATATAGAGCCACCGCCAGCTCCTGTTCTCCATCGATAGGGCTAATTTGTAGTCCGTTCAGGGATTTGGAGAGGGGGACTCGTCAACGTCGTCATCAACAATCTCATGATGCTCACCGCCGGGAGTGAGTAATTTCATTGCAGGCATACTAGAGGTAGATGGAGATGGATAAGATTTGTCGTGTAATCAATTCAATTTGTTAGGGCTTGATCCCTAGTATCCACTATATTTAGAGATTTTTGTTGCTATGCCTTTTCTATGCTTAATGCTTGTCACTATGACCCGAGTGCCATGATTTCAGATCTAAACCTATCGTGTTATCATGAATATATTTGAGTTCTTGAGCCTTATGCAAGTTATATGAACCTGTTATTGTTTTTAACCGTAGACCCCAAGGTGAAAATAATTGGGATACTCTTTAGGGATAACTGTAATTTGAGGAGTTCATGTATTGACTATGTGTTAATGCTTTGTTCCGGTTCTCTATTAAAAGGAGTGCCTTAATTACCCTTAGATTTCTGTTAGGACCCTACTGCAATGGGAGGGTAGGACAAAATATGTCATACGAGTTCTTATTTCAAGCACGTATGACTACATACTAAATTCATGCCTACATATGATTGATGAATTGGAGCTATTGTGTATCACTCTAGGTTGTGAGTGTTACATGATGAATGTATTCCAAATATCCATCGCTACTCCATGCCTACGCTTTTCATAAAATTGTCTTTCTTGAGTATCTATTACTACAGTTGTTACAATCACTACAAAGCTGCTACAGGTGCTGTTACAACTTGTCGGTGTACTGAGGTAGGGGTACCTCAGTACCCCAACTTGTGCACGGGCAGTTGCAGCTTCCCGCGGCAGGGTTTACCACGCGCTCGCCGGAGACCTTCCTGCTCCGTATCAAACCATTCAAAAACAAAGTATGCAAGACAGAAGATCGAGACCCCGGCAAGCGGAGCTTGCCGGGAAGGCCGTACCAGGCTCAAGATTACCTCGCTAGCACAAGACCCTGGCAAGAGGAGCTTGCCAGGAAGACTAGAAGATTCCATCATAGAAGACACGCCTCGGCGCTATATGCGTCCCGGCGAGGGCCCGGGGAGCGGCAAGCTCCCGGGCCCGGCAAGATCAAGACCCCGGCAAGGTGCTTGCCGGGAGAGTTGCGCTGTGTGCCCGCGCTCCAGCTCATCGGCCCACGCGTCGCCCTGGGGCCTGTCCAGGGACGCGTGGCGGATGGCTGTGCAGCCTGGGGGACACGGTGGCACTCCACGGTGGTGGATCCATCGCCGTGGCAGACGGAGACGCAAGGGTGGGAGCTTTTGGGGTCGACGGCGACGGGCATTAAATGCCCTTGTCCCCCACTGTCAAAGTAGGTAGCGACCACTGTTCGCGCACTGTAGCTCCACTATTCCCGCACTGTTACAGCTACCACCTCTTTTACGTTTTTACCCCTTTCTCCTACGTTGACACCTGTCGGTGACCCCTTGCACTATAAAAGGAGGCCCATGCACAACGTGGAGGGGGTTCGGAACCTAGATCACTCATACGCTCGGTGTAGCTGCTTCTTCAAGCTCCCGAGCACTCCAACTCAATACACAACTAAGCAGGAGTAGGGTTTTACGCGTCTACCGCGGCCCGAACCTGGGTAAAACTGCCCGCATGCTCGCTACGATCTGCTCTTCGTGCTCCCTCCGCCCTCGTACCGCACAGACAAGGGGCTCCGGTCCCATAGGTGTTCGTGGCGGACAGTTTCCCCCGACATCTTTGGCGCGCCAGGTAGGGGGCGTCGAGGTTGTGCGAACCTGATCCGGCGTTCGCGCGGGCGCATTCTTCATCAACCTCGCCAGTTTCGTCAGCAACTTCATTAGCAGCAGCTCCATGGCCCCGAAGAAGAAGACTTCGGAGGTCGGAGGCCCGTCTGCGTCTCATCCGCCGCCACCAGAGCCAACGGTGGGCGGGGGAGACGCCGTCGGAAGGGTGGTCGCCGGCGAGGACACTCGCGGCGCCACCAAGTCCAAGGACAGGACGGACGACCGAGCCTCGGTCTCCGTGGACGCGCCGCGTCCATCTCAGCACACGACAACCCAGCCGCGCCATACCACAGGAGGTGGTATCCGCTTGCTGGGGCAAGGACAAACCGGAGGCTCACGGGACGCCCCGGACCACCGCCCGGGCACAAGCAAGGCAAAGGCGCCGGCGCGGGACCCTGCTCCTTCTAACGTTGTTAGGAGTCCGAGCATATCCCGCTCCTCGCACCGCTCGCCCCCGTTCCCCTCCACTCCGGCAGAAGCGCTCGCAAGGGCACAACTGCTCCTCGACTTCCCTCCAGCGGCAGACAAGGCCGAAGACTGGAGGGCCACCATCCAGAGTCTGATCGCCTTCGCCAACAACGATTCTCCGCAGCAGCCGGCGGCCTCGCGGCCGCGGCAAGCTGAGAAGACGAAGGCCGACGGCGACAAGACCGCCGGGGGTGCGACAAGCGTGCACTCCCCGCCGCGGAAGCAGAAGACGCCACCCCGCCGGAACAACGCCGACGACGGCTCCACAGCATCGTCGGATCCGCGGGCCCGTCGGGACCAGCGCCAGGTCCTCGACGACCGGCGACAAGAAGACGCTCGCACCACAATCGAGCGCCGCCGAGAAGCTCGGCGACAATCAGATCATAGAGCTGGGAACGCTGTTGACGCGCGCGCGCCCGGTGAACCAGGCGACTTGCCGTACGCGGCAGGCTGCCCTGCGTTCACTCGCGAGCTGCGGCGCGTCCAGTGGCCCAGCATGAAGAATTTCAAGCCCGACGTACCGGAGAAGTACGACGGCAAGACGCACCCCTCGGAATTCCTCAGCGTCTACACCATCGCAGTGCAAGCTGCCGGGGGGCGCGACGAGAAGATCTTGGCAAATTACTTCCCGCTTGTGCTTAAGCCAAACGTCCGTTCGTGGCTTATGCACTTGCCGGAAGGTTCCATCTCTTCTTGGGCCGACCTTTGCCACCAGTTTGTTGGCGCCTTCACCAGCGGCCACAAACCCCACGGCCAGGAGAGCGATCTCCACATTTTGGCCCAGAAGGAAGGAGAGCCCCTGCGCAAGTACATCCAACGCTTCAGCCGTGTGCAGCACAACATCCCGGATGTCCACCCTGCCGCGGTTATCAGCGCGTTCCACCAGAACGTGCGTAACCGCCGCATGCGTGAAGAAATGGCGATGACCAAGATTCGGGATGTCAGCGAGCTCTATGCTCTGGCTGACAAGTGCGCACGCGCAGAAGAGGGGAGGAGACTCCCCGGGGAGGATGCTGGCGCAGGAGGAAGCGACAGCGACGACGCCGCCCCGGCAAAGAAGAGCCGGCGGCGGAATAACAGAAGGAAGGGCAAGAAAGAGGTGCTTGCCGTCGAGAAGTCCGGCAAGGAGGCTCCCGCCAAGCAAACACAGGCTGGCGGCTCCGGCAAGGAGCCTGCCCCTGTAGCGGCAGCCGACAAGCAGGACGGCTCCGACAAGCAATACTGCAAGATCCACCGCACCAAGGGTCACGATCTCTCTAACTGCAAACGCGTTGAGTATCTCGTCGAGCAGCAGAAGGCTGAGTACGAGAGGCGCGACAAGGAGAAGGCCCAGGGTGGCGGGGAAGAGCCAAGCAAGAAGCGGCCGTTCAATGGCCGGGGAGGACGCCGCGGCAAGGCCAAGCAGCGGCAAGGAGATCGACCTCCCCGGGGCCGCGACAAGGACGAAGACGACGACGAAGACATGGAGGACGAGGATAACAGCGAGCAGGAGTTCCAGAAGGCCACGGAGGTCCTGTGCGTCGACGGTGGCGCCTCTCTGCACACCTCCCACCGCCAACTAAAGCAGTGGGTGCGTGAGGTGAATGCAGCGGAGCCGCCCGTGGAGTCGCGCAGGCTCCTCAAATGGTCCAGCACGCCCATCGTTTTTGATCTTGAGGATCACCCTGACCGCACCACTGCGGTCGGGTGCTTGCCGATGCTGGTCTCACCCACCATCTGCAACCTCAAGGTCACCAAAATGTTGGTTGACGGCGGGGCCGGGCTGAACTTGATCTCCTCTGCTGTGATCAAGAAACTCCAAATTCCAGATGGCGAGCTCGAAGAAACCGGTTCTTTCCAAGGAATCAACCCGGGAAGGAGCAAGCCCAAGGGAAAGATCACTCTGCCGGTGACCTTTGGCGGGGAGCTCAACTTCAGAACCGAGCGCATCACTTTCGACGTCGCCGATATTCCATTGCCATACAATGGAATACTTGGCCGTCCTGCCCTCGCCAAGTTCATGGCAGCTTCCCATTATGCTTACAACGTACTCAAGATGCCGGGGCCGATAAGCGTCATCACTGTCCACGGCGACAAGAAGGATGCGCTTGTCTGCGCCGACAAGATTTACCGGGATGCAGCAGCTGCGGCGGAAAAGGACACACTTGCCGCTGAAGCTCCCGGGGGGAAGAAGACGAAGACCAAGTCCGGCAAGTGCTCTGGGGCCCACTCCGGCAACCGCACCTCTTCGGAGTGCTGCGCTGCCGTCGAGGACGTTCCATCGAGCTCCACCCGCAAGTGTAAGAAAGGGATGGCCGCTCCTCCGGCAACCAAGAAGGTGTCCGCCAAGGAGGACGGCACTGGTGGTACCTTCACCATCAGTGCTACGCTTGACAGCAAATAGGAAAGCGCGCTCGTTGCCTTCCTGCGGGCGAATGTCGATGTGTTTGCCTGGCAACCATCTGACATCCCCGGTGTTCCCAGGAAGGTAATTGAGCACAAGCTTGCTGTTTGTCCTCATGCGCGGCCCATCAAGCAGAAAGTGAGGAAGCAAGCCGTGGAGCGCCAAGAATTCATCAACGAAGAAATCAAGAAGCTAGAAGCAGCAAGCCTAGTTAGAGGTGTGATCCATCCGACGTGGTTAGCAAATCCAGTCGTCGTGCGCAAGGCCAACGGGAAATGGAGACTGTGTATAGACTTCACCGATGTGAATAAAGCATCTCCCAAGGATCCATTCCCTTTGCCGCGCATTGACCAGATCGTTGACTCCACTGCCGGATGTGAGCTACTCTGTTTTCTTGATGCATACTCAGGCTATCATCAGATTTTCATGGCCAAAAAGGATGAAGAGAAGACTGCATTTATCACTCCATGTGGCACTTATTGCTTCATACGCATGCCATTTGGACTGAAGAATGCAGGCTCAACCTTTGCAAGGGTAGTATACACTGCTTTTGAGCCACAGATCCACAGAAATGTAGAGGCTTACATGGATGACATCGTGGTGAAGAGCAAGAGCAAGGATACCCTGATCCAAGATTTGGAAGAGACATTTCAGAACCTGCGCAGAATACAGCTTAAGTTGAACCCCGAGAAGTGCGCCTTTGGAGTCCCCTTCGGCAAGCTTCTCGGGTTCTTTGTGTCACAGAGGGGGATTGAAGCCAACCCCGACAAGATTAAAGCCATTGAGCAGATAGAGGCCCCAAAGCGCGTCAAGGATGTCAGAAGGCTTGCAGGTTGTGTGGCTGCCCTCAGTAGGTTCATTTCAAAGTCTGCAGAACGCGCCCTACCTTTCTTCAAAATCTTGAAGAAGGCAGGTCCCATGAAGTGGACTCCGGAAGCGGAGGCAGCGCTGCAGGATTTGAAACGGTACCTGTCCTCCACTCCAATACTTGTCGCACCTAGACCACAGGAAAAGTTGTTGCTATACCTAGCGGCAACCAACCAGGTGGTTAGTGCTGCGTTAGTAGCGGAGAGGGAGTCCGACGAGGAGTCAGCACCACCGGCAAGCGAATCCAGCGACAAGCAGGGGGCTGCTCCGGCAAGCTCTGGCCCCGACAAGGACAACTCTGCGCAGGAACAGAATGAAGTGCGGAAGAAAATGGTGCAGCGCCCAGTGTATTTTGTGAGTTCCCTTCTCCAGGGGGCTAGGTCAAGGTACTCTGGTGTGCAAAAGTTGCTTTTCGGCCTCCTCATGGCCTCGAGAAAGCTGCGCCATTACTTCCAAGCACATGAGATAACAGTGGTCACTCGCTTTCCGCTGAAGAGGATATTGCACAACCCGGAAGCAACAGGCAGGATCGTTGAGTGGGCACTAGAGCTGTCAAGCTTTGGACTCAAGTTTGAAAGTACTTCAACCATACAGAGCCGAGTTTTGGCAGAATTCATAGCTGAATGGACCCCAACGCCCGATGAAGAAGTCCAAGAAACAAGCGCACCCGTGCAAGAAGCGACAAGTGAATGGGTAATGTATTTTGACGGTGCCTTCTCGCTGCAAGGCGCCGGTGCTGGCGTGGTACTCATCGCACCCACCGGAGAGCACCTCAAATATGTTATCCAGATGCACTTTCCCAGGGAGCAAGCGACAAACAACACTGCTGAATATGAAGGCTTGCTTGCCGGCCTCAGGATTGCGGCCGAACTTGGGATCAGGAAGCTGATTGTGCGGGGAGATTCTCAGTTGGTGGTCCGGCAAGTTAACAAGAGCTATCAGAGCCCTTTGATGGAAGCTTATGTCGATGAAGTGAGGAAGCTTGAGGAGCACTTTGAAGGTCTGCAAATGGAGCACGTCCCGAGAGCTCAGAATGAAATAGCAGATGGCCTTTCAAAGTGTGCTTCGATGAAGTTACCTGTGGAACCAGGGACCTTCTTGCTCAAGCTGACTCAACCATCCGTTACACCATCAATTGGGCAGTCCAAGAAGAGAAAGTTGGTCTCCGGCGACTACTTGCCGGCGGATCTTCCAGAAACCGCCGCCAAGGTCCCCAAGATCAACAACCAGAACGCTGAGGAACGGTTTGCTCCTGCGGATCCTCGGGTCTGTACAGTTGAAGCAAGTGTTCCCGACAAGCCTCGCCCCGGCGAGCTTTCCGGGGGACCATCAGCTCCGGCAGAACCAGAGGTCCTTGCCGTAGAAGCTGAGGTTCCCGCAACGGCCCTCGAGCCTTTAGTCCTTGCCGTCGAGCCTCAGGCTCCGGCATGGGCGCAGCAGATCGTCCGTTTTCTTCAAACTGGAGAACTTCCCGACGACCCAGAAGAAATAGAGAAGATAACCAGGCAGTCAAGTATGTACCAGTTCGTGGATAACGAGCTGTACAGAAGAAGGCTCAATGGTGTCAGATTGAAGTGCATCTCCAGGGAAGATGGACAGAAGCTATTGGCAGAAATACACGGAGGCATATGCGGCCACCACATTGGCGCAAGGGCGCTTGCCGGGAAAGCTTTCCGGCAAGGGTTCTTTTGGCAAGAAGCCCTCCAAGATGCAACTGCACTAGTAACCAAGTGTGAAGCGTGCCAGTTCCATGCAAAGCAAATTCATCAGCCAGCTCAAGCTCTCCAAACAATCCCTTTGTCCTGGCCCTTCTCGGTCTGGGGGCTCGATATCCTCGGCCCTTTCCCTCGTGCTGTCGGGGGCTTTGAGTACTTGTACGTTGCAATCGACAAGTTCACAAAGTGGCCAGAAGTGGAGCCAGTGAGAAAGGTGACAGCACAATCAGCAGTCAGGTTCTTCAGGTCGATTGTTTGCCGTTTCGGGATCCCTAACAGGATCATCACCGACAACGGTACACAATTTACTAGTCGCACCTTCATGCAGTACGTCCAAGACCTTGGCGCCAAGGTCTGTTTCGCTTCTGTTGCTCACCCGAGGAGCAACGGTCAAGCGGAGAGGGCCAATGCTGAAGTGCTGCGCGGACTCAAGACAAGGACCTTTGACAGGCTGCGCAGGTGCGGAAGAAATTGGATAGAGGAGCTACCGGCGGCTCTTTGGTCAATCAGAACGACACCAAGTCGAGCCACCGGACAGACACCCTTTGCTCTAGTCTATGGAGCAGATGCAGTACTCCCCACGGAACTCGTATACGGATCTCCTCGAGTGCTCGCTTATGACGAGCTCGAGCAAGAGCAACTGCGGCAAGATGATGCATTGCTCCTCGAGGAGGGACGTCTCCAGGCTGCTGTACGAGCTGCTCGATACCAGCAAGCCTTGCGCCGCTATCATAGCCGCAAGGTCAAGGCCAGGAGTCTCGAGGAAGGCGACCTTGTTCTTCGGCGTGTTCAGTCCGCCAAGAATCCCAACAAGTTGACGCCGAAGTGGGAAGGCCCTTATCGGGTGAGACAAGTCACGAGGCCCGGCGCTGTCCGCCTCGAGACCGAAGAAGGCTTACCGGTGAGCAACTCCTGGAACATAGAGCATCTTCGCAAGTTTCACCCATAAGGCGCAGTTGCCGTGATCCGCTCCGGCAACCACCTTTTGTACAAGCTTTGCCGCTGTTGCATGTGACCCTTTGTACAAAGCCGGGCGCAGACCCCGTGCATCAGTAAAGTTTTTGTGTTTTGCGCTGATTGCCTTTTGCATGCTTTTCTTTGCTATTTGCATGTTTTGCTTGGCATTTGGTGCAACACTCAAGTAACCGGTAAGCATTAGCACGCCGAAAGGCCATATATTTGTTTCCCTCTTCTATTTCCTTGCCTCCTAAGCAGAAGGAACGTTCCTCGCGCACAAGTTTGCCGGGGGGGGAAGGAAGTGGAGGAGGAACCAAGTGCTGTTCAAGAAAGAGAAGCCTTACCGGGAAGCAAGCAATATATGAAAGCTAAGTTATTAGAATTTGACCAGTTCAAATTTTAAATTTTTAGTTGACTTCCTTGAACATCCACACTTTGTATGGAAAACCTGTGCGCGGAGGAACCTACCCGTAGCTTGCCGCACCCTTATCTTGTTTCCGAGTTCGCTCAACGATTTAAGTAAGCTGCGACAAGTGTCGCGCCCTTGCTTCGTTTCCGAGTACGCTCAGCAAGCTAAGTGCGTTGCGACTAGCTGCGGCGAGGTTGCTTGCCGGTGAGACCTTGGCCAGCAGGCTGCTCAGGGTCCAGCGCTCAGCGCTCGCGGCAAGGGCCCCTTGCCGGCAAGCTCCCCGGGAGCGTAGGGCGAAAAACATACAAAGTCAAGGATTAAGACAAGGAAGATAACATTGCACTGATTAATCAAAATGAGATAAATATCTTACAAAAGATAACTTGTCGCAATGATTAATGAGTTCATAACACCCTATGCAGCAACAAAAAGAGATAAAGATAATGGAGGCCTAATCTACGCGGTCGCCCTCAATCCTGGAGATCTTAGCCACCTTGGCAATGATGTGGGCGACCTGCTCCTTCAGAGCCTCCATGTCAGCGTCAGCCGGCAAGCTGCGAAGAACGTTGGTGAGGTTTATGCTCGGATTGCGGTATACGATCTTCGTCAACACGCGCTCCAAGGTTCCCGTGCAGAGCAGGCGCGTCTCCTCGGCCAGTTGCGCGGGGATCTTCTTCCACAGATCTGCAAGGGCCGGCGCGATTCCCCTGAAGAAGAGGCTGAGCTTGGCGCTGTGAGGGAGGTTTGGATCCGGGGAGTAGATGAGGTGCTCCAGCTTCAACGCCAGCAGCTCCTGGTCGATGTTGGACGCGCAAGATACTAAGTCCTCGGTCCATACCTCAACGGTTTTGCGGAAGAGCTCAGCCGCTTTGTTGGCGCTGTCTACCAAGGTCCGCTCCTTGCGGAGCTCCTCCTTCAACTTGGTCTCCCGAGCCCGGGCAGCGTCGAGTGAATCCTTCAGTGTAGAGACCTTCAACTCCAAGTCCTCGATGGAGTCCTTGGCGGCCTTCAACTCGTCGCCCCTCTCAGAAAGACGCACCTGGAGTTCTGAATTGGTGTGGGCGTCCTTCTCACGCTCCGTGATGAGCGCGGCGACCTTCTCCGCGCTCACCTTCAGCGACTTCTCCAGCTGCGCGACCTTGGCGGCAAGCTCCTTCTTGGCGGTCTCCGCGGCAGCCGCGACGGCTTTCGCCTCCTTCAGTTCCCCGCCAAGGGCCTCCTCCCGAGCGGCTAGGTCCTCCTCGTGGGAGTCGAGGTTGACCTTCCGCTGGGCGAGTTCTCCTTCTCGCCGGGACAGCTCCACCACGGCGAGCCGCTGCTGCTCTTCGGCCTCAGCCTTTTCCAGCACCCACTCCTGATATTCGCCGGCGAGTCGCTCGCGCTCCTCCGCCACCTCGCGGAGGGCAGCCTGGTTGGCGGCGCTGAGCTCCGTCGCGCGCTTCTCCATCTCCGCGGCGGCCTTGGCGGCAAGGGCTTCCCGGGAGGCAAGCTTCGCCTGCCTGGCCCGGTAAAGGGCCAGGAGCTGGTGAAGCAGCCTCTCCTCCTCGGGCCCTTCACTCCCGCCGGGCGCCTCGACAATCTTTAATCCCGCGGAGGCGAGGACCTCCCCATCAAATGCCTCGCCCTCCGTGGGAGCTCGCGACGAAGAACCCCACGGCACCTGGATGAAGACGCCGTTGGGGGCTTCGAGATAATAGCTCTGCTCCTTGCCGGCGAAGGGATCGGCGGCCGGCGCAGCACTTGATGCTCCCGCCGCCTCCGGGCCGGCGGTGCGGTCGCCGTCCCCCTCCCCGGCCGCTGCATCCGCAGCCGGAGCGGTCTCCTGCACAGCCGGCTCGGCGGCTCCCGCCGTATCCTCGGCGACAGGGGCGTCGCCGCCGCCGTCCTGCGCGGCCTCCTCCTCGATGATGATGACTTCCGTCTCCATCGGCTCGGGGGGAGGAAGATCTAGAAGAAGAAGAAGCAAAGGAAATTCAAGCAAATATCCAAAAAGAGACGATGCCAAGAAGACAAGATTACAAGACCTACCTTGGCGGACGTCATCAGCGGCGGGCTCCCTCGCCGGGGAGCTCTGCCTTGGCGGAGTGGCCGCCCTCGCCGGGCTGCTCGCCCTTGGCGGGGTACTCGCCCTCGGCGGAGTACCCGCCCTTGGCGGAGCACTCTCCCTTGCCGGAGAGTTCGGCCTTGGCGGGGCGGGGCCTGCGGCTCCTCGAGGACGGTCTCCGGACGCTCCTGCCGCTGTGGCTCCACCTCTGCACAAGTCAAGACAAAGACATCAAGATATTGAAACAAGACAAAATCCCTAAGCGCACCCCGACGAGCGGGAGGATGGAACCCAGACTTACGCTGGGGGCTGCGCTGGGGGCTGCTCCTCGGAGCAGCGCTCGGGTCCGGCAGGCTTGGCTCCGGCGCGTCCCCAGTTGCCGCGGTGGCTGAGCCTTCCGCGACCTCGACCACAGGTGCCTTGGCTTTCTTCGCCACGCGCTGAACCAAGGTCCTGAAATCAAAGCAACAAACAAAATTAGCATCAACAATAATCAAGACGAAACTTGAGAAGGTGTAAGATCTCGGATTCTTACTCCTGATCCTCCTCGTCGTCCTCGCTCAAGGCGGAGAAGTCATACTCCACCTGGGGCGCGTCTGCACGAGGAGCGGAAGACGAAGATTCCCTTGGGCGCTTGGCGGTCCCTGGGGCTGGGGGCTGCGAAGACCCAGCCCCTGCGGTAGCCGGAGCCGGGGGAGCGGGCGGAGCCGCTGCTCCGCTCCGAGAAGACTCCTGCCTGCTTGGCCCCGACCTGCGGGGCGCCTCTGTCGTGGCCTGCGCGCGGGCCGCCTCCGCCGCGGCTGGAGCGCCGGTCGCCCCCGGCGCAGCTTGGCTTCCCCGGGAAGCTTGAGCTGCCCGGCGAGCTGGTTGTTGCCGGGCGCCTGCGCCCTCGCTCCCGTCGCCGCCCTGCGGAGACTCTTCGGTGGAGACCGCCTTGGGCTTGCCGGGGGCGGGGAGGTCTCCGACGAGGAGAGGTCGTCGGCGTAGAGCTCCGTAGATCCGTCGGAGTCCTCGGCGGCCTCGTCGTCCTCCTCCTCCTCCCCGGCTGGCTTGCTGGGCCCAGCGCCCTGCGCTGCGGCCTCTTTTCCTATGGCGCCTCCGCTCCCTCCGGCGCCTCCGCTCCCCGCGGCGCCTCTGTTCCCTCCGGCAGCGCCATCCCTTGCCGCGGCCTCGGCCACGATCCCGTGGATCCCGGAGTGCCTTAGAGAGGGGACCCCGGCGAGCGCGTCGGGAGGAAGTTGCAGCAGTCTGCGGATCTCCGCCTCCTCCGCCTGGCAGGACGCATCCGCAGCCTCCGCCTCTTCAGGCGTATATCCAAAATCTCCTGCCGCTGCAGCTGCAGCGACCTCTTCAGCCCGAGAAGCCATGTATGCAAGCTCCTGTTCGGTGGTGTCCCGCGTGTGCTCCTTGATGTCATCCTTGTTCTTCGCCACCTCCACGAGGTTGTCGAAGAAGCTGAGGACGTCTATGGGCTTGGGCGGAATCCACGTGCGGTCCACGCCGTGCGAATCACACGCGGGCATCATGGCGCAGAGACGGTCCCGGACTGTGCTGTTGCAGAGGGGCACCACTCCCCGGGGAGGTCTGAACCACTCAGGGTGGGCCGGGTCATATTTGAAGAGTTCCCGGACCATCCCCTTCAGCTCCAGCGTCGTGAAGTTGAAGTTCAGCCCGGGGTGCAGCCTCATTATATCCGCTGGGTTGCCGTACTCCCAGGCCGGCCTTTTCCTGTCTTGGAGAGGGGCGATGCGGCGGCGGAGGAAGTCTGCGCCTACTTCTGCAACGGACAGCCTAGCTACCCGAAGACGAAGAATCCGGACGAGGGCGACGTCGAGCTTGATGTCGTCCGAGTCCAGCTCGCTCCAATCCCTGCCGCGCACGATGGGCGTTGTGCGCGGCGCGGTGAAGGGTTGCGGCTCGTCCTCAACGATCCAGCACCAGTCTGCACGCCACTCCTCCCACTTGCTGCGGAGCTCCCCCGGCAAGTACGACTCCTTCTTGTTCAGACGAAATACCCAAGAAATTCCCCCGGAGAGGGGGGCGCCGGCCTCTGCTCTAGGAGTGAAGAAGTGCCTAAACAGCGCTACGTTTGGGTGTATTCCTATGAAGTTTTCGCACATGTGTGCGAAAACCGCCATTGTGAGGATGGCGTTGGGGGTGAAGTCAAGAAGGTGGAGGCCATAGGTGTGCATGACGTCGCAGAAGAAATCAGAGAAAGGAGGGCAAAGACCGCAGTGAAAGAAGGCTGCGAAGAAGTAGTACCCGCCGGGGTAGTTGTCCTTGGCGGCGGCCGGGTAAGCTCGGGTGCGGGGGTGCGCCTTGGTTTCCTTGGCCCAGAACAAGTAGTACTTGTTCCAGAGCTCCCGCGCGCCGAGCCTCGGCGGGAAGACGAGGTTCCGCTTCCGGTACGCGGTAAGCTTCGCTGCTTGCTCCGACTTCTCCCTCTTGGCTTTCTCCACCTTCGCCTTCTCGGTCTTCGGGGCCATGGCGGAGGCGGCAGAGGAAAGGGGGAGAACGGCGGCGGCGGAGGTG
>LR738710.1:757556183-757566199 GCA_902687465.1 Secale cereale
AGGTGTGGAAGCGGAGCGCAAAGGGGATTTCTGGAGGAAGAAGAAGATGCAATGAAAGCGCAAGGAGGGGAATCGCTCCTGCTTCCTCTGCTTTTATGGGGAAGTGGGGGGGGGGGCGTTTTGCTCTATCCATTAAGAGAACGTGGGCACGTCCCATCCCACGACGCCGCAATCGACGCGTGCCGTTACAGGGGGATGCGGCGGATACGGAAGTGCATTCGGCGCGCCGTGGGCCACGTGTGCCCGTGCACTGTTTTGGGCCTGGCCCAACAGCGCTCGGCACCGTGTGTGGCCCAGGCCCGGGGGCTCCTGTCGGTGTACTGAGGTAGGGGTACCTCAGTACCCCAACTTGTGCACGGGCAGTTGCAGCTTCCCGCGGCAGGGTTTACCACGCGCTCGCCGGAGACCTTCCTGCTCCGTATCAAACCATTCAAAAACAAAGTATGCAAGACAGAAGATCGAGACCCCGGCAAGCGGAGCTTGCCGGGAAGGCCGTACCAGGCTCAAGATTACCTCGCTAGCACAAGACCCTGGCAAGAGGAGCTTGCCAGGAAGACTAGAAGATTCCATCATAGAAGACACGCCTCGGCGCTATATGCGTCCCAGCGAGGGCCCGGGGAGCGGCAAGCTCCCGGGCCCGGCAAGATCAAGACCCCGGCAAGGTGCTTGCCGGGAGAGTTGCGCTGTGTGCCCGCGCTCCAGCTCATCGGCCCACGCGTCGCCCTGGGGCCTGTCCAGGGACGCGTGGCGGATGGCTGTGCAGCCTGGGGGACACGGTGGCACTCCACGGTGGTGGATCCATCGCCGTGGCAGACGGAGACGCAAGGGCGGGAGCTTTTGGGGTCGACGGCGACGGGCATTAAATGCCCTTGTCCCCCACTGTCAAAGTAGGTAGCGACCACTGTTCGCGCACTGTAGCTCCACTATTCCCGCACTGTTACAGCTACCACCTCTTTTACGTTTTTACCCCTTTCTCCTACGTTGACACCTGTCGGTGACCCCTTGCACTATAAAAGGAGGCCCATGCACAACGTGGAGGGGGTTCGGAACCTAGATCACTCATACGCTCGGTGTAGCTGCTTCTTCAAGCTCCCGAGCACTCCAACTCAATACACAACTAAGCAGGAGTAGGGTTTTACGCGTCTACCGCGGCCCGAACCTGGGTAAAACAGACCGCGTGCTCGCTACGATCTGCTCTTCGTGCTCCCTCCGCCCTCGTACCGCACAGACAAGGGGCTCCGGTCCCATAGGTGTTCGTGGCGGACAGTTTCCCCCGACACAACTGCTATCTCATATTACTCTGTTACTAATATTTTACTGCAAAGAAATAATTTCTGACGTGTGGTTGAATTAACAATTCAACTTCAAAGGCTTATAAATATTCTTTGGCTCCCCTTGTGTTAAATCAATAAAATTGGGTGAAATACTACCCTCGAAGACTGTTGTGATACCCCATACTTGTCGGTCATAAATATGCATGATGATGGATCGACAGGTGGTGAAAGCACATGGTGATATTGGCTAAGTGGTGCTTTTTGGGCGCCGGGGATCAAGTTAGAGGGATGAAAACTCTAGGTTCGACCTCTATTTGTTGAACCTGGCGATGTCGCGATTGACGTGGAGTTCCCTTGTTAAAGGCATTGCATGAAGTTAAGTCAGATGCCTCTGCATGGTGAAAACTATGATCTGACCTCAATGGTTGGGTTTAGAGACAGCGGTGCTCCAGTGCCCTTCCCTTCTTAGAGGTGTCATTGTTGCAGCTCCTACCCTGTTACCTGAGTTGCCATCATTGATGGTTCTTGCAGTTGTTCGCTGCACTTGTTCGCTTGGTCGCTTTTTCTTATTTTTCTTCTTCTGCAGTAATTTAGTTGTGTGCATCCTCGTTGTCTTGAGAAGCTATTAAGATTGTGTTGCACAAGAGGCTAGGTGTAACTAATTCTTTGATGCTTCTGTGATTTTTGGTTCGATTCTTTTTTCTTGTACCAGAGTTTTTATCCTTATAAAACTAGAAAGTCCAAAAATATTTCTTCTTCTTTGTATACTTGTTTTGCCTTGCAGATGATAACTCATCGCTGGTTATGCTTTTCTATTACCTTTTGGAAATTATTATTTTCAGCAAGTGGGCAATTATGATGAAATTTCAAGAGTGACTATGGGAAGAAGCCTAGTATGATAATCTTACTTAACACATGTGTATGGTTTACCAAGGTGATTGTTGATAACATCATACAATTATACACATGGATATTGGGAGGGGTAGACGGTCTTTCTCACTCTAAGATCTTCACCGACTAGGGGGTCATGCATAATTAAGGGTAGCAACTAGACACAGTTAAACCATGAAAAGTGATGTTAATTGTGTATTTCTCTTTGGAGTCTCGGTGATTGATTTGGAATATGTTCATACATGCAAAATTATTCAATAATTTAGGCCCTATGGTATATCAATTTAAAAGAGTTTGCATCATGCTCTAGTCGTACTCAGTTTTTAATTGTTCAAAATGCATGATTATGATCTCTATGCTCCCTAGTTTTTCGTTTCAACCTTTGTTGCTAGCCTACACTTGTACTAAGCATGAACTTTGCTTGTGCGCCCCATTACCCAAGCCAAGTTTTGCCAAAAAGAGTCCACCATACCTTCCCATACATGGCTGAGAAGCCATTCTAAGTAAATTATCATCGTCGCGCCAACATTTTTACTGCCTAAGTTTTTGAGGTTTGGGAAGGTTAATTTTCTATAGTCATTTCCCATGAATATAAAATGAAAGTAAAATCATCATACCAAAAAGTTTCAGCGCGCAGAAGTCAAATAAAAGAAAATTTCAGTGTGTTCGGGCCATTACAAAGAGGATGGTGAAATCACTCTTCCAACTCCTTAAATCCCCTAGTAATTCTCTAAAACCTGTCATCACTAGTTTACCACTTTTATAAATTAAATGCATGGAAATACATGCTTCCCTCTATGAAGGGGCTATCTTTTATTTTTATGTTGAATCAAACCACAATCTCTCAAGCACCAACTCAGTAAGTACATAGAGATCATTCTTAGTGTAACATGCATTCTATAGCGGTTATATGTGAGTATAGTGGTATATGAATCCTTCACTTTTTAATGATATGCCTAGTTTCCACCTTCATAACATTGATGTCTACGCACTGCTTCACATTTGCAAGTTTTGTCTCGCAAGATTGGCGAGATACTCAAATACCACCATCCATGATTTAAATGAATCAAGTTATGCCACATGAATATTAGAAGATTACAATTTTATCTTGAGATAAGCATGTCTGCACTTTCTTGCATTTTGCTTGCATATTCTTATACGAATGTTATTTCGAGAGCATGGTGCTGAATTCTCATACGCGGTTTATGTTGGGGAACGTAGTATTTCAAAAAAATCCTACGATCATGCAAGATCTATCTATTAGATGCATAGCAACGAGAGGGGAGAGTGTGTGTATGTACCCTCGTAGACCGAAAGCGGAAGCGTCTAGTGACGCGGTTGATGTAGTCGAACTTTCTTTGCGATCCAACCGATCAAGCACCGAACGTACAGAGCCTCGGCGTTCAGCACACGTTCAGCTTGATGACGTCCCACGAGCTCTTGATCTAGTAGAACTTCGCGGGAGAGTTTCGTCGACACGACAACGTGCTGACGGAGATGATGAAGCTACCGGCGCAGGGCTTCGCCTAAGCACTGGAACGATATGACCGAGGTGTGTTTCTGTGGAGGGGCGCACCGCACACGGTTGGGAGAGATCAACTTGATCAACTTGTGTGTCTTTGGGTGCCCCCTGCCCCCGTATATCAAGGAGCAAGGGGGGGGGGGTGCGGCCAGCCCCTATGGCGCGCCCTAGAGGGCCACTCCTACTAGGAATTGGATTCCAATCCTATTCCTAGTAGGAGTCCACCAAGAGGGAGAGAGGGGGAGGAAAGAGAGGGAGAGGGAGAGGGAAAGAGGGACCGCGCCTCCCTCCCCTAGTCCAATTCGGACTCCTCATGGGAGGGCGCGTGCCACCTCCTGGGTTGCTGCCCTCTATCTCCCCTAAAGCCCGTTAGGGCCCAATACTTCCTCGGGGGGTACGGTAACCCCCCCCCCTCGTCATGTCCGTGATCTCATCCGGGACTTCGAACTACCTTCGGTACATCAAAACTCATAAACTCATAATACCGATCGTCATCAAACATTAAGCGTGCGGACCCTATGGGTTCGAGAATTATGTAGACATGACCGAGAATCATCTCCGATCAATAACCAATAGTGGAACCTGGATGCTCATATTAGCTCCTACATATTCTACGAAGATCTTTATCGGTCAAACCGCATAACAACATACGTTGTTCCTTTTGTCATCGGTATGTTACTTGCCCGAGATTCGATCATCGGTATCTCGATACCTAGTTCAATCTCGTTACCGACAAGTCTCTTTACTCATTCCGTAATACATCATCTCATGAATAACTCATTAGTCATTTGCTTGCAAGGCTTATTATAATGTGTATTACCGAGAGGGCCCAGAGATACCTCCCCGACACTCGGAGTGACAAATCCTTTTCTTGATCTATGCCAACACCACGAACACCTTCGGAGACACCTGTAGAGTATCTTTATAATCACCCAGTTACGTTGCGACGTTTGATAGCACACAAGGTGTTCCTCCGGTATTCGGGAGTTGCATAATCTCATAGTCATAGGAACATGTATAAGTCATGAAGAAAGCATTAACAGTAAAACTAAATGATCATAGTGCTAAGCTAACGGATGGGTCTTGTCCATCACATCATTCTCCTAATGATGTGATCCCGTTGATCAAATGACAACTCATGTCTATGGCTAGGAAACATAACCATCTTTGATCAATGAGCTAGTCTAGTAGAGGCATACTAGGGACACTCTGTTTTGTCTATGTATTCACACATGTACTAAGTTTCCGGTTAATACAATTCAAGCATGAATAATAAACATTTATAATGATATAAGGAAATAAATAATAACTTTATTATTGCCTCTAGGGCATATTTCCTTCAGTATCCCATTTGCACGAGAGTCAATAATCTAGATCACACCACCATGTGATTAACACCAATAGTTCACATCACCATTTGACTAACACCCATAGTTCTCATCGCCATGTGACCACTACCCAGAGGGTTTACTAGAGTCAACAATCGACTTCACATCATCATGTGATTAACACCCAAAGAGTAATAAGGTGTGATCATGTTCTGCTTCGTAAGAGAAGTTTAGTCAACGGGTCTGTTACATTCAGATCCATATGTATTTTGCAAATTTCTGTGTCTACAATGCTCTTCTTGGAGCTACTCTAGCTAATTGCTCCCAGTTTTAATAGGCATCCAGATTGATACTTAGAGTCATCTGCATTAGTGTCAAAGCTTGCATCGGCGTAACTCGTTATGACGAACTCTTTATCACCTCCATAATCGAGAAACATTTCCTTAGTCATCCAGTAATTAAGGACAATTTTGACCGATGTCCAGTGATCTACCCCTGGATCACTGTTGTACCTCCTTGTCAAACTCATGGCAAGGTACACAATAGGTTTGGCACACAACATGGCATACTTTATAGAACCTATGACTGGGGCATAGGGAATGACTTTCATTCTTTCTCTATCTTTTGCCGTGGTCGGGTTTTGAGTCTTACTCAACTTCATACCTTGCAACACAGGCAAGAACTCTTTCTTTGACTGTTCCATATTGAACTACTTCAAAACTTGTCAAGGTATGTACTCATTGAAAAAACTTATCAATCATCTTGATCTATCTCTATAGATCTTGATGCTCAATATGTAAGTAGCTTCACCGAGGTCTTTCTTCGAAAAAACTCCTTTCAAACACTCCTTTATGCTTTCCAGAAAATTCTACATCATTTTCGATCGATATTATGTCATCCACAATTAATATCAGAAATGCTATAGAGCTCCCGCTCACTTTCTTGTAAATACAGGCTTCACCGCAAGTCTGTATAAAACTATATGCTTTGATCAACTGATCAAAGAGTATATTCCAACTCTGAGATGCTTGCACTAGTCCATAGATGGATTGATGGAGCTTGCATATTTTGTTAGCACCTTTAGGACTGACAAAACTTTCTGGTTGCATCATATACAACTCTTCTTTAATAAATCCATTAAAGAATGTTGTTTTGTTATCCATTTGCCAGATTTCATAAAATGCGGCAATTGCTAACATGATTCGGACAGACTTAAGCATCGGTACGGGTGAGAAAGTCTCATCGTATTCAACTCCTTGAACTTGTCGAAAACCTTTCGCAACAAGTCGAGCTTTGTAAACAATAACATTACCGTCGGCGTCGGTCTTCCTCTTGAAGATCCATTTATTTTCAATGGCTTTCCGATCATCGAGAAAGTCAACCAAAGTCCTCACTTTGTTCTCACACATGGATCCCATCTCAGATTTTATGGCCTCAAGCCATTTTACGGAATCTGGGCTCATCATCGCTTCCTCATAGTTCGTAGGTTCATCATGGTCTTGTAACATGAATTCGAGAACTGGGTTGCCGTACCACTCTAGCGCGGAACGTACTCTGGTTGATCTACGAAGTTTAGCACTAACTTGATCCGAAGTTTCATGATCATCATCATGAGCTTCCTCACTAATTGGTGTAGGAATCACTGGAACTAGTTTCTGTGATGTACTACTATCCAATTCGGGAGAAGGTACAATTACCTCATCAAGTTCCACTTTCCTCCCACTCACTTCTTTTGAGAGAAACTCCTTCTCGAGAAAGGATCCATTCTTAGCAGCGAATATCTTGCCTTCGGATCTGTGATAGAAGGTGTACCCAACAGTCTCGTTTGGGTATCCTATGAAGACACATTTCTTCGACTTGGGTTCGAGCTTATCAGGTTGAAGCTTTTTCACATAAGCATTGCAGCCCCAAACTTTAAGAAACGACAACTTTGGTTTCTTGCCAAACCATAGTTCATAAGGCGTCGTCTCAAAAGATTTAGATGTTGCCCTGTTTAACGTGAATGCAGCTGTCTCTGATCCATAACCCAAAATTATAGTGGTAAACCGGTAAGAGACATCATAGACCGTACCATATCCAATAAAGTACGGTTACGACGTTCAAACACACCATTACGCTGTGGTGTTCCGGGAAGGCGTGAGTTGTGAAAGTATTCCACATTGTTTCAAATGAAGACTAAACTCGTAACTCTATTCACCTCCACGATCAGATCGTAGAAACTTTATTTTCTTGTTACGATGATTCTCTACTTCACTCTGAATTTCTTTGAACTTCTCAAATGTTTCAGACTTGTCCTTCATCAAGTAGATATACACATATCTGCTCAAATCATTAGTGAAGGTCATAAAATAACGATACCCGCCACGAGCTTCAACACTCATCGGTCCACATACATCAGTATGTATGATTTCCAACAAATCTGTTGCTCGCTCCATTGTTCCGGAGAACGGAGTTTTAGTCATCTTTCCCATGAGGGATGGTTCGCAAGGACCAAGTGATTCATAATCAAGTGATTCAAAAAGTCCATCACTGTGGAGTTCCTTCATGCGCTTTACACCAATATGACCTAAACGACAGTGCCACAAATAAATTGCACTATCATTATTAGCCTTGTATCTTTTGGCTTCAATATTATGAATATGTGTATCACTACGATCGAGATCCAACAAACTATTTTCATTGGGTGAATGACCATCGAAGGCTTTATTCATGTAAACAGAATAACAATTATTCTATGACATTAAATGAATAACCGTATTGCAACAAACATGATCAAATCATATTCATGCTCAACGCAAATGCCAAATAACAATTTATTTAGGTTCTACACTAATCTCGAAAGTATAGGGAGTGTGCAATCATGATCATATCAATCTTGGAACCACTTCCAACACACATCATCACTTCACCTTTAACTAGACTATGTTCATTCTGCAACTCTCGTTTCAAGTTACTAATTTTAGCAACTGAACCGGTATCAAATTCCCATGGGTTGCTATGAACACTAGTAAAGTACACATCAATAATCTATATATCAAATATACCTTTGTTCACTTTGCCATCCTTCTTATCCGCCAAGTATCTAGGGAAGTTCCACTTCCAGTGACCATTTCCTTTTTAGTAGAAGCACTTAGTTTCAGGCTTAAGTTTAGCTTTGGGTTTCTTCACGGGAGTGACAACTTGCTTGTCATTCTTCTTGAAGTTCCCCTTCTATCCCTTTGCCCTTTACTTGAAACAAGTGGTCTTGTTAACCATCAACACTTGATGCTCTTTCTTGATTTCTACCTTTGCCGATTTCAGCATCGCGAAGAGCTCAGGAATTACTTTCTTCATCCCTTGCATATTATAGTTCATCACGAAGTTCTATTAACTTGATGATAGTGACTAGAAGACTTTGTCAATTACTATCTTATCTGGAAGATTAACTCCCACTTGATTCAAGTAATTGTAGTACGCAGACAATCTGAGCACATGCTCACTGGTTGAGCTATTCTCCTCCATCTTGTAGGCAAAGTATTGTCGGAGGTCTTATACCTATCGACACGGGCATGAGTATGAAATACTAATTTCCACTCTTGGAACACCTCATATGCTCAGTGGCGTTCAAAACGTTTTTGAAGTCCCAGTTATAAGCCGTAAAGCATGGTGCACTAAACTATCAAGTAGTCATCTGATGGCTTCTCGCCCCTCGTTGGTTACCCCAAGTGGAAGGTTTGAGATGTAGCGTAGCGGTAGTTTTCCCTTGGCAAAGATACCAAGGATCGAGTCCCGTGAGACTCCGAGGGTCAACAAGAAGGTGTCAATAGCGCCAGAGACTTTTGCTTGACATGACCTGCACACAGATACAAATAACTTTGCTCCCAACGAGTACAGAGAGGTTGTCAATCCCTCCGGCCTTGTCGTTTACAAAAGATCAAACGCAAGAGATAATATTGATAGGTATGACTGCAACTAGTAAATAAGAACAGGAAGTAAATAACGGGTGTGATCAGTGTTGGTAATATGGACCGGGGTCCCATGATGTTCACTAGTGATGTCTCTCTCCCAAAAGACGATAAAACAGCTAAGCGAGGTAAACGAATAACAGCTGGGCAATTGACAGGATTATGTGCGCAAACCAATGCTAACTATGTTGTAAGAAAGGTAGAGGCTCAAAAGCATGGGCGGTACGCCAAGGCAAGTAGACCGAAATCCGTCTGCATCTACTACTAATCATCCACCTTGAGATATCTATCCAGAACATCTCACTGGTATTAAGTTGCGAGTCCCACCCATAGTGTAAACTCAAAGCAACAGACAACTGCATTAAAAGAACTTTGCGTAAAGTAAACAATCCTTGCACCCGCAAGTACAAGCACCGTTGTTTTCCCCCTTGTGGCAACAACACATCCCCTAGACTCATGTTTCTGTCACTCAAGCTAGTCATCGAGGGGCATGAACCCACAATCAAGCATAATGTTCCCTCTTGGAGTTACTACCTACTACTTGGCCAAAGCAATAAACAGCAACGGAGAACATGCAAGAATTACTCAAGAACATAAATATAAAAGAGGTGAATCAAATATATTACTCACACACAATCTGAACATAATCTCATAATCCATCGGAACCCAGCAAACTCAGCATAGCAACAGCATAAAGATTATATATGTGCCTCGATCATGTAGGGCAGCTCACGAGGTCTAATCGGTGAAGAACAAAGAGGGGAGGAGAACATCACATAGCTACTGGTCATGGACCCATGGTCCAAGAGGGACTACTCACAACTCATCCGGGAGGTGTCCATGGTGGTGGAGAGGCTCCCGCTGGTGGTTCTCCCCTCCGGCAGGGTGCCGGGAAGAGTTCTCCTGGTGCTCCCGATCTTGGAAGCGCGGCGGCAGCGGAACAGAGATGAGATCGCGAAAAAGGGTTCCATCCTCGAGGGTTTCGGGACGCGGTGTAAATATATGCCAAAGGGGGTCACCAGAGGAGGTAAGGGGGGCCCAGGCGCCCCCCCCCCCC
>LR738710.1:757566209-757602684 GCA_902687465.1 Secale cereale
CCCCCCCCCCGGCGCGGCCAGGAGGGGGGCCGCCTGGGCAGGCCGCCTGGGCTGCCCCCGGCTCCCCTATGGCCCCACTTCTGGCGCGTGGAAGCTTCCGGAGCGCTTATTTTTTATATATATTTTCCCAGAATTTTTCTGGCAATTTAAGTAATGGGAAAACCTGAAATACAAAAACAGCAGAAAACAGAAACTGGCACCCGGGTGCACTGAGTTAATAGGTTAGTCCAAATATGATCAAAATTGTATGGAAGTGCATAAATATCATCGCAATATCACACAAAAGAGGCATGGAGCAAGCAGAAATTATAGATACGTTTTGGACGTATCAACATCCCCAAGCTTAATTCCTGCTCGTCCTCGAGTAGGTAAATGATAACAAGCATAATTTCTGTGGTGACATGCTATCAACCATATAAGAACTTTTAAGTAAAGTAATCAAGGCATGTAATCCAATTCAAGTCATAACAAGCAAGAGTCTATATTAGCATTGTAACAAGTAACATAAGAACATAAAGGTGCAAGAGCTCTCGCTGTCCGTGACTCGAATGTCTCCAAATGGTGTTTGCGTGCAAGAAAGGGGATAGGGATATATGAGAGAGTAAAACATAGTTTTTGTATTGTTGAGAACTTAATCTACTAAAGTTTCACACTTGGTCTTCTTTGGAATCTTATCTTGACTCATCCCCAGACCGTCAGCCAGGTACAAGTCAAAATGATCCACTCCCTTTTGATATTTTGAGCACTCATGCAATGGATGAGCGTAAGCAAGAAAGTCGACACTTAGGATGGCAAAGAGAGAAAAATGATAGAGGGGGATGACAAAAAAGGTGTGAAAGGCTCACATCAATGAGGACAATCATCGGCGAGAGAAAGCCAAATGATAGATATGATGCGAGGAGTAGGGATTGCCATGTAACGGATGCACATATGAGCTAAGGAAAGCTCTCCAATGGAACTAGTGGGGGTGCATCCAACTTGCTTGCTCAAGAAGACCTAGAGCTCTTTTGAGGAGGCTCATCATTGGAATATACAAGCCAAGTTTTATAGTGTAAAGGTCCCCACATAGCTATATGCATAAATGATAATCTCTATGGAGTACAAGGTATAAGATGGAGTACGAGTGTGGATCTCTCAAAAGAAATAGTAGTGTGCCCCCTTCTCTCTTTTTATTTCTTTTTCTCTTTTTTCTCATTTTTTATTTTTTTGTGACCTCAATGGCTCTTTCTATTTATCTCTCATTTGTCCTCTTTGGGATCTTTTGATTTTTCCTCTTTGGGATCTTTTGATTTGTCCTCTTTGGGATCTTTTCCTCACTTTAGGGGCAACACTCCATGTATTACAAGAAGTATAGAAGATCTTTCACACTTTACAAAAGTACTCAACATATAGAAAATGAAACTGTCATGATGTATGCAAATGTATGCCTCTGCCAGTGTAGCAGGATATGCAATGATACTAGCGCGTCATGTAGCAATGATTAGGGCAAGGCCCAACTAGCATGCGGCTCATCGATCAAGCAAAAAGCATGTATGACATGAAGACCAAGTCATGAGAGGATGGATGTTGCATGGCAATGTATCTCAGAAAGGCTATGGAAATGCCTTAATAGGTAGGTATGGTGGCTGTTTTGAGGAAGGATATAATGAGGCTTATGATGACAGAGCGTATCGTGCCAAGGTTTTGGATGCACCGGCGAAGTATGCGTCAACTCTCGAGGTGAGAAAGGGCAATGCACGGTACCGAAGAGGCTAGAAAAATATGGATAGGTGGAAGTGTCAACCTTCGAATACTCACATTAGTCCGAAGAACTCATGCACTTATTATCGGTAACTCTCAATCTAATTAGGAGGTTCACAAAGAGACAAGTACCCCGAGGAGGTGTGTATGGGGGTTTGGTTACCCTTGCTCATCCTCCACCCATGGTACGTGAGTGTACTCTAATATTCGATCCCTCCAAAGATTAGTGATCCATTTAGTAGCTAAAGTTCTCAACTATTTTGTAGGTTTTCGAAAATAAACATGGATTGCCCAAAATACGACTTCTATCACTAATAGGCTAAAGCTCTTGACACCAAAAGTTCAAACATTACTCATGGCAATACCTCAAAACTATTGCAAGTTACTACTAAAATTAAATAGCAACCGCAGTTACCTACTTTAAGTTAAGACACACAACTCAGTGCAACAGACAAACTCTCTTAACAAGATAAACATGAAAACTCAAGAGAGTTCAGCAACCAACTAAACAAAAGCTCTTTAAAAAGAAAAGCATGAAAACTAAGAGCTAAACATGACAGTAGCTATGGAAAGACAAAGAACATACACAGCAAAGATAAACATGAAAATCCTATGTTGTGTTCTAGGTTGAAGTGGAGCGTCTTTCTCTCCCACACAAAGAAAGCTGGGTTCTAACTCGTTATGAACAGCAAGCAAAGCTAAAGAAAACTAAAAAGGAAACTAAAAGCAAGACGCTCCAAGCATAGCACATAACGCATGAAGTGATTAAAATATAGTGGAACGAAAGACGAACTGATAATTGTTGATGGAGAAGGGATGCACGGGGGCATCCCCAAGCTTAGACACTTGAGTCTTCTTGAATATTTCTTGGGGGTGCACGGGGGCATCCCCAAGCTTGAGTGTTTGACCCTCCTGAATCTTTTTATCATCTTCCCTCGCACACTTGAAAACTCCCTTCATACATAACTCATCATAATCTGATTAGCGAGGTTAGTACCCATAATAAAATAATTTTTCCTTGCTGGAAATAAGGATAATCTTGAAGATCTACTGTTTCTCAAGATTGCCAAAAGGTTTTTGCAAAGAAAAAGCAAGCTCAAGGTTTGCAAAACGAAGAAAAGGCAAAACATGACAGAATCTGTGAAAAACAGACCAGCAGGTAGTAAATAATTTTTTCGGGGCACTTCTGCCACTCAAATCAAAAAACTCAGAACAGACGCCCGAAAGCCAATTGTATAGAGCACGCTGTCGAACAAATTCAGACCAAAAAGATGATCTGGTGATTTTATACGAATTTTTCTGTCCAAGGACAGAATCTGTTTCTTGGACAGCACGTCACAACTTTTGAACTTTCTTGCAATCAGAGGCTAAACTTGGCACAAAGCTGAAAAGTAAAGATACGATGATGATGCTACTGTAGTAACAAACATCAAGACACAACAAGAGCAAAATAAAATTTTATTCATTGTGGGCTGCCTCCCAAAAGCGCTTTCTTTTATGCCTTTAAGCTAGGCATAATGCAAAGAGATCAAGTTTTATCAAGAGTAAAACAATAGCTAGCCCGTATAACGGACTCAAAAGGTAACTTAATCTTCTTTCTAGGGAAGTGTTCCATCCCTTTCTTGAGAGGAAATTGGAATTTTATATTCCCCTCTTTCATGTCAATGATAGCACCAACGGTGCGAAGAAAAGGACGTCCCAAAATAATTGGACAAGAAGGTTCACATTCAATATCCATAATAGTAAAATCAACGGGAACATAATTGTCATTGACAATGATAAGAACATCGTCGATCCTCCCCAAAGGTTTCTTCATGGAAGAATCAACAAGACGAACACCAAAAGAACAAGAATCAAAAGGTTTCAATTTAAGCATATCATATATTCTTTTGGGCATAACGGAGGTACTAGCTCCAACATCACATAAAGCATAGAAAGAGAAGTTATTCAACTTAATTTTAATCATAGGATCTCAACCATCTTCTAGCTTTCTAGGTATGGAGGGTTCTACCCTAAGCTTCTCCTCCCTAGCTTTGGTGAGAGCATTAGTGATATGCTCTGTGAAGGCAAGATTGAGTGTGCTAGTGTGGGGATCTTTAGACATCTTGTCAAGAAAATCAATAACTTCGGAAAGGGTGCAATTATCAAAATCAAGGTCACTACTATCAAGTAAAGTGGTAGTGGTGTCCTTTAGGCTCACTTGTTTGGTATCTTCTATGGCCTTAGGAGTTTCTACGGTTAAGGTCATAGCATCACCATTAATAGGTCCAATGGGACCAGGAGTGCATTGGGTGCTAAGAGTTTGGATATCCTCAACAACTTGGATAGTAGCAACAGTGTGGTGGGTAGGAAGGCTGTTAATTCTATCTTCTTCCTCCTTTTCTCTAGCCCATCTCTCTTTAAGTTTAGCCAACATCCTAATGTTGTCATTAATTTGCACCTGAATAGCATTCATAGGAGTGGTCTTCCTCTCCTCAAGAGGGGAAGTTCTAATTTTAAGCAACTCTACCTCATGGGCTAAATTGTCTACCTTCGAAGAGAGATCATCTAGTTTGGCTAGTTTTTCTTCTACATTCTTATTGAAGGCTTTTTGGGTAGTGATGAAGTCTTTAAGCATAATCTCTAGTTCAGAAGTGGAGTTCTTGGTGTTTGGATAAGCATTGTTGTTCCCATAGGAATTAGAGGGGAACGGTCTAGGGTTGCTACCAAAATTACTCCTATAAGCATTGTTATTGAAATTGTTTCTAGACATAAAGTTCACATCTACTTGATCTTGAGCAATCAAAGAATTTAAAGGAACATCACGAGGATCAATAGAAGATTGCTTGGAAAGTAGAGACATGATCAAGTCAACTTTTTCATTTAGGGAGGAAATCTCCTCGACAGAGTTTACCTTCCTACCTGTTGGAGCGCGTTCGGTGTGCCATTGGGAATAATTGGTCATCATCTCATCGAGAAGCTTCGTGGCAGCACCAAGTGTAGTTGACATAAAGGTTCCTCCCGTGGCCGAATCTAACAAGTTCCGCGAGGTAAAGTTCAAGCCTGCATAAAAAGTTTGGATAACCATCCAAGTAGTCAAACCATGAGTAGGGCAGTTCTTGACAAGAGATTTCATGCGTTCCCAAGCTTGGGCAATGTGTTCATTATCTAATTGTTTGAAATTCATTATGTTACTCCTTAGTTGGATAATTTTAGCAGGTGGATAGTACTTCCCAATAAAGGCATCCTTGCACTTGTCCCAAGAATCTATGCTATTCCTAGGCAAAGATTGAAACCAAATTTTAGCTCCTCCTGTCAAGGAGAAAGGAAAAAGCTTAAGCTTAACAATATTACCATCTATTTCTTGGTACTTTTGCATATCACAGAGTTCAACAAAATTATTTAAGTGCAAAGCAGCATCATCTCCAGCACCGGAGAATTGATCTTTCATAACTAGGTTCAGTAAAGCAGGTTTAATTTCATAAGAAGGTGCTGAAGTGGCAGGTGTAGTAATAGGCGTGCAGATAAAGTCATCGTTGTTATGACTAGTGAAGTCACACAACTTGGTGTTCTCGGTGGAACCCATAGCAGCAAGCAAGCAAGATAACTACTTTTGTGATTTTTGATAGAGGGAACTAAAGCAAAATCTGAAAGGTAAACTAACAAGACTAAAAAGCAAAGATAAAAGATAGCGTGCAACTCCCCTATCTTGAAGAGTGGAGTCCCCGGCAACGGCGCCAGAAAACTTTGCTTGATGGCTTCTCGCCCCTCGTTGGTTACCCCAAGTGGAAGGTTTGAGATGTAGCGTAGCGGTAGTTTTCCCTTGGCAAAGATACCAAGGATCGAATCCCGTGAGACTCCGAGGGTCAACAAGAAGGTGTCAATAGTGCCAGAGACTTTTGCTTGACAGGACCTGCACACAGATACAAATAACTTTGCTCCAAACGAGTACAGAGAGGTTGTCAATCCCTCCGGCCTTGTCGTTTACAAAGGATCAAACGCAAGAGATAATAGTGATAGGTATGACTGCAACTAGTAAATAAGAACAGGAAGTAAATAATGGGTGTGATCAGTGATGGTAATATGGACCGGGGTCCCATGATGTTCACTAGTGATGTCTCTCTCCCAAAAGACGATAAAACAGCTAAGCGAGGTAAACGAATTACAGCTGGGCAATTGACAGGATTATGTGCGCAAACCAATGCTAACTATGTTGTAAGAAAGGTACAGGCTCAAAAGCATGGGCGGTACGCCAAGGCAAGTAGACCGAAATCCATCTGCATCTACTACTAATCATCCACCTTGAGATATCTATCCAGAACATCTCGCTGGTATTAAGTTGTGAGTCCCACCCATAGTGTAAACTCAAAGCAACAGACAACTGCATTAAAAGAACTTTGTGTAAAGTAAACAATCCTTGCACCCGCAAGTACAAGCACCGTTGTTTTCCCCCTTGTGGCAACAGCACATCCCCTAGACTCATGTTTCTGTCACTCAAGCTAGTCATCGAGGGGCATGAACCCACAATCAAGCATAACGTTCCCTCTTGGAGTTACTACCTACTACTTGGCCAAAGCAATAAACAGCAACGGAGAACATGCAAGAATTACTCAAGAACATAAATATAAAAGAGGTGAATCAAATATATTACTCACACACAATCTGAACATAATCTCATAATCCATCGGATCCTAGCAAACTCAGCATAGCAACAGCATAAAGATTACATTTGTGCCTCGATCATGTAGGGCAGCATACGAGGTCTAATCGGTGAAGAACAAAGAGGGGAGGAGAACATCACATAGCTACAGGTCATGGACCCATGGTCCAAGGGGGACTACTCACAACTCATCCGGGAGGCGTCCATGGTGGTGGAGAGGCTCCCGGTGGTGGTTCTCCCCTCCGACAGGGTGCCGGAAAGAGTTCTCCTGGTGCTCTCGATCTTGGAAGCGCGGCGGCGGCGGAACAGAGATGAGATCGCGAAAAAGGGTTCCGTCCTCGAGGGTTTCGGGACGCGGTGTAAATATATGCCAAAGGGGGTCACCAAAGGAGGTAAGGGGGGCCCAGGCGCCCCCCCCGGCGCGGCCAGGAGGGGGGCCGCCTGGGGAGGCCGCCTGGGCTGCCACCGGCTCCCCTCTGGCCCCACTTCTGGCGCGTGGAAGCTTCCGGAGCGCTGATTTTTTATATTTTTTTCCCGGAATTTTTCTGGCAATTTAAGTAATGGGAAAACCTGAAATACAAAAACAGCAGAAAACAGAAACTGGCACTGGGGTGCACTAAGTTAATAGGTTAGTCCAAATATGATCAAAAGTGTATGGAAGTGCATAAATATCATAGCAATATCACACAAAAGAGGCATGGAGCAAGCAGAAATTATAGATACGTTTTGGACGTATCATCATCATACCGAGCTTGTCAAACGTTCATAACGTCTACATCTGCTCCTGCAATAGATATGTCACCTAGCGGTGCATCAAGGATATAATACTTCTACGCAGCAATGAGGAAAATCCTCAGATCATGGAACAAGTACACATCATTGCTACTAACATCTTTCAACTTAGTTTTCTCCAGGAACATATCAAAAAAACACAAGGGAGCTATAACGCGAGCTATTGATCTACAACATAATTTGTAAATACTATCAGGACTAAGTTCATGATAAATTAAGTTCAATTTAATCATATTACTAAAGAACTCCCACTTAGATAGAAATCCCTCTAGTCATATAAATGATCACGTGATCCAAATCAACTAAACCATGTCCGATCATCACGTGAGATGGAGTACTTTTCAATGGTGAACATCTTATGTTGATCATATCTACTATATGATTCACGCTCGACCTTTCGGTCTCCAGTGTTCCAAGGCCATGTATGTACATGCTAGGCTCGTCAAGTTTAACCCAAGTATTCTGCATGTGCAAAACTGTCTTACACCCATTGTATTTGAACATAGAGCTTATCACACCCGATCATCACATGGTATCTCGGCACGACGAACTTTCGCAATGGTGCATACTCAGGGAGAACACTTGTACCTTGAAATTTTTGTAAGGGGTCATCTTATAATGCTACCGCCGTACTAAGCAAAATAAGAAGCATAATAATATAAACATCACATGCAATCAAAATATGTGACATGATATGGCCATCATCATCTTGTGCTTTTGATCTCCATCTCCAAGGCACTGTCATGATCACCATCGTCACCGGCGCGACACCTTGATCTCCATCGTAGCGTCGTTGTCGTATCGCCAACTATTGCTTCCACGAGTAGCACTACCGCTTAGTGATAAAGTAAAGCAATTACATGGCGATTGTATTTCATACAATAAAGCGACAACCATATGGCTCCTGCCAGTTGGCGACAACTTTACAAAACAAGATAATCTCATACAATAACGTATAACTCATCATGTGTAGACCATATCACATCACAACATGCCCTGCAAAAACAAGTTAGACATCCTCTACTTTGTTGTTGCAAGTTTTACGTGGCTGTTACGGGCTTAGCAAGAACCGTTTTTACCTACGCATACAAAAACCACAACGATTTTTCGTGAAGTATGTGTTGATTTAACCTTCACAAGGACTGGGCGTAGCCATACTTGATTCAACTAAAGTTGGAGAAACTGACACCCACCAGCCACCTGTGTGCAAAGCACGTCGGTAGAACCAGTCTCGCGTAAGCGTACGCGTAATGTCGGTCCGGGCCGCTTCATCCAACAATACCGGTAAATCAAAGTATGACATGCTGGTAAGCAGTATGACTAGTATCGTCCACAACTCACTTGTGTTCTACTCGTGTATATCATCTACGCATAGACCTGGCTCATGATGCCACTGTTGGGGAACGTAGTATTTAAAAAAATCCTACGATCATGCAAGATCTATCTACTAGATGCATAGCAACGAGAGGGGAGAGTGTGTCTACATACCCTCGTAGACCGAAAGCGGAAGCGTCTAGTGACGCGGTCGATGTAGTCGAACTTTCTTCGTGATCCAACCGATCAGGCACCGAACGTACGGAGCCTCCGCGTTCAGCACACGTTCAGCTTGATGACGTGCCACGAGCCCTTGATCCAGTAGAACTTCGCGGGAGAGTTTCATCAGCACGACGGCGTGGTGACGGAGATGATGAAGCTATCGGCGCAGGGCTTTGCCTAAGCACTGCAATGATATGACCGAGGTGTGTTTCTGTGGAGGGGGGCACCGCACACGGTTGGGAGAGATCAACTTGATCAACTTGTGTGTCTTTGGGTGCCCCCTACCCCCGTATATAAAGGAGCAAGGGGGGAGGTGCGGCCAGCCCCTATGGTGCGCCCTAGAGGGCCACTCCTACTAGGAATAGGAGTCCAATCCTATTCCTAGTAGGAGACCACCAAGAGGGAGAGAGGGGGGAGGAAAGAGATGGACAGGGAGAGGGAAAGAGGGGTCGTGCCCCGCTCCCCTAGTCCAATTCGGACTCCTCATGGGAGGGGGCGTGTCACCTCCTGGCTTGCTGCCCTCTCTCTCCCCTAAAGCCCATTAGGGCCCAATACTTCCCTGGGGGGTTCCGGTAACCCCCCCCCCCCGACACTCCGGTTTTATCTGAAACCTTTCGGAACACTTCTGATGTCCGAATATAGTTGTCCAATATATCAATCTTTACGTCTCGGACATTCCGAGACTCCTCTTCATGTCCGTAATCTCATCCGGGACTCCGAACTACCTTCGGTACATCAAGAGTCATAAACTCATAATATGGATCGTCATCAACCGTTAAGCGTGCGGACCCTACGGGTTCGAGAACTATGTAGACATGACCAAGACTCATCTCCGGTCAATAACCAATAGCAGAATCTGGATGCTCATATTGTCTCCTACATATTCTATGATGATCCTTATCGGTCAAACTGCATAACAGCATACGTTGTTCCTTTTGTCATCGGTATGTTACTTGCCCGAGATTCGATCGTCTGTATCTCAATACCTAGTTTAATCTTGTTACCGGCAAGTCTCTTTACTCGTTTCGTAATACATCATCTCATGACTAACTCATTAGTCATTTGCTTGCAACGCTTATTATGATGTGTATTACCGAGAGGGCCCAGAGATACCTCTCCGACACTTGGAGTGACAAATCCTTTTCTTGATCTATGCCAACACCATGAACACCTTCGGAGACATCTATAGAGCATCTTTATAATCACCCAGTTACGTTGTGACGTTAGATAGCACACAAGGTGTTCCTCTGGTATTCGGGAGTTGCATAATCTCATAGTCATAGGAACATGTATGAGCCATGAAGAAAGCATTAGCAGTAAAACTAAACAATCATAGTGCTAAGCTAACGGATGGGTCTTGTCCATCACAGCATTCTCCTAATGATGTGATCCCGTTGATCAAATGACAACTCATGTCCATGGCTAGGAAACATAACCATCTTTGATCAATGAGCTAGTCTAGTAGAGGCATACTAGGGACACTCTGTTTTGTCTATGTATTCACACATGTACTAAGTTTCCGATTAATACAATTCTAGCATGAATAATAAAAATTTATCATGATATAAGGAAATAAATAATAACTTTATTATTGCCTCTAGGGCATATTTCCTTCAGTCTAAGAAAATCTTCATAAAAACTCTTTCTTTCTTGAATACAGGCAATAATATAAGCTTGGGGAGCCGATACATCTCCAACGTATATTATATTCCGGACACTTCTTTCTTCTTATCTTTGGACTCAAAACTTGCTCTAGTGAATTATAACTAATATGGTTTGACTTTGTTTCAGCAAAATTTCCATGGTGTTATTTTTATATGAAGGAAAGTGTGTGGGAAAAAATGGTTTACAAAGTTTTACATCAATAAAAGAACCTAAGGCCTATATTTGGGCCAGGGGTGGCCCACCTTGTGCCTTGGCACCCAACTTACAAAGGCGCCTACACAAGGCACATGTGGCATGTGGGCTCCTTGTGGCTATCAACTGGTCACTACAAGAAATATGTCAACTTGCGACCATCACTATTGGTCGCTGAATGGTCATTGTTTTTCATTTGCGACCTTTTTGTGACAAAAAACAGATTGTCAAAAGCTGACCATCTTTAGCGGAAATTAACGACCTTCTCTGTGGTATGGTCGTTCAAGGCAACGACCAAAACAAAACATCGTTGATCCTACGACCTTCCGTTTTGGTCACTAGTTGTCTGCCCAGGCCACGTCGGATCCGACATGGCTAGCTAACGTGGCAAAATTGCAACCAAATGAAAAGGTCGTTGATAAGAATCAGCCCGGTCCAATTCGGTGCTTCGCATGGGCCGAGCCCAATAATTCATCCCATTTAATTTATTTTTTTCCATGTGCTTTGATTAGCTAAATGGGCCTAGCCCAACAATTAGGACTTTTTTCTTCTGAGATGCAATCTTTTACAGTCCATTTTTTGGGCCTCAACCTTTTGAGAATTTGAAATTTATATTGCTCTTTTTAGAAACAAGTCCAACATAGTTTGGGCCATGGCCTTTTTAGAGCCCAAGTATTGAGTGCAATATAAATTCTGGACATGACCTTTTTACTATTCAATAGTGGGCCAAGCCCTCTTTTATTTACAACCAATATTCTCAAATCGGTATAGTAACAATACTTCTTTCCCATAGGCCATAGTAACAACACAAGTATAGGAAACTTTCTCACACAACTTTATCTCGCATAACATTAGATAGACAAACACATATCAATAACTTATCTCCTATGTTCACAAGTGCATAACTTTTATCTCACACAACATTATACATAAGTGTATCTTGCAGGTTCAAAGGACATAAAATTTAACTCAAAGGTTCCCCGCAACAAAAGAAGATCACCATCATCTCCTAATCAATAAATGATGCAAATAACCCGCACTTTCAAAAAGAAAAGGCAATATGTCAAAGAGAGACAAGCAAAAAATAGCCACTTGCATCAAGTAGACCTGATGTACATATAGTAATCAAACTAGCATCTACTTTGCCCGAGAGATAGCATGAAGTAGTTTTGATGCCATTCAAGCATTATTTCTAAGACTAGCAGCAAAAAAATACATAGGATGCCAATCAGCCGGCAGCAGTGATCACATGCATTTTTCATATTTCAAAATGCTAACCAGATGACTAATTGGCTGGCAAAACTCTAGTGAAGGCACAGATAGAAACAAAGGTAACAAGCATCAACAGCTTACTGCTACCAAAGCACTGAATCAGTAGCATAAGCATGCAGCAACAACATAAGCATTTGATCAACAGCAGCATGAGCGTAAGCATTAAATCGGCAGCAGCAGCAGCACCACCACCAGCACAAGTGCACACCTATTCAAGCTAGTACCAGCCTAGCAGGATAGCAACAGAAGCATTCAAACAACTAGACAAGCACAATATGAAGCAGCGGCACAAGCATTCAAAAAGCAGAAGCCAGCAAGCAATATCCATCAAGAGGTGCCTTGCATACGGCCTCCTTTGAGTCTGTGAGAGAAAAAACGAGGTGAATGTCAGTACGCATCAAGGATGCTGCTGTTCTGGGTCAAGCTAATAATTCAACGGCATAAGAGATTTTAGTCAACAAAAATTAACATGTGAACATCTTTCACAATCATCATTTATAAAAAATACAAAACAAATATACAAACAGTTGTACAATGGTTGAGTGCTCATTCTTCTATTATATCAGGCAATACCATTTGCCAATAGTGATGATCACTGCAATAGGAACATGCAAACAGATGTACAATAGGAACATGCCATGTATCTTTCAAATGTAAATGATTATCAGTGCTAATCATCCATTGCTGACAAACCTAGATAGAATGTAATATAAACTTGTACATTCTGTTAAGCGGCTCATTACAATAATAATCGTACCATGGCATAGAAAACAATTCAGTGACCTCGCTGCTAAAAATTAACCTCGTTGTGGAATGGTCAAATTGCTCCTGCATTGATGAAGCCAATCATGCATGCATGTAATGGACTAGAGTAATGTGACAGATGGACAAAGAATCTATTCGTAGTGCGTTAAAAGGGTGGACGAACAAGTTCAAGGTATCTAGATCGGTTAGTTGTTGGCAACCACCGATGGACAGAACTAAACGAACAG
Source organism: Secale cereale (assembly GCA_902687465.1). NCBI lineage: Eukaryota > Viridiplantae > Streptophyta > Magnoliopsida > Poales > Poaceae > Secale > Secale cereale. The sequence continues at coordinate 757,579,038 of LR738710.1, forward strand.
CTTAGATTCATTGGGTTGGACTGGATTGGATTGATGCTGATAAAGTGACAACAGGAAGGTAATGAGCACATACAACTAGCTTTAGTATACCACCATGCATGAGCACTTGTTAATATTTATATTCATCACAACAACCTATAACCACATATTCTTACAAATCAGAATCACACATATATACTGAACAAAAGCAACAGCCATGAATAGATGACTTAACAGTTCATGCTTATTAAGAAAACAAGAGTGACCTCTCACAGTGAGTCTAATACAGCTACACTAAGCAAAGAACCACATCAAGACATTAAGAGTAAGCCATCACGGTATAGAAGGATTGGACTGCATACCTGGTTGTCCTTGAGGTAGAGAACCATCTTGGTACCCCTGCCGAGGTACTCCCCAGATGTATCATGAGTGACGGTGAAGTAGCTACCGGCCTGGGACTCCCACATGTACTGCTCGTCGTTGTTGTGCTTCGTGGTGACGACGACCCTCTCGGCAACAAGGTAGGCGGAGTAGAAGCCAACACCGAACTTCCCAATCATGGACACATAAGCACCGGAGGCGAGGGCCTCCATCGACACTGTACTGATCTTGTCCAAGACCTATGAAAATCACACCAGCAAACACACCACGTCAGCCCAGGAACAAATCTCGCACGCCACGAATCAAACCATGGGTCAATGGATATGGATCGACAGAATAAGCCTAACGTATGCCGCAAATCTACCAAGTGCTTGGACGGATTCGTACTCCCAGATCACGGCACGAAAACACACGACAGAGAAGGGGTTCTAGGCACAGGAGGGAGAGAGATAGGGGAGAGGGAGGCGCTCACCCCAGTCCTCCATCATGGGTGAAAATCGTCGAGATCTGGAAGGCTGGCGGCGGTGACGGGGTGGCTGGTGGATGGGGGAGGCAGAGGGGGTAGTAGTTGGCATCTTCGTTGATGGTGAGGCAGGCGGCGGTCGTTGATGACGATGGATGGAGCAGACAGGCGACCGGAGCAGTCGACGACTGCAAGATCGGGAGAGCGTGGTGTCAAGTGCGCGGAACAGTGGCGGCGTCGCGCTTCGGGTGCAGTGATAGGAAGGGCTGTAGAGCAAGCATGGAGGGTACAAGGCCGTGGAGACGAGGCTGTGGTGCCGGCCATGGAGCATAGAGAGATGGAGGAGGGCGGCGCGAGGATGGATTGATACGTCCAAAATGTATCTATAATTTCTGCTTGCTCCATGCCTCTTTTGTGTGATATTGCTATGACATTTATACACTTCCATACACTTTTGATCATATTTGGACTAACCTATTAACTCAGTGCACCCCAGTGCCAGTTTCTGTTTTCTGCTGTTTTTGTATTTCAGGTTTTCCCATCACGTAAACTGCCAGAAAAATCCCGGAAAAATTATATAAAAAATCAGCGTTCCGGAAGCTTCCTTGCGGCCAAAGTAGGGCCGGAGGGGGGCCACCGGGGCTCCAGGCGTCTTGCCCACGCGGCCCCCCTACTGGCCGCGCCGGGGGGCGCCTGGGCCCCCCAGGCCTCCGCTGATGCCCCCCTTTGGCATATATTTAACACCCGTCGCAGAAACCCTGATTCCGGACCCCTTTTCTCGAGACGCAATTCCGGTCTCCGCCGCCATCGCCATCAAGCTTCGGGGGACCAGAATTCCTATGCCGGCGCCCTGCCGGGACGGGGAAGTGCCCCCGGATTCATCCCCATCGACGTTGCTTCCTCCCTCCATGATGCGGGAGTAGTTCCTCCTCGGGGCTGAGGTTTCTACCAGTAGCTATGTGGTCAATTCTCTCTCCCAGGATGTGATCTTCGTTGTGATCATAGGCTATGTTAATCTAGGGTGATCCCATGATATTTCCCCTTCCTCTATGTATTGGATTGATGTACTCACTTGTCTTTATCTAGTATAATCCCCGAGACCAAGGTGACAGCGGTCTATTGGACATGGATTAGAAAAATATTTTCATGAGTGATTTCCTCTCTTGTGTGTTGATTGAAGATTGAGAGTCTCTTGGTGCTTGTCTTTGACTATCCTTTAGATATGTTGTGGTGATTGTGGGACTCTCTTTGGATGGCCGCGGTGACATTGGGAAATCCTTAGATTGAGAACTACGAACTTTGAGGTGTGCTTTTGTAGCCCTACATAATTCTCGTCCTCTCTTGACCACGAAGGAATGACCTCCGGGTGCGTTTCCATTGCATGTTTTATGGGAAATATCATGTGATTCGATTATGTTAATATTGTTGGGAGTTGCCACTAGTGAAAGTATGAAGCCTAGGCCTTGTTTCCACCATTGCAATACCATTTGTGCTCACGTTTACCACTTGTTTGCTTGCTGCACTTTTTATTACAGATTTATATTACTTTGTTTTGCCATCCATATCACTTGCCATTTAACATCTCTTCGCCGAACTAGTGCACCTATACAACTCCTAGTTGTATTAGGTGTGTTGGGGACACAAGAGACTTATTGTATCTTAGTTGCAGGGTTGCTTGAGAGAGACCATCTTCAACCTCTACTTCCCTGAGTTCGATAAACCTTAGGTCATCCACTTGAGGGAAATTGCTGCTGTCCTACAAACCTCTGCGCTTGGAGGCCCAACATAGTCTACAAGAGTAGAAGCGTGTGTAGACATCAAGCTATTTCTGGCGCCGTTGCCGGGGAGGTGAGAGCTTGAAGGTATATCTTTAGATCTTGCAATTAAATCTTTTTGTTTCTTGTTTTTATTTCACTAGTTATGCTTATGGACAACCTTGCTATTGGATCGTTGCTTGCGGGAAGACGCCCCACACCTGTGGTGGTTGCTCCTCCCCCTACTGAAATTGTTCCCTATAAAATACCAGCTGGTATTATCGATTATGTTTTGGCTAAGCGTTATGCAGGAGACAGACATCCCGGTGAACACTTGCTATATCTGTCACAATTATGTTCTTTATTTAAGCTTGCAGGTGTATCAATGGAGTTTGTCATGAGGAAATTGTTCGCCGTATCACTTATAGATAAAGCTTCAGATTGGTATAAGCTTCTCGATAACTCCCACTTGCTTGATTGGCAAGAGCTTGTGTCTCTCTTTTACTGCAAGTTTTATCCTCTTCATAAAGTCCATGAGAATAGAAATTATGTTTATAATTTCTATCCTCATGACGGAGAGAGCGTAGCTCAAGCTTGGGGGAGACTGAAAACGTTAATGCTAAAAAGTCGTAACCATGGGCTCCCCAAAGATATGATTATTACTAATTTCTATGCGAGGCTCTCTCGACAGGATAAAGATTTGCTCGATGCTTCCTCTATGGGTTCTTTCACAAACGAAAAGACTGATGCTAAATGGGAACTCCTTGAAAGAATTCAACGCAACACTGATGATTGGGAGATCGACAAAGGTAAAGAGTCCGGTATAATTTATGAGTATGATTGCATTAAGTCCTTTGTTGAAACTACAGTTTAGTGCTAAGTTTGGACTTGATTCTCAACTCCTTGTTGATTTCCTCAAATCTTTTGCTTCACATCTTAATATGCCTAAGGAGGATTGGATCAAGTATCATAAACCTTTTAAAGAGACTTGCAAAGAAAATGAAATTGTTCATGATGATTGGAACATGCATGATCCAATTCCTAAAAATGAAGTTTTATATAAGCATGTTAATTTTTGTGGAGTGGATAGACCTTGTGAAAGGCCTATGATTGAAGAAGAGAAGTATTGTAAGCAACATAAGCATGAAAGAACAATCACTTGGGTCAGATATTTAAATGAAATTGCTAGAGAATTGTGTGACCTTTATCCTTTTACTTGTGAACTTTGCTGTATAGAGGGTCACTTTAATTTTCAATGCATGAACTTTCAAAACATAACTGTTAACCGGTTGTGTGATAACATGATCACCTCTGATCTTTATGATGAGCTTATGTTATTTTTGATGTGTGAAGAGTTATCAGAAAAGACTTCTTGGCTAGATGTTAATGCCATAGGAATAAAAAACACTTTGCAAAATTGCCATCTCTATTGTGTTGTTAATTGCCATGAAAATGATTACATAAGTAAGATTAGAAAGGAGGGAACTTTACCAAAGTATAAAAATGTCTCTTATATTTCTGCTAATAAAAAGGAGAGTTTCTCCCAAGTTTCCCCTATTGTTTCTAATGATAAACCAGGATATGTGGAGAAGCTTCATCTCCAACCACTCCCTCCTAAGGTTAAGAAGAAGAAAAAGAAGAGGAGGAGGAAGAGGAGCAAGAAAGAAGAAGAATGGGTATCAACCTGGCCTGAGCATATTCCTCCCATCAACTTTCATCCTAACGGTTGTAAGTTTAAAGGAGAAGGTGAAGTTTATTGCCTTAATTATCATCTTGATGATATGTTTGTAGGTACTATTGAAGATGATTTTGATTATGATATGCATGTTACTTATTGTGATTGGGAAAATGATGATAATGCTACTTATGATCTTGAAAATCTTTTTGGTACCAACTCTGAAAGTGATGATATGGGAATCTCTAAGCTTGGGGATGATAGCATTGCAAATCCTTTACCCACTAGTGATGTGGTAATTGATAATTCTTTTGCTAGTAAGAATAAAGACAACATGTTTACAAATATAGTTGCTAGCAATGATAATGCTCTTCTCTACTATGATAATATTATAACTCCAATCTATAGTGATTATAAAGGTACCTATGACATAAGGAGAAATTATCCTTATGAAACTTGTCATAATCATGGAGGGAATTACTCCCTTGTTGAACACCACCCTCCTAATACACAATTAATCTATAGTGTTCAAGTTGTTTATGATAGTCCTACTCCCACTATTACCAATGAGAAAGATTATGCTTATGTGGAGAGTAAGAGTACCTTTTTGCATGTGGACCATGGTAACAATGCTTTATGTGATGCTTATATTGTTGAGTTTATTCGTGATCCCACTGAAAATTATTATGAGAAGGGAACATATGCTTATAGATATTTCAATAATGTCAAGTTCCCTCTCTTTATGTTGAAGGTTTTGAAGCTGCACTTGTTTTGTCTTCCTATGCTTATTGCTTTGTGCTTCAATGAATTATTCTATTGCAATATTCCTATGCATAGGAAGCATGTTAGGCTTAAATGTATTTGGTATTTGCTTCTTGATGCTCTCTTTTGTTCTTCAACTCTTATTCCTACGAGAGCATCATTAAAGTCTTATGCCTAGCTTAAAGGCATAAAAGAAAGCGCTTTTGGGAGGCAGCCCACAATGAATAAACTTTTTTTTTGCTTTTGTTGTGTCTTGATGTTGTTACTACAGTAGCATCATCATTGTATCTTTACTTTTCAGCTTTGTGCCAAGTGTAGCCTCTGATTGCAAGAAAGTTCAAAAGTTGTGACGTGCTGTCCAGGAAACAGATTCTATCCTTGGACAGAAAAATTCGTATAAAATCACCAGATCATCTTTTTGGTCTGAATTTTTTCGACAGCGTGCTCTATACAATTGGCTTTCGGGCATCTGTTCTGAGTTTTTTGATTAGAGTTGCAGAAGTGCCCTGAAAAAAATCATTTACTACCTGCTGTTCTGTTTTTCACAGATTCTGTCCTGTTTTGCCTTTCCCTCATTTTGCAAACCTTGAGCTTGCTTTTTCTTTGCAAAAACCTTTTGGAAATCTTGAGAAACAGTAGAACTTCAAGAATATCTTTATTTCCAGCAAGGAACAATTATTTTATTAAGGGTACTAACCTCGCTAATCAGATTATGATGAGTTATGTATGAAGGGAGTTTTCAAGTGTGCAAGGGAAGATGATAAAAAGATTCAGGAGTGTCAAACGCTCAAGCTTGGGGATGCCCCCATGCACCCCCAAGAAATATTCAAGAAGACTCAAGCGTCTAAGCTTGGGGATGCCCCCGTGCATCCCCTTCTCCATCAACATTATCAGTTCGTCTTTCATTCCACTATATTTTTATCACTTCATGTGTTATGTGCTATGCTTGGAGCGTCTTGCTTTCAGTTTCCTTTTTAGTTTTCTTTAGATTTTCATAACGAGTCGGAACTCGGCTTTCTTTGTGTGGGAGAGAAACACGCTCCACTTCTACCTAGAACATAACATAGAATTTTCATGTCTATCTTTGCTGTGTGTGTTCTTTGTCTTTCAATAGCTACTATCATGCTTAGCTCTTAGTTTGCATGCTTATCTTTTTAAAGAGCTTTTGTTTAGTTGGTTGCTTGAACTCTCTTTAGTTATCATGCTTATCTTATTAAGAGAGTTTGCTTCTGTTGCATTGGTTGATATGTCTATGGTAAAAATGCTACGTGCATAATGGTGCTTAGTAATTCATGTTTTCTTATGGTTAGTCTCAAATAGCTGGGGGGTTCCCAATGTGTTATTGGAGTACCAACATGATTTGTTTGCCTATGATGTGGTATGGTTTAGTAATATCTTCCTTCAGGAATTTATTTTGATTGACTTGGCGTATGCTCACTCATATTTAAGACTGTAAAGAAAGCCTGTCGAGCCTTGATGATCTTTTGTTTCTGAGTAGCGATATAACTTCCATGCCTGATTCAATGTTGCTTTGTCGCTCTGCATGATTATAACCGTCATTGCTCTCTTAGTTGGTCGCTCCCAGTCTTTTGCTAACCTTCGCCTGTACTAAGCGGACTGACTGCTTGTGCATCCAAATCCTTTAAACCAGTTATGCCATATGAGTCCACCATACCTTCCTATACATGGTATTCACCTGCCATTCCTAACGAAGACTTTCATGTACCATCTCGAAATTATTCAAAAAAGCATTTCTATTTTGTGCCTTTGTTTTAGCTCATGAGGAAGTAGTAGTTAATTCATGATCTTTTTAAGTTGGACAAGCTTCACCCCGGGATTGCATGTCTAATGTGCAAACCCATAATACGAGAAGGAACTGGCATAGAGTGCGCGCGGCTCATTAAAAAAATAATACAACAAACAAACCCTCCTTCACGCTTTGTTCATGAGAAATCAGAAAACTTTGGCAGTGATAAACAAAGGAGATTAAGAGGATATGATCGTCCTCATTCGGGAGCCGTTCCTCGAAACTTGTCCATCTCAAGAAGTGATTGAGTTATCTACTAGCATTCGTTGACGAAACATGCATATTCTAAAAAATAATTATTACCTCTGTTTTTAAAACCAAGAGCTCTGGTACATGTTTTGTCTTTGTTTCCGACCACGGGTTTTCAACCTTGCCAACAAAAGCCACGGTTCGAGAGTCTCCACCTTCTTTAAAGCACCAACTATTTAGAGCATGATTGTCATTCTGAGTGTAATGTGCATTGTCCCAAAGTACCATTGTCTTTTGCATGATTATGATATCGTTTATTCTGAAATCATTGTATCTAGTCGTCACTTAAACCTTGGAGGTGCCCCTGCATTTATGTTTTGCTTCACTAAAGGGGGCAAGCGAGATATCACTCTATCATATTTGCACACCATGCTCACTACAAATCTATTGAGTGTTTCCGTATCATATTGTAAAACTTTTAGTTCTTTGTGATTTTCTCATGAGGCAACTTAATTACTATAGATTCATTGTCTCAGTAAGCTTTTGTCATGTGACTATGAAAAGTCCTTGTATGGTTAATAGCATGTCACCACAGAAATTATGCTTGTTATCATTTACCTACTCGAGGACGAGCAGGAATTAAGCTTGGGGATGTTGATACGTCCAAAACGTATCTATAATTTCTGCTTGCTCCATGCCTCTTTTGTGTGATATTGCTATGATATTTATACACTTCCAAACACTTTTGATCATATTTGGACTAACCTATTAACTCAGTGCACCCCAGTGCCAGTTTCTGTTTTCTGCTGTTTTTGTATTTCAGGTTTTCCCATCACGTAAACTGCCAGAAAAATCCCGGAAAAATTATATAAAAAATCAGCATTCCGGAAGCTTCCTTGCGGCCAAAGTAGGGCCTGAGGGGGGCCACCGGGGCTCCAGGCGGCCTGCCCACGCGGCCCCCCTCCTGGCCGCGCCGGGGGGGCGCCTGGGCCCCCCAGGCCTCCACTGATGCCCCCCTTTGGCATATATTTAACACCCGTCGCAGAAACCCTGATTCCGGACCCCTTTTCTCCAGACGCAATTCCGATCTCCGCCGCCATCGCCATCAAGCTTCGGGGGACCAGAATTCCTGTGCCGGCGCCCTGCCGGGACGGGGAAGTGCCCCCGGATTCATCTCCATCGACGTTGCTTCCTCCCTCCATGATGCGGGAGTAGTTCCTCCTCGGGGCTGAGGTTTCTACCAGTAGCTATGTGGTCAATTCTCTCTCCCATGATGTGATCTTCGTTGTGATCATAGGCTATGTTAATCTTGGGTGATCCCGTGATATTTCCCCTTCCTCTATGTATTGGATTGATGTACTCACTTGTCTTTATCTAGTATAATCCCCGAGACCAAGGTGACAACGGTCTATTGAACATGGATTAGAAGAATATTTTCATGAGTGATTTCCTCTCTTGTGTGTTGATTGAAGATTGAGAGTCTCTTGGTGCTTGTCTTTGACTATTCTTTAGATATGTTGTGGTGATTGTGGGACTCTCTTTGGATGGCCACGGTGACATTGGGAAATCCTTAGATTGAGAACTTCGAACTTTGAGGTGTGCTTTTGTAGCCCTACATAATTCTCGTTCTCTCTTGACCACGAAGGAATGACCTCCGGGTGCGTTTCCATTGCATGTTTTATGGGAAATATCATGTGATTCGATTATGTTAATATTGTTGGGAGTTGCCACTAGTGAAAGTATGAAGCCTAGGCCTTGTTTCCATCATTGCAATACCATTTGTGCTCACATTTACCACTTGTTTGCTTGCTGCACTTTTTATTACAGATTTATATTACTTTGTTTTGCCATCCATATCACTTGCCATTTAACATCTCTTCGCCGAACTAGTGCACCTATACAACTCCTAGTTGTATTAGGTGTGTTGGGGACACAAGAGACTTCTTGTATCTTAGTTGCAGGGTTGCTTGAGAGAGACCATCTTCAACCTCTACTTCCCTGAGTTCGATAAACCTTAGGTCATCCACTTGAGGGAAATTGCTGCTGTCCTACAAACCTCTGCGCTTGGAGGCCCAACATAGTCTACAAGAGTAGAAGCGTGTGTAGACATCATGGATCTAGGTGATCGAGGGGGGAGAGGGTGGGTCAGCGGTGGGTGGGTGAGTGGGGGTGGTGACGGGTGGGGATCTGGGGATCGAGGGGACGATGGGTGGCTGGGTTAGGTTTTTGATTCTCGGGAGAAGCTCCACCATTGGATGGGTGCATGATGAATAGCTCAGATTGCATCCAATTTTGTGATCCGCATGAAGGCGATTCCTCGCATCTCATTGGTCGGCTGTCTCGCACTTGAATCTCAAAATTTTGGACCCAAAACTCCGATTTTGTCAAACATAACAATGGCATACTTTGTCAAAATGGTCTCGTTTTTTGCATAAGTGTGCATCTTGGAATGGCAAACAATGGCATAGTTCGACGACTTTCATTTTCTTCGCACACAAAAAATATTTTCCATTTTCCGAGTGCATAAAGGTTTTTTTGTGAAGAAGCTACCAAATATTTGTTCCAAAATAGCACAACCCCATTTTTCAAAAATATTAGACCACATTTTATGTAAAATTGACCAAATAGTTACATGTCAAAAGCTTTTGATCCACCTCGTATGGCAAAACAAATTTCACCCATTCAGTAGGAAGTGGCGCAAATATGAACAACACCTACCTCATAGTTTGTTCAAATGATCTCATATTGTGCACAAGGGTGCATATTGGAATGGCAAACAATGTTGCCTAAGAAAGTTTTCATTTTCTTTGGACGAAAAATTCATTTTCCATTTATCGAGTGCCCAAAATGAGTTTTTTTTCTGAAGGACCTACTATATATTTGTCGCAAAATTAGACCAAATCAATTTTATAATATATTAAGCCATATTTAATGTACAATTGACCAAATGGTCGGGTGTCAAAAGTTTTGATCCACCTCTCGTGAAAAAGACAAATTTCCGCCGATTCAGTTGGAAGCGGGTCAAATTTGAACTACATGTGCCTCATAGTTTTCTCTTTATTTTTTCCAAAAATTATTTTTAGGTCCATAAGTATCTATTTAATCTAAGAAACACCCAAAGTTTTACAAGATTCAACCACTAACGAGGAACGGTCATTCCCGCCGTTTTGACCGCATTTTGAAATGGGCATGAAAAATAAAAGAATTGGGAAACCTTCGCACTGTGTCATTATATGTGGCCAAGTTACCAATAAAAATTATAAACTTGTAATACGGCAATTATTTTTAAAAAAGTGTTCTTAGAAATGAGGTATCATCTGTGAAGATTTATGGCTTTCAAGTCAAATGATCAGTTTTATGGCCACATTCATCACATATATTTGTTAAAATGATCTCATATTATGCAAAAGGGTGCATCTTGGAATGATAAACAATGTTGCCCAAGGGATTTTTCATTTTCTTTGGATGAAAAATGAATTTTCCATTTCCCGAGTTCCCCAAATGAGTTTTTTTTGTGAAGGACCTACCATATATTTGTTCCAAAATTGGACAAAATCATTTTTTTAAAATACTAAGCCATATTTAATGCACAATTTAGCAAATGGTTGGGTGTCAAAAGTTTTTATCCACCTCTGGTGAAAAAGACAAAATTCCGCCAATTCAGTAAGAAACTGGTCAAATTTAAACTGCAACTGCCTATAGTTTGCTCTTTATTTTGTCAAAAAATCGTTTCTAGGTACACAAGTATCTATTTAATCAGAGAAACACTAAATTGTTTCCAAAATTCAACCACTAGCTTGGAACGGTCATGCCCTTCGTTTTGATCGCATTTTGAAATGGACATGATTTAATATTTTTTTGGAAAACCTTCGCATTGTGTCATTATATGTAACCAAGTTGCCAGGAAAAATAATAAATTTGTAATACGATAATTAGTTTAAAAAGTGTTCTCGGAAATGAGATATCATGTGTGGAGATTCATGGCTTTCAAGCCAAATGATCAATCTTATGGTAGCATTCATGGCATAGTTTGTTCAAATGATCTCATATTGTGCAAAAGGGTGCATATTGGAATGATAGACAATGTTGCCTAAGGGAGTTTTCATTTTCTTTGGACGAAAAATCAATTTTCCATTTTTTTTAGTGCCCAAAATGAGTTTGTTTTATGAAGGACCTACCATATATTTGTTGCAAAATTGGACCAAATCATTTTTTCTAAAATACTAAGCCATATTTAATGCAAAATTGATCAAATGGTTGGGTGTCAAAAGCTTTTATTCACATGTGGTGAAAAAGACAAATTTCCAACGATTTAGTTGGAAACGTGTCAAATTTGTACTGCAGCTGCCTTATAGTTTGCTCTTTATTTTTTCCAAAAATCTTTTCTAGGTACATAAGTATCTATTTAATCAGAGAATAACCAAAAGTTTTCCAACAACCACTATCTAGAAACGGTCATGCTTGTCGTTTTGACCGCATTTTGAAGTGGGCATGAGAAAATAAAAAAATTGTAAAACCTTCGCATTGTGTCATTATATGTAACCAAGTTTTCAGGAAAAGTAATAAACTTGTAATACGGTAATTAGTTTTAAAAAATGTTCTCGGAAATGAGTTATCATGTGTGGATATTCATGGCTTTCAAGCCAAATGATCAATCTTATGGTAGCATTCATGGCATAGTTTGTTCAAATGATCCCATATCATGCACAAAGGGGCATATTGGAATGACAAACAATGTTTCCTAAGGAAGTTTTCATCTTCTTAGGACGAAAAATACATTTTCCATTTTTCGAGTGCCCAAACTGAGTTTTTTTTGTGACGGACCTACCATATATTTGTTGCGACCAAATCAATTTTCTAAAATATTAGGCCATATTTAATTCACAATTGACAAAACGGTTGGGTGTCAAAAGTTTTGATCCACCTCTCGTGAATAAGATAATTTTTCGCCGATTTAGTAGGAAATGGGTCAAATTTGAACTGTAGCCGACTTATAGTTTGCTCTTTATTTTTTCCAAAAATCATTTATAGTTACATAAGTATATATTTAATCAGAAATACATGGTTTGGTGGCAATATGTCGAGGTTTAGACGGTGGCCGAGGGCTCCAACTCCGGAGCGCGTAAACTTGCATGCCCGCCACGTGGTCACCGCATGACTGTGGCGTTGCCATGCGTTCTGGGTGACCTAGACATGCCTAGTTGGTTGGTCACTCCCCAGGTAGGTTCTAGGAAGAAAATGAGAACAGAAGATTCTCACGATGGGAGCAAACTATGCTCAAACATGAATTAGCAGCTAAGTGTTTGATTAGCGGTACGGGAAATGTACGTAGCCAATGGGCATGAGTTTTGACTGAGGATGATCATCTACTAAGAAGACTGTCTTCAGAACTTTTCACTTCAAATGGAGGAGCCTAGGTTGTACTTGCTTTGCAAAGTACCACACTAGACAAAAATATGAATGTTGGAGCTGCGCTCAAAATAATGAATGGATTGAGCTGAAATTTAGTGGACGATGGTTATTCGGTCACAGGAAAGCACTGTAAAAAGTTGATACCATTTGGATAATCCTAGCTTGTACTTCCTTCACAAAGCTTCTCTTTTGATAGAAACTTTGGAAATTTGCTGAGGAAGAGTTAATAGGCAAATGGAGCTGAATATTGGAATGTGGCAATGATTTAAGATGGCACAAAAAGTTTGAGGGTAATAGGAGGTGTCTAGATAGCACTTGCTTTGCAATGTGCCAATCTGGACAGAAAATAGAAATTGAAGATGGGCTTACATAGATGATTGGATTGTGCTGAAATTTGGAGTAGGATGATAAGTTTGGCATATGAAGGAACTGTAAAAATTTCATACTATCTGGATAAATAAAAATGGTAGTTCCTTAAAAATGTTCTCCACTGAACATAAAATTGGGAAAAATATTGTGGGAAATTGATTAAATGAAATGAGCTAAAATTTGGTGTAGGGAGTTTCTATGGTTAGGGTAATGTCCTGGTAAATTGGCAGCAATTATAAAGTAATATAAAATGTAGTTGCTTCACAAACTGGAAATATTACCAGAAACAAAGATTTGATGGTGAGCTCACATGGATTGTTAGATGGAGCTAAACTTTTGTGTAGAGCTATAACTTGGGCATATAGAATATGTGGCAAAAATTCAACTCATTAGGATATCCCTATCTAGTACTTCCTTCACAAAGCTTCTAGCTGATCAGAAACTTTGGAAATTTGCCAAGGAAGATTTACTAGGAAAATAGAGCTGAATATTGGCACGTGGCAATAATTTGGATATGTAAGATTGACCAAAAAATTTGAGGGCAATAGGAGGGGTATAAATATCACCTGCTTTGCAATGTGCCAATCTGGACAGAAAATAAAAACTGAAGCTAGGCTCACATAGATTCTTTTATTGAGCTGCAATTTGGAGGAGGGTGATAATTTGGGCATATGAAGACACTATATAAATTTCATGCCATTTGGATATATAATAATGGTACTTCCTTTACAATGCTCTCCACTAAACAGAAAATCGAGAAAAATATTGAGGGAAAATGGTTAAATTAAATGAGCTAAAATTTGGTGGACGGAGGTTCTATGAGCACGGTCATGTCCTGGTAAATTTTTAGCAATTATAAAGCAACATAAATATAGTTTCTTCACAAACTAAAAATATTACTAAAAACAAAGATTGGATGGTGATCTCGCATGGACTGTTAGATGGAGCTAAAATTTTGTGGAGAGCTAGGATATGGGCATATGGAAGATGTGGCAAAAATTAAACTCATTAGTATAGGCATAGCTAGTACTTCCTTCACAAAGCTTCTAGCTAAACAAAAATTTGGAAATTTGCCGAGGAACATTTACTAGGCAAATGGAGCTGAATTTGTCATGAGGCAATGATTTGGATAGGAAAGACTGCCCGAAAACTTTTAGGGCAATCAAGAATATATGAATAGCACTTCCTTCACAAAGTGTTGTTCTGAACAGAATAGGAAAATGAATATTGTTGAATTATATTTGAACTAGGCGAGGAAGGTTTTTGATATATTTGACGAAGATATGACCCAAAGAATGTATGAGGATTTTTTTGGGAATTTCGGGAATAACAAAAATATAGGTTGCTTCACAACCTAGGGCAACAATTGACACATGGACATGACACGTAGGCAAAACTAATGAGGTGGCGCCTAGTCATAGCAATCCACCACAATTTACAAGGTTATGACCATTTATATTGGTCGTAATCAGGTAGAAATAAGGTAGCAGGCCAGAGTGGTCTGCTTTACGACTATTTCGTGTAAGGAAATTACGACAATTCTGACCAAAATGGTCATTATGGTTTAGGGTTTGGAGCCCTCCGAACTGCTTACGACCAATTGGTCTCAAAGGGTCATAGATTTATGACCATTTCTTCAAGGGTCACTGACAGAAGGTCACATGTTGACATATTTCTTAGAGTGGGTGCCCCTAGCTTTATATCTCCCCTAAACCATTCCTCGTTTTGTTGGTGATTTTTTTAGACAAAGAGACGCCACCATCATAGGCATCGTCAACTTCTTCTCTAACATCGTCATCATGCCCTCCCCAACCATGTGTGAGTAATCCATTGTAGGCACATGGGATGGATGAGAATTGGATGGGATTTATCATGTATTCGACATTAGATTGATGGCAGAATGATCCCTAGTGTAATGATTGTTTGAGAATTAGTGTTGTTATGACTTTCCTATGCCCAATGCTTATTACTAGGGCTCGAGTAATATGATTTCATTTTGCCATTATTTTTTTGTGTCAATTTGTTTATGATTGAACCTGCAAGTCATATGCAATTATTATATTTTCTGTCCGGAGACCCTATGGGTGATAGAACGGGGTGTCAACGGGAATGGCTAGAATTTGAGGATGGCATGCATTCCTAGAGTGTTAATGCATTTGTTTTGGTTAACCCACAAGGTCATCTCAATAAACCTTAGTTTCCTTTTGGACGCCGAAGTAACAAGAGGTTGGACTGTAGATGAGAGATAAGTTCTTTTAAACACGTTTCTCGACATATGGAATTCATGCCTACAATGATTCTGTAAGATAGCCTAGTGTGACCACCGTTAATTATATTTTATGTTTAGAAATCATCCATGCAACATGCCAATATCCATTCATGTGCCTATGTTTGACGCTATTGTTGCTCTCTTGAAGTTACTTGTACCTGGCAACTACTGAATATTTTTGATGATGTGTTATTGTGCTACTACATGAATCACTTCATTCACCATATTGCCATTGTCACTAATAATTCTTAAATGCAATAATATTTTGCACGTGTAGTTGAATTAACAACTCAATTGCTTTTGTTCCTTTCGTGTCAAATCAGTAAAACTAGGCTGTAATACTTCCTTCGAGGATTGTTGCGATTCCCTACACTTGTGGGTCATTAGAGACCTCCCCTGCTTCGCCCAACCGCCATACCTAGACACATATATATAGGTGGCAAGGGGCGCACTAGGAGTCATACCAAGGTCCTCAATGGCCCCCACCTCCTGCCGAAGCCCCATCCCTGTTCTAGTTGGTATCTATATAATTCTCTCTTGGTTAGATCTAGATTCCCCTTAGATCTCTGTATTGGTCCACCAAGCGATGCAATGTTTGCTACATTGTTATGTCTGGATACCTTTGAGGCGTCATAATCTTCAATGCTAGATCAGGTGGATCATCTCGAGGAGAAACTTTCCCGGTTGGGGGGGGGGGGTAAGTGCGGTAGTCAGAGGTCTTCATCTACATCGTTAACATCTCAGATGCGTCTATGGATTGTCGAGGGTATGATATCGTTGCATGCACCTCGATAGTGATCTTGGTTGGATTATGCGTAGTAAATTATTTTGTTTTACTTAGCACGTTCCCCTACATGATCTTTCATCCAATTTCACACTGAAATATCTTTGATTGTACCCCTCTTAATAGTACGGTTGTCCCACACTCAGCATAAATCTCGATATTTCATGAACCTACAAATTAAATGCTACAACCTTTAGGTAGACAACAACTTGAAAAGTTATAAGTACGAGTCACCAATGATATCCACTTAAATCCAATAGGACTAAAACAAAAAATAAACTCATTGAAAATGTTAGTCATCTCAATATTTGTGTCATATATGGCCAAAACTGAAATAGAGATATCCATTAGAAGCATTTTCAAGGTTCATCTTGTGTTGTTCTAAACTATGTTGTGGTAAAAAATATAAATGTGAAGTAAAGACGTAGCCATGAAACATGAAAATATTATCTCACTTTGATAATAATAAAAGAAGCTATACTTGGCTTCCATAACAAGATTATCATAATTCATCGTAATGCCACACGCAAAATACTCGCCCCCATCCCTATTTATGTGATGTCGCCATACTTCTTGATTTAACTTTGACCATCAAATCAATCAATAACACATAAGTCAAAATTATAATAATGTGAACTCTTTCCAAATACGCATTCAATGATATCAATGCCTAAACCCGTTTCTTAGGTCAAATTGGTGGCCAAACTTAAATCTTGAAATGCAAGGGCAAAACATATACATATACTGTGACTAATGCATTATGCCATATCGTTGCATTTCTGGATAGTTTTTGGGAACATTCTTTAATCAACATGGTACACCCTACATTTTTATGAACGAATCAACTTCATCCATATTAATGAGGACACACCAACATTAAAAATTTCTTATGCTCAGTCATGCCGAATGGTGGTACACCAACATTAAATGCTCGTGTATGTAACTCTCAAAACATGATTTTACACCGCTTTATATATATAACAACAACACCCGATCAAGGTACTCGGCCGAACGATACATGGTAGTGAGGTAGCCCTTATACAATGCCGGTCCCAAGAACCAAATCACACAAGATGCACGCGACCACGCTATGGACATCAAGCACAAGAACCTAGTACAACCCCACGCTACGCCCCATCACACCGAAGCTCCACGACAACACCCCTTGGAGGGAAAACGACACTGAGTGTTGTAGCTGCCGAATCCACACCGGACAAAGATTCTCACGCACTCGGAACCCAGACACAGAGAGGAGCACCATGAAGGCGTCTTCAAGAAGAAAGTGACGCCATGACGTCGCTGTCGCCCGTGACAAAGGGAAGAGCTTTCGCTTGGAAACTTCCCCGTGCCACCACAAGGTGTCCAAGACAAACGCGACGGGTACCGAACTCTGGATCCGGATCAGGGCGTCACCACCTATGCACTTTTTGTGTGGAAAGCATAGCTATTAGAAAAGTTCACCAAAAGTACAAAGTATCTCAAACATAATAAAAAATTACATCGAGATTCTAAGACCACGAACAACCACTACTGCCGCTAGGATGAGTTGTCGGCCCGCCGTTGTCGCCGCTCCCCTACCAGAGCCTGCTTGACCTTGTCGATGCCAGCTGGAAAGTCTTCGTGCATGTGCCCCTCAAGACTAGCACCCTAAAACGGATGTCATCGCTGTTGAATCCTTGCATAGATCTAAAGCAATGACCCAAATCTCGCCACATGACGAGAAACCCTAACCTCACCGGCTCAAGTAGACGGCAGAAATCTATTCCAGAGCTTTGTCGACTAAGTCCACACAGACAAACTCGAAGAGGTACGGAGTTCAGAAGACAAACTCGAAGAAGAAGTGCCGCTATCCGCCTGACCGCCGCACCTGCTAAGACTAAAAAACCTTAACGTAAGCTATTAACCGGAGCGGCACCAGGATTCCCCTCACCATCATATGCCGCCGGAGCGGCACGTAGAGGGGAGGCAAATCCACGAGCTCGCCGGTCAAGTTTGGAGGGAGAAAACGAGAAGTCCACCTATGCACACCTAATCGTTTATGTAACTAGCAGACGATAACCTTAACAACTAATATATGACCAAACTATGATACGCACACCTGTGCAGCGATCATGTGCATGCATACTTAAAACTAGGAGTTCAGCGACAAGTGTGAATGTGTGTCAAATAACGAGCTAGCAAAGCCTACCAAAATCATAGCAATGCATTTCTTTTTGCCCCCATCACCAACCAACTAACCAAGAAACGGGAGACCGATCATTCCGTGCTGCCACTGCAAAGCACATTACAAATCATTCAGCTCCACGCGAATATTTCCAGTTCATTTCGCTCGTCAAGGACAGCACGGAGCCAGCATGCACCCAAGCTTGACGATCGAAGTGACGGGCTCTCCTCGCTGCTCCATCTGCAAGTAGACTTTCTCGACTCGGAGGCCACGCTGAATGCAAGCGGGATCGGCCGTTGAATTAAGTAAGCGCGGCATGAGCTAGGCGTGGTGGGTTAAGATAATCCCAGGCCCTAACTCCGCTGCCTTGATTTTCTCTGCTATAAGAGGATCGTCGTCGTCCTTGGCGTGGCATGTTCGTTAACCACAGCCGCAAAAGGGTTGAAAAATCGAGTCTAGATATGTGCGGATACGACTTGACGATCGAGCGCGGGGGAAAGACCCGATCTGCTCCACGATCCCAACCGCCGAATGATTGTGGGCGAAAATTGGGCCAGTTTCTTCCCAAGCAAGGAATAGATCTAGTGGAAGAATAATAATTTGGAGCAGATCAATGCCACGAATGAATGCTTATATTCATATGTACGGAGGGCAAATGGAATTGCAGCTGGATGATCGTGGCCAATAGGCAGACTGCAGCCACGCAAGTGAACCCACTAGCTTTGGCGGCGTCCACCCTTTGATTTTTGCCAAGCAGCTGTTGGATTGGCTGCATGTTGGCCAGATCATGGTCTGCGCTATCGGAAGGATCCACATCCACGGACATATATATATATGGCTCGGTTCAGAATTTGACACTGCATTTTGATAGAGATTGGCTTCTCTTGATGCATGTATTTAGTGTACACTGTACTATTGTGAACATACTCCCAGATATCCTTTTCTGATATGCACACGGAATCGCAGACGAGTGACGACTGTAAAGTGCATGCATGACAACTGGACCAGTCCAATAGGCAAAAACGAGTAAACGGGTGAAGCAGCTGTCGAACGTGGCATTATTTTGCTTTTCATCGCATACACCTATTGGAGCCTTCTAGGGGAGTGTTGGTGCCCCCACCGACAGAAGAGTACACGATCCTCATCAGAAACGTTGAGACAACGCGGCTACTGCGCCTGCCGTGCCAGTGCACACATTACAAACACTTGGGAATAAGTAGCCGCTAAACTAAACTAGTATTTGTCCCTAAAAAATACTCCTACTAAACTAGTGTTTGGAACATGGTCGCATGCAAATCCTTTATAAACAGTAAATGAGGGAAAACAATTTTGATTCTTGTTAACACACATGGTAGAGTTTTCTACTCACGTACGAAGTTTCATGAAGGGTTTATGTTCGCGACAGTATATCCTATTAATCTCTTGTGCGAACAAAAAAAAAGACCTGAGATTCTTAACTATTATTTTTATAGACACATACGCTCATTTATACAAGCATACACTCAACCATTGTTAGAAATAAATGAGCCTGACCCATTAACAAATTCTGAAATCTCAAATGAGCCCATGAGAAAAATCATAAGTGATGGTGTGGTGTTAAAGTTTAGTACAGCGCTAGTTGAGGTTGTGTTGGATCTCTCTCTATAGTGAGTTCTCTACACCACATTTAGTGAGGTGTGAAGGAGAGAAAGAGAAAAACACGAGCGCTCGCTTGGCTCGCCTGGCCGAGCTAGGATCCGTCACGGACCGGGGCCACACGTACGTGCGACATGCACGTGAAAGGTTCGGCGAAATACGGTATGTTGCCTTGCAGGGGCACAATTTCCTTTTGCCGTTTTATTTTTTGGTGTCTTGATGAACAAGTTCATTGTTTTCTTGTCCGGTAAGTTTGATTCAGAAACCAAGTCGGTTTGAGATTGTGATCGCGACACGATACCGCCTTTGGTTTTTCCTATATATACCGCTTAAAGGCCTCGGCCAAAGACACACAAAAAACATCTAAGGTTTTGCCTCATCTCATAACTTGCATTGCCACCGTAGTCTACTCTTTCCCGAACGCCGGCGTGCATCGGCATACAGGAGAGCAGGTCTCCAGAACCGTTTGTACCTGCGATCCTGCACTGGGAGAGGATGAATTAGGTTTTTGGAAAGCGCTCTGCGCGACTGCTCAACTTCGTCATCACGGGTCGTCTTTCGTCCAAGTTGGGTGGTGCTACTCACATCGCCTCCATCGCCTTCAACCACAGATCGTCGCCAATATTGTCATTAACACTGTCGCTCCTGCATCAGCTAACGAACAATACGTCCATCGTGATTTTTTCATGTCTCTATCTGTAGTTGCTCTCTCATGTGCGATGCTCCTGTGCATATTTTCTTGTTCACGATGTTGCATGCTAATTTCTGCTATGGTCATGAATTATTTACTGGAATCAATCATGAATTTGCCTAATATTCTAACGCCCCTATGAAAGCACGCGCACACAGACTCTACCCCTATGAACATATCTGAGTGACTAAGCCGATACATCGTCTTAAGATTGACGAAGTCACCACAGACGCCTATGTAGTCGATGGGACGTCTCTTCCCACAGAATGAACATCGTTGAAAAGTCTGAAATAAATCAAGAAAAGTGCGAGCACCAGTGTCAAGTTTAAGACTTGAACCCTGGTGGGTTGGTTCCACCACAACAAAAGTCAAGAATAGTTAGGTCTTCCTTTTTTTATTTGGTGGGTGTTCACAAAGGTTCTTGCAAGAACAACTTTGCTACTGACCGGAGGTACTGCACCTTTGTTTGCAACAACATCAAACCCACCAAACTAGGGAAGTTGCCTCTGCTAAGGCTGAGCAGCTGGTTCTTTGGCAAACTGTCCTCTGGCGCCGTCGCGCCAAAGTGCGTTGGTGTGTTTCTGGTGACAAGAACTGCCAGTTTTTTCACGCTGGTGCCAATTGTCAGGCTCATCGAAACAAGATCAAGGTTCTGGTCTAGGATGGAGTTGAGTTTTACCAGAATAATCGGAAGCTGGCCCTGGCCACCAGTTACTTCAATAGCTTGCTGGGGCAGCCTGTTGTGTCTATGCCTACGGTGCAGCTCAATTCCTTATACACGGCTACGGACCTCTCCGAGCTTGTGGCTGATTTTACATGGGTAGAAATTGTTTCTGCCATCAACAGGGCGCCAAGCAATAGGAGCCCTGCCCCGGATGGGTTTACCAATGAGTTTTACAAGGCCTTTAAGCATTTGCTCAAAGATGACATTCTCAGGTTCTTTGCTGACTTTCATGCAAACAAGGTCTCGTTAGAGGGCATCAACATGGCCTATATCACGTTGCTTCCTAAGAAGGATACTTCGCTTGAGTTGGGCGATTACAGGCCAAATTTCCCTGGTTCACAGCCTACCCAAGATGGCCTCTAAGGTTTTAACCAACATGCTTCAACGCAGAATACCAGAGTTAGTGTACCCTTTGCAATATGGTTTTTTGAAAGGTCGTTCAATCATTGAAAACTTTGGTTTAGCCACTGAACTGGTTCAGACTGCTCACAAAAGGAAGCTGCCGGTTATTGCTCTAAAGCTGGACTTTTGAAAGGCCTTTGACAGTGTTAGTTGGAGCAGCCATTTGCGGATTTTTGAAGCTAGGGGCTTCCCGCAAATGTGGGTTCAGTGGATATCTTCTCTTCTATCCACAAGCAGATGAAGAGTTCTAATGAATGGAGAACTAGGTGATACCATATCTGCTAAGCAGGGCTTCCGTTAGGGGGATTCTCTGTCCCCGTCCCTTTTCATCCTGGTTGCCGATGTTCTTCAAAGGTTATGTTGCATGCATTTCCAGGCGGGCAATTTGCTGCACCCCCTTGGCTCGGCTGTTTTGTTCCTAGTTTTGCAATATGCGGATGACACTCTGCTTATTTTCCGTGGGGATCTGCAACAAGCGCATGTTATCAAAAATATCATAGTTGCTTTCTCGGATTTCTCTGGCTTGCAAATAAACTTCCACAAGAGCACGTTGGTCCCGGTCTCGGTTGACACTGGTACAGCGTTGGAGATTGCTCATTTGCTCGGTTGTCTTGTCTCCTCCTTCCCATGCACTTACCTTGGCCAGCCTTTGTCTCTGAATAAGATTACACATGGTATGCTTCTGCCGGTTATCCATAAAGTTGACAAGAGGCTATCAGGCTGGCTGGCTACTTTTCTTTCTTGGGGAGGCAGGCTCACTTTAGTAAACTCCGTGCTTGCTGGCATTCCTAGCTACTTCATGACTTGCTTCCCATGGCCGAAGGAGTCCATCAATAAGTTGGAGGGGCTCTTGCGTGCTTTCTTTTGGCAGGGCAAGAGCAACGCCTTGGGAGGACATAGCCTTGTCGCTTGGGACAAAGTCATTCTACCACGTTATGCGGGTGGCTTGGGGATCATAGATTTATCAGCACACAACCAGGCTATGCTCTGCAAGTTCGTGGCCAAAGTTATTCAATTCTCAGATATACCCTGTTATCAATGGTTGGCTTTGCAATACTGCAAAAATAACCTACCAAGTGGCAATAGTACAAGAGACACAACTTTCTGGAAAGGGCTCAAAACCTGTATTCCGCTGGTCATGTTTTCTTCTCGTTGCTCAGTTGGTTCAGGGGCTTTGGTCTCCTTTTGGCAAGATCAGTGGCTAGAGGTTGGAAGACTCATGGTTGTGCTGCCAGTCTTATACTCTTTTGCAAAGGATAAACTCCGTTCAGTTCAGTCGCAAATGTCCCCAGGCAGTTGGGCTATTCAGCTGCACACAAACCTTTCATAGATCGGGCATGAGGACAAGGGCCGTCTTTGCCTGCTCTTGTCTTTGCTGGCAGCGGACATGCGCAAGCCGCGTGCCATGGTCTCCTTCGACCCAGAGGATATGAACTTCTCTTTCAAGTTGGAGCTCAGCAATTGCCGCTCCACCTCCAGTGTCGTTCCGGTGAACCCTATGGCGATGGATGACGGCTACTTCCCCTCGTTCGACTACCTCGCAGGGGAAATCGCGCTGGAAAGCTGTCACTCTATCCTTCTCAAATTCTGGCCCAAAATGGTGGAGGGTAGGCTCTGCGCTCGCACACTGCCGCTGCTACCCGCCATCAAGTCCAAGTACCCCCCAAGCCCAACGTGTCGGCAGGCCTGCTGCCTACTATTGGGCCTCCACTCTCTCTGGCAGGTGGTGATACGCCTCCTGTTGAAACTCTCTTTCTAGGCCACGACCACATGCGGGCCCATCAGATCCTCATTTCGCGGCCGGTGTGCATGTGGCCTCCGGCCCATATGCCGCGACCAGAACCTAGTGTGCTACCCATCGGATACTTATCTCGGTGGCGGCCACATATCTCAGGCATGGGGCGTGTGCTGCCCTCCCCCCCCCCCATGTCGCGGTGGCTTTCTGCAGCTGTCGTGAACCACCGCGTGAGCCTGCAGTAGGCGACGTCAACCACTCTCCGCCAACGCTTCAGCTTTTCCCCTCACCTACTTCTTTTGTTGGCTTTTTGCTCGCGTCGGTCTCAGTCGAGGCGGCGCGGGCACTCAACCTTAACCTGGGGCCTGCCTCTGAGCCGACGGAGGAGGTGGTGCCCTCCGACCCCGCTGTGCAGCCTATGGGTGGCCTGCCCTCGCCCGTGCCAGTGGTTG
>LR738710.1:757602792-757650529 GCA_902687465.1 Secale cereale
CCCCCCCCCCACCGCAGCTCCCGCATCTGCATCGCCTATGATGGGGCGCGCATGGCCTCAGTGGAGCGCGCCTCCAAGAGGAAGGCTGCGGCCTCTGCTTCAAGTTCCAGCAGAGGATCCTCCGGTAGCCTCTCCCGTGCTTCTTCTTCGTGGCGCAAGAGGGCCAAGGTGACGGCGGTGGCCGGTCTTCTGGAGCTACCACTGCTGAGCACGCCTTCTCCCATGACCAAGGGAAAACTCAAGCAAATCGCTCTGCGTTGCAACCTCAACGCTGCCGCCGAAAGAGCCTATCAGGATGGCTGGCTACTTTTCTTTCTTGGGGAGGCAGGCTCACTTTAGTTAACTCCATGCTTGCTGGCATTCCTAGCTACTTCATGACTTGCTTCCCGTGGTCGAAGGAGTCCATCAATAAGTTGGAGGGACTCTTGCGCGCTTTCTTCTAGCAGTGCAATAGCAAAGTCTTGGGAGGACATTGCCTTATCGCTTGGGACAAAGTCATTCTGCCATGTTATGCGGGTGGCTTGGGGATCAGAGAATTCTCAGCACACAATCAGGCTATGCTCTACAAGTTCGTGGCCAAAGTTGTTCAATTCTCAGATATACCCTGTTATCAATGGTTGGCTTTTTGCAATACTGTAAAAATAACCTACCCATTGGCAATAGTACAAGAGACACAGCTTTCTGGAAAGGGCTCAAAACCTGCATTTCGCTGGTCATGTTTTCTTCTCGTTGCTCGGTTGGTTCAGGGGCTTTGGTCTCCTTTTGGCAAGATCGGTGGCTAGAAGTTGGAAGCCTCATGGTTGTGATGCCAGTCTTATACTCTTTTGCCAAGGATAAACTCTATTCAGTTCAGTCGCAAATGTCCCCAGACGGTTTGGCTATTCAGCTGCACCCAAACGTTTCACATATAGCGGCGCAAGAATTGCAAGTCTTGCATGGCCTCATTACAAATGTCACCTGGAATGCTGCCAACGAGGATCAACGGGTCTCCTCTCTTTATGGCAAGGGGCTTACCATAGGTTACTTCTACAAACTGCTTATTTTTGGGGGTTTGAGGTGTGGTTTTGAGGAGTGGATCTGGGACGTGCTCATTCCTAACAAGCACAAAGTACTTCTCTGGCTGACCTTCTATGGGCGAGTAAAGACAAAGGATAATATGTTCAGAAAAAACTGGTATGCGGTTGTTTCGCATGCAGAGTGTGAAATCTGCCCCGCTGTGGAATCAATTAGCCACCTAGTTCTGCGATGTTGGTCTGCTGAACATCTCTGGGGAAAGTTGCAGTTGGATGCGTTGGCTTGTGCTTCCTCTGACTTGTTGTCCTTCTTTGAACACGGTGCTCACCAGCTAACCTTCAAAAATAAATGAAATGTTGCTTTCGCAGCCTGCGTCGTCACCTATGGCATGCTCGGAATGATTGAGTTTTCAACAGCAAGCATCGGACTGATTCGTACATTAGGTTTTATGCTGCGAACTTGCTTCGGCTATGGGTGCATAGAGCTACGCAGCAACAGGGCAAAGATGATCTGATGACCTGGGTTCACATTATTGCTAGCTAATTACGATGTATTTGTTGTTGTTTTGTTCTCCCTCTATCCCCTTCTCCTCATCTGTATCTTTGCACCTTTGGTGTGTTTCCCCTGGTTCATGTAATGGACTTTTTGTCCCCTGGGCTCAGGCCTGTTTGAAATATATAAGGTAGAGCGACTTCTTATTTGAGAAAGCCAAATTATGAATGGTCGGAATTCTGCGATAGATCTGAACAATTCGCGAGCCCTTCGATCCGCTTCACGCGTGAGAAAACCGCTCGATCCACTTCTAATCTCGCGCGTAAAAGGAGCTTCCAAAGAAAAATAGGGGCATTACTAGGATTCGAACACACAATATCTTTGTTGTGGTCACAACGCGTTACCAGTTGAGATAAGTATCTATTCAGTTTTATGTACAAATTAATTGGCTTTTGTACCTTAGTAAGTGAGAGTGATAAAGAAACAGCATAGTGCCTTTGACGAGAGGACAAAACCATTTGGTTCAAGTTTTTAAAGGACTGATGCAACGTTTTTTGTACTTCACGTGTGTCTTTCTTGTAGTGATGATCATTTTCTAGAGAAATAAATGTTTCGCTCCAATAGGATTCGCACAAGAGTCTTTTTCTCGTGTGTCATCAAGAAAATATTTGTTTTAAAACATCCCTCCATGAATTCTGTGTAACGAGCCTGATAATTATGCGCACCACAAACTTGATAGCTTATGTGGAAATATTATGGGAGCTTTTTTGTCCCAAAAAACTAGTGTAAACAGACCCTTGGTAACTTTTATTATGAATAGCATGGTCACTCACAAATCATAGAGATAACTTATGCACCCAGGTCCTAATAATTTTAGCGACCAAGGGCAGGGGGGGTATTGATGAAATACCCCGATAACTTTAGTGTGAATAGCATGATAACTCACACATTACATACATGATAATTTATGTACCCCAATCCTGATAATTTTGGCAACCGGGGGGTGGGGGGGTTGTGTGAATAGCATGTTAAATCACATATCATAGACCTGATAACTTATGCACCCCTGATACGTATCAAACGTATCTACTTTTCCAAAAACTTTTACCCTTGTTTTGGACTCCAACTTGCGTGATTGGAATGGAACTAACCCGGACTGACGCTGTTTTTAGCAGAACTGCCATGGTGTTATTTTTGTGCAGAAATAAAAGTTCTTGGAATGACCTGAAAATCAATGGAGATTTATTTTGGACTATATAAAAAATATCTACGGAAAGAACTAGACCAAGGGGCCCACACCATGTCGACGAGGGTGGGGGGCGCGCCCCCTGCCTCATGGGCCCCCTGAGGCTCCACCGACATCACCCCCGACTCCATATATTCACTTTTGGGGAGAAAAAATTCAGAGAGGAGGAATTATCACGTTTTATGATAAGGAGCCACTGCCAAGCCCTAATCTCTCTCGGGAGGGCTGATCTAGAGTCCGTTCGGGGCTCCGGAGAGTGGAGATCGTCGTCGTCGTCATCATCAACCTTCCTCCATCACCAATTCCACGATGCTCACCGCCGTGCGTGAGTAATCCCATCGTAGGCTTGCTGGACGTTGATGGGTTGGATGAGATTTATCATGTAATTGAGTTAGTTTTGTTAGGTTTGATCGCTAGTATCCACTATGTTCTAAGATTGATGTTTCTATGAGATTTATCATGTAATTG
This sequence comes from Secale cereale, assembly GCA_902687465.1. Lineage (NCBI taxonomy): Eukaryota > Viridiplantae > Streptophyta > Magnoliopsida > Poales > Poaceae > Secale > Secale cereale. Next base: position 757,606,013 of record LR738710.1, read on the forward strand.
AGTTAGTTTTGTTAGATTCAGATTTGAACCTATTATGTTTTCATGAATATATGTGTGTTCTTGATCCTATCTTGCAAGTCAATAGTCCCCTACTATGTGTCATGATCCGGCAACCCCGAAGTGAAAATAATCGGGACCACTCTCGGTGATGACCGTAGTTGAGGAGTTCATGTATTCACTATGTGTTAATGCTTTGGTCCGGTACTCTATTAAAAGGAGGCCTTAATATCCCTTAGTTTCCAATAGGACCCCGCTGCCACGGGAGAGTAGGAAAAAAGATGTCATGCAAGTTCTTTCCCATAAGCATGTATGACTGTATTCGGAATACATGCCTACATTACATTGATGAACTGGTGATAGTTCTGTGTCACCCTATGTTATAACTATTACATGAGGAATCACATCCGACATAATTATCCATCATTGATCCAATGCCTACGAGCTTTTCACATATTGCTTGTTGCTTATTTACTTTTCCGCTGCTACTATTACAATCACTACAAAACTACTATCACTACTTTTGCTATCATTACCGTTACTTCCATATTACTTTGCAACTAAATTACCTTACTATAGATACTAAGTCTTTCAGGTGTGGTTGATTTGACAACTCAACTGCTAATACTTGAGAGTATTCTTTGGCTCCCCTTGTGTCCAATCAATAAATTTGGGTTAAATACTCTACCCTCGAAAACTGTTGCGATCCCCTACTCTTGTGGGTTATCAAGACTATTTTCTAGCACCGTTGCTGGGGAGCATAGCTATATTCTTTAAGTCACTTGGGATTTATATCTATTGATCACTATGAAGAACTTGAAAGACTCAAAAACCAAGATCTTTCCCTCAACTACGAGGGAAGGTAAGGAACTGCCATCTAGCTCTGCACTTGATTCACCCTCTGTTATGAGTAAACTTGCGACACCTACTCCTGCTATTGAATCTGATATGTCGCATGTTCTTGATGATGCCACTTCTGCTATGTATGATGAAACTACTTCTATGCTTGATAATACTGTGCCACTAAGTGAATTTCTTGATGAACAAATTGCTAAGGTTAGGGAGAATGCAAATATTGAAACTGATAATATTGATGAAAGTGATGATGAAGATCCACCCCTAGATATGAATTGCCTGTTGTGCCTGAGGGTTATGTTATGGATGAAGAAACTTCTAGAGGCTTTCTTGCTTGCAATGATAGATATGATGTTAAGAAATTATTAGCTAAGCTGAAAGAGAAGTCTTTGAATGCTAGAATGAAATATGACCCTGCTTTTGCTACTTCACCTATCTTTATTACTGATAAGGATTATGATTTCTCTCTCGATCATGAGTTAATCACTTTGGTTGAATCTGATCCTTTCCATGGCTATGAATCTGAAACTGTTGTGGCACATCTTACTAAGCCGAATGATATAGACACCCTGTTCACTAATGAGGAAAGAATTCGTTATTATTATATCCGTAAGTTATTTCCGTTCTCCTTAATGGGTGATGCTAAGACATGGTTTAATTCTCTTGATCCTAGTTGTGTGCGTAGTCCCCAGGATATGATTTATTACTTCTCTACTAAATATTTTCCCGCTCATAAGAAACAAGCCGCCTTATGGGAAATATATAATTTTGTGCAAATTGAAGAAGAGAGTCTCCCACAAGCTTGGGGGAGGCTTCTCCGGTTACTTAATGCTTTGCCTGATCATCCTCTTAAGAAAAATGAAATACTTGATATCTTTTATAATGGACTAACCGATGCTTCCAGAGACCATCTGGATAGTTGTGCTGGTTGTGTTTTCAGGGAAAGAACTGTCGATCAAGCTGAATTACTATTGAATAATATGTTGACCAACGAAAACAAGTGGACACTTCCTGAACCAGCCCCTAAGCCAACTCCGAAGAAAAGGTGTGTTCTATTTCTCAGTCCTGAAGATATGCAAGAGGCAAAGAAATCTATGAAAGAAAAAGGTATTAAAGCTGAAGATGTTAAGAATTTGCCACCTATTGAAGAAATACATGGTCTTGATAACCTGACACAGGTAGTAAAGGTAAATTATCTTTATAGATTTGATGAAGGTGATATTCCTCGTTATAAGTCTGCTAGCCAATGTTTAGATGAGTTTGACAACTTCATTGTTAAACAAGAAAACTTCAATGCTTATGTTGGTAGACAATTGCAACGTAATGCTTATATGATTGAACGCTTGAGTGATTATATGTCTAGAGTTAAAGGTGAATTGAAACTCATTAGTAAACATGCTTCTATGGTTACCACTCAAGTAGAACAAGTACTTATAGCACAAAATGACTTACTCAATGAATTAAATAGTAAGAAAAATGATAATGCTATTAGAGTTGTGACTAGAGGTGGTAAAATGACTCAGGAACCTATGTATCCTGAAGGCCACCCTAAGAGAATTGAGAAAGATTCTCAGAGAGCTAATGTAGATGCACCTAGTCCTTCTAAGAAGAAGAAAAAGAAAAATGATAGGACTTTGCATGCTTCTAGTGAACATGTAGCTGACACACTTGATAATCCCAATGATATATCTATCTCTGATGCTAAAATACAATCTGGTAATGAACATGAACCTAGTGATAATGTTCATGATGATGTTCATGATGATGCTCAACCTAGCAATGACAATGATGTAGAGATTGGACCTGCTATTGATCTTGATAACCCACAATCAAAGAATCAACGTTATGATAAGAGAGACTTTCTTGCTAGGAAGCACGGTAAGGAAAGAGAACCATGGGTTCAGAAACCCATGCCTTTTCCTCCTAAACCATCCAAGAAAAAGGATGATGAGGATTTTGAGTGCTTTGCTGAAATGGTTAGACCTATCTTTTTGCGTATGCGTTTGACTGATATGCTTAAAACAAATCCTTATGCTAAGTATACGAAAGATATTATCACAAATAAAAGAAAAATACCTGAAGTTGAAATTTCCACCATGCTTGCCAATTATACTTTTAAAGGTGGAATACCAAAGAAACTAGGGGATCCAGGAGTACCAACTATACCTTGCTCCATTAAAAGAAACTATGTTAAAACTGCTTTATGTGATCTTGGAGTCGGTGCTAGTGTTATGCCTCTCTCTTTATATCGTAGACTTGATTTGAATAACTTGACACCTACTGAAATATCTTTGCAAATGGCCGATAAATCAACTGCTATACCTGTCGGTATTTTTGAGGATGTGCCTGTGGTGGTTGCAAATGTCACTATTCTAACGGACTTTGTTATCCTTGATATTCCCAAGGACGATAGTATGTCTATTATCCTTGGTAGACCCTTTTTGAATACTGTAGGGGCTGTTATTGATTGCAACAAAGGCAATGTCACTTTTCGAGTTAATGGTAATGAGCATACGGTACACTTTCCGAGGAAACAACCTCAGGTCCATGATACGTCCAAAATGTATCTATAATTTCTGCTTGCTCCATGCCTCTTTTGGGTGATATTGCTATGATATTTATACACTTCCATACACTTTTGATCATATTTGGACTAACCTATTAACTCAGTGCACCCCAGTGCCAGTTTATGTTTTCTGCTGTTTTTGTATTTCAGGTTTTCCCATTACGAGAACTGCCAGAAAAATCCCGGAAAAATTATATAAAAAATCAGCGTTCCAGAAGCTTCCTGGCACCCGAAATACAGCCGGAGGGGGGCCACCAGGGCTCCAGGCGCCCTGGTGGCGCGGCCCCCCTCCTGGCCGCACCGGGGGGGTGCCTGGGCCCCCCAGGCCTCCGCTGATGCCCCCTTTGGCATATATTTATATCGTATCCCGAAACCCTCGAGACGGAAACTCTTTTTCGCGATCTCATCTCTGTTCTGCCGCCGCCGCGCTTCCAAGATCGGGAGCACCAGGAGAACTCTTCCCGGCACCCTGCCGGAGGGGAGGATCACCACCAGGAGCTTCTCCACCACCATGGACACCTCCCGGATGAGTTGTGAGTAGTCTCCCTTGGACCATGGGTCCATGACCAGTAGCTATGTGATGTTCTCCTCCCGTTCTTGTGCTTCACTAATTAGACCTCGTGAGCTGCCCTACATGATCGAGGCACATATGTAATCCTTATGATGTTGCTATGATGAGTTTGCTGGGATCCGATGAATTGTGAGATTATGTTCAGATTGTGTTTGAGTAATATATTTGATTCACCTCTTTTATATTTATGTTCGTAAGTAATTCTTGCATGTTCTCCGTTGTTATTTACTGCTTTGGCCAAGTAGTAGGTAGTGACTCCAAGAGGGAACGTTATGCTTGATTGTGGGTTCATGCCCCTCGATGACTAGCTTGAGTGACAAAAACATGAGTCTAGGGGATGTGATGTTGCCACAAGGGGGAAAACAACGGTGCTTGTGCCCGCGGGTGCAAGGATTGTTTACTTTACGCAAAGTTCTTTTAATGCAGTTGTCTGTTGCTTTGAGATTACACTATGGGTGGGACTCGCAACTTAATACCAGCGAGATGTTCCGGATAGATATCTCAAGGTGGATGATTAGTAGTAGATGCAGATGGATTTCGGTCTACTTGCCTTGGCGTACCGCCCATGCTTTGAACCTCTACCTTTCTTGCAACATAGTAGCATTGGTTTGCGCACATAATTATGTCAATTGCCTAGCTGTAATTCGCTTACCTCACATAGTTGTTTTATCGTATTTTGGGAGAGAGACATCACTAGTGAACATCATGGGACCCCGGTCCATATTACCATCACTGATCACATCCGCTATTTACTTTCCGCTTTTTACTTACTATTGCAGCAATACCTATCACTATTATCACTTGCGTTTGATCCTTTGTAAACGACAAGGCCGGAGGGATTGACAACCTCTCTGTACTCGTTGGGAACAAAGTTATTTGTATCTGTGTGCAGGTCCACGTTGATTGCTAATATCTGGCGCCGTTAGCAGTTGACACCTTCTTGTTGAAACTGGGAGTCTCAGGGAAATCGATCCTTGGTATCTTTGCCAAGGGAAAACTTCCGCTACACTGCATCTCAAACCTTCCACTTGGGGTAACCAACGAGGGGCGAGAAGCCATCAAGAAAAGTTTTCTGGCGCCCTTGCCGGGGACTCCACTCTTCAGGATAGGGGAGTTGCACACTATCTTTTACCTTTGCTTTTAGTCTTGTTAGTTTACCTTTCAGTTTTTGCTTTAGTATCCTTTATCAAAAATCACAAAAAAAAATCAATTATTTGCTAGTAGTCCTTTCTGTTTAGTCAAGCATGTTAGGATTTGGTGCTTTGAGGGAATCAGAAGTTTTAGATTTCCATCAAAAGGATGGAGAAAATATGAGGAAGGCATGGGACAGAATTTCTGATGCACATAGGAGAATTATGCCTTGGATACCTATAAAAATTGTGCTTAGAAATTTTTACCATGGTCTTTTCAAATGGTGTAAACACTCTCTTGATATTATAGCTTAGGGAGATTTCCTAGAGTGTGATGAAGCTAGAGCTCTTGAAATTATACATGGTCTATCTAGTTACTTTGTTTATGATCATAGTTTTGATACTGTCATAGATAGACTTGCTACTATTGAGAAGAGAATGGATGCTCTAGACTTAATGAAGGTAGAGAAACCCAAACCCAATAAGAGAGATATTTTGGAAATAGACAATGATTGGGAGCCTTTTGTTAGGATTAGCATCTCTAATCAAGACTTCCTTGCTTATTGTGATATTGGATCTATGGTTTCTACTATGCCAAAAATTGTTCATGATTCTTTAAAATTTAACATGGATAGATTACCATCTTATCATGAACACACTAATGGAGATATTGCTGAAATCCAGGGAAGAATAAAAGATGTGCCAGTTAAATTCCTTAAGGGGATTGCAATGATTGATTTCTTCATCATGGAGCCAAACCAAGGAAATATAGTGCTTGGAAGGGACTTCCTCCGAGCGGTAAAAGGCTTCATCGATATAGGTAAGGGACAAATCCGCTTGCGCGGAAAGGCAAAAGGTGTGTACCCCTTTCCTAGAAGGAACAAGAGTGAACTTGTTGAGGAACCATTTGAAGCAATCTGTAGCTCCGATTATTATGATGGTTATTGATTCCTCTTTGCATTATGCCTAGCTTAAAGGCATAAAAGAAAGCGCTTTTGGGAGGCAGCCCAATGAATAAATTTTTATTTTGCTTTTGTTGTGTCTTGATGTTGTTAACTATAGTAGCATCATCATTGTATCTTTGCTTTTCAACTTTGTGCCAAGTGTAGCCTCTGATTGCAAGAAAGTTCAAAAGTTGTGACGTGCTGTCCAGGAAACAGATTTTGTCCTTGGATAGAAAAATTCGTATAAAATCACCAGGTCATCTTTTTGGTCTGAATTTTCTCGACAGCGTGCTCTATACAATTGTCTTTCGTGCGTCTGTTCTGAGTTTTTTTATTAGAGTTGCAGAAGTGCCCGGAAAAAGTCATTTACTACCTGTTGTTCTGTTTTTCACAGATTCTGTCATGTTTTGCCTTTCCTTCATTTTGCAAACCTAGAGCTTGCTTTTTCTTTGCAAAAAGCTTTTGGCAATCTTGAGAAACAGTAGACCTTCAAGAATATCCTTATATCCAGCAAGGAACAATTATTTTATTATGGGTACTAACCTTGCTAATCAGATTATGATGAGTTATGTATGAAGGGAGTTTTCAAGTGTGCGAGGGAAGATGATAAAACGAATCAGGAGTGTCAAACGCTCAAGCTTGGGGATGCCCCCATGCACCCCCCAAGAAATATTCAAGGAGACTCAAGCGTCTAAGCTTGGGGATGCCCCCGTGCATCCCCTTCTCCATCAACATTATCAGTTCGTCTTTCGTTCCACTATATTTTTATCACTTCATGTGTTATGTGCTATGCTTGGAGCGTCTTGCTTTTAGTTTCCTTTTTAGTTTTCTTTAGCTTTTCATAACAAGTCGGAACTCAGCTTTCTTTATGTGGGAGAGAAACACGCTCCACTTCTACCTAGAACATAACATAGAAATTTTCATGTATATCTTTGTTGTGTGTGTTCTTTGTCTTTCAATAGCTACTGTCATGTTCAGCTCTTAGTATTCATGCTTAAATTTTTTAAAGAGCTTTTGTTTAGTTGGTTGCTTGAACTCTCTTTAGTTATCATGCTTATCTTATTAAGAGAGTTTGCTTCTGTTGCATTGGTTGATATGTCTATGATAAAAATGCTATGTGCATCATGGTACTTAGTAGTTCATGTTTTCTTATGGTTAGTCTCAAATAGCTGCGGGGTTCCCAATGTGTTATTGGAGTACCAACATGATCTTTTTGCCTATGATGTGGTATGGTTTAGTAATATCTTCCTTCAAGAATTTATTTTGATTGACTTGGCGTATGCTCACGCATATTTAAGACTGTAAAGAAAGTCTGTCAAGCCTTGATAAACTTTTGTTTCTGAGTAGCGATATAACTTCCATGCCTGATTCAATGTTGCTTTGTCGCTCTGCATGATTATGGCCGTCATTGCTCTTTTAGTTAGTCGCTCCCAGTCTTTTGCTAACCTCCACCTGTACTAAGCGGACTGACTGCTTGTGCATCCAAATTCTTTTAAACCAGTTATGCCATATGAGTCCACCATACCTTCCTACATGGTATTTACCTGCCATTCCTAACGGAGACTTGCATGTACCATCTCGAAATTATTCAAAAAAAATGCATTCCTATTTTGTGCCTCTGTTTTAAGTTCATGAGGAAGTAGTAGTTAATTCATGATCTTTTTAAGTTGGACAAGCTTCACCTTGGGATTGCATGTATAATGTGCAAACCCATAATACGAGAAGGAACTGGCATTGAGTGCGCCCGGCTCAAAATTAATATAACAAACAAACCCTCCTTCACGCTTTGTTCATGAGAAATCAGAAAACTTTGGTAGTGATAAACAAAGGAGATTAAGAGGATGTGATCGTCCTCATTCGGGAGCCGTTCCTCGAAACTTGTCCATCTCAAGAAGTGATTGAGTTGTCTGCTAGCATTCGTTGACGGAACATGCATAATCTAAAAATAATAATTATTACCTCTGTTTTTAAAACCAAGAGCTCTGGTACATGTTTTGTCTTTGTTTCCGACTACGGGTTTTCAACCTTGCCAACAAAAGCCACGGTTCGAGAGTCTCCACCTTCTTTTAAAGCACCAACTACTGAGAGCATGATTGTCATTCTGAGTGTAATGTGCATTGTCCCAAAGTAGCATTGTCTTTTGCATGATTTTGATATCGTTTATTTTGAAATGATTGTATCTAGTCATCACTTAAACCTTGGAGGTGCCCCTGCATTTATGTTTTGCTTCACTAAAGGGGGCAAGCGAGATATCACTTTATCATATTTGCACACCATGCTCATTACAAATGTATTTGATGTTTCAGTATCATATTGTAAAACTTTCAGTTCTTTGTGATTTTCTCATTAGGCAACTTAATTACTACAGATTCATTGTCTCAGTAAGCTTTTGTCATATGACTATGAAAAATCCTTATATGGTTAATAGCATGTCACCACAGAAATTATTCTTGTTATCATTTACCTACTCGAGGACGAGCAGGAATTAAGCTTGGTGATGTTGATACGTCCAAAACGTATCTATAATTTCTGCTTGCCCCATGCCTCTTTTGTGTGATATTGCTATGATATTTATACACTTCCATACACTTTTGATCATATTTGGACTAACCTATTAACTCAGTGCACCCCAGTGCTAGTTTCTGTTTTCTGCTGTTTTTGTATTTCAGGTTTTCCCATTACGAGAACTGCCAGAAAAATCCCGGAAAAATTATATAAAAAATCTGCATTCCAGAAGCTTCCCGGCACCCGAAGTATAGCCGGAGGGGGGCCACCAGGGCTCCAGGCGCCCTGGTGGCGCGGCCCCCCTCCTGGCCGCGCCGGGGGGGGCGCCTGGGCCCGCCAGGCCTCCGCTGATGCCCCCCTTTGGCATATATTTATATCGTGTCCCGAAACCCTCGAGACGGAAACCCTTTTTCGCGATCTCATCTCTGTTCCGCCGCCACCGCGCTTCCAAGATCGGGAGCACCAGGAGAACTCTTCCCGGCACCCTGCCGGAGGGGAGGATCACCATCGGGAGCTTCTCCACCACCATGGACGCCTCCCGGATGAGTTGTGAGTAGTCTCCCTTGGACCATGGGTCCATGACCAGTAGCTATGTGATGTTCTCCTCCCATTCTTGTGCTTCACTAATTAGACCTCGTGAGCTGCCCTACATGATCGAGGCACATATGTAATCCTTATGTTGTTGCTATGATGAGTTTGCTGGGATCCGATGAATTGTGAGATTATGTTCAGATTGTGTTTGAGTAATATATTTGATTCACCTCTTTTATATTTATGTTCGTAAGTAATTCTTGCATGTTCTCCGTTGTTATTTATTGCTTTGGCCAAGTAGTAGGTAGTGACTCCAAGAGGGAACGTTATGCTTGATTGTGGGTTCATGCCCCTCGATGACTAGCTTGAGTGACAGAAACATGAGTCTAGGGGATGTGTTGTTGCCACAAGAGGGAAAACAACGGTGCTTGTGCCCGCGGGTGCAAGGATTGTTTACTTTACGCAAAGTTCTTTTAATGCAGTTGTATGTTGCTTTGAGTTTACACTATGGGTGGGACTCGCAACTTAATACCAGCGAGATGTTCGGGATAGATATCTCAAGGTGGATGATTAGTAGTAGATGCAGATGGATTTCGGTCTACTTGCCTTGGCGTACCGCCCATGCTTTGAACCTCTACCTTTCTTGCAACATAGTTAGCATTGGTTTGCGCACATAATTCTGTCAATTGCCCAGCTGTAATTCGTTTACCTCACATAGCTATTTCATCGTCTTTTGGGAGAGAGACATCACTAGTGAACATCATGGGACCCCGGTCCATATTACCATCACTAATCACATCCGCTATTTACTTTCCGCTTTTTACTTACTATTGCAGCAATACCTTTCACTATTATCACTTGTGTTTGATCCTTTGTAAACGACAAGGCCGGAGGGATTGACAACCTCTCTATACTCGTTGGGAGCAAAGTTATTTGTATCTGTGTGCAGGTCCACGTTGATTGCTAATATCTGGCGCCATTAGCAGTTGACACCTTCTTGTTGAAACTGGGAGTCTCAGGGAAATCGATCCTTGGTATCTTTGCCAAGGGAAAACTTCCTCTACACTGCATCTCAAACCTTCCACTTGGGGTAACCAACGAGGGGCGAGAAGCCATCAAGCAAAGTTTTTTGGCGCTGTTGCCGGGGACTCCACTCTTCAGGATAGGGGAGTTGCACACTATCTTTTACCTTTGCTTTTAGTCTTGTTAGTTTACCTTTCAGTTTTTGCTTTAGTATCCTTTATCAAAAATCACAAAAAAAATCAATTATTTGCTAGTAGTCCTTTCTGTTTAGTCAAGCATGTTAGGATTTGGTGCTTTGAGGGAATCAGAAGTTTTAGATTTCCATCAAAAGGATGGAGAAAATATGAAGAAGGCATGGGACAGAATTTCTGATGCACATAGGAGAATTATGCCTTGGATACCTATAAAAATTGTGCTTAGAAATTTTTACCATGGTCTTTTCAAATGGTGTAAACACTCTCTTGATATTATAGCTGAGGGAGATTTCCTAGAGTGTGATGAAGCTAGAGCTCTTGAAATTATACATGGTCTATCTAGTTACTTTGTTTATGATCATAATTTTGATACTGTCATAGATAGACTTGCTACTATTGAGAAGAGAATGGATGCTCTAGACTTAATGAAGGTAGAGAAACCCAAACCCAATAAGAGAGATATTTTGGAAATAGACAATGATTGGGAGCCTTTTGTTAGGATTAGCATCTCTAATCAAGACTTCCTTGCTTATTGTGATATTGGATCTATGGTTTCTACTATGCCAAAAATTGTTCATGATTCTTTAAAATTTAACATGGATAGATTACCATCTTATCATGAACACACTAATGGAGATATTTCTGAAATCCAGGGAAGAATAAAAGACGTGCCAGTTAAATTCCTTAAGGGGATTGCAATGATTGATTTCTTCATCATGGAGCCAAACCAAGGAAATATAGTGCTTGGAAGGGACTTCCTCCGAGCGGTAAAAGGCTTCATCGATATAGGTAAGGGACAAATCCGCTTGCGCGGAAAGGCAAAAGGTGTGTACCCCTTTCCTAGAAGGAACAAGAGTGAACTTGTTGAGGAACCATTTGAAGCAATCTATAGCTCTGATTATTATGATGGTTATTGATTCCTCTTTGCATTATGCCTAGCTTAAAGGCATAAAAGAAAGCGCTTTTGGGAGGCAGCCCAATGAATAAATTTTTATTTTGCTTTTGTTGTGTCTTGATGTTGTTAACTACAGTAGCATCATCATTGTATCTTTGCTTTTCAACTTTGTGCCAAGTGTAGCCTCTGATTGCAAGAAAGTTCAAAAGTTGTGACGTGCTGTCCAGGAAACAGATTCTGTCCTTGGATAGAAAAATTCGTATAAAATCACCAGATCATCTTTTTGGTCTGAATTTTTTCGACAACGTGCTCTATACAATTGTCTTTCGTGCGTCTGTTCTGAGTTTTCGATTAGAGTTGTAGAAGTGCCCCGAAAAAGTCATTTACTACCTGTTGTTCTGTTTTTCACAGATTCTGTCATGTTTTGCCTTTCCTTCATTTTGCAAACCTAGAGCTTGCTTTTTCTTTGCAAAAACCTTTTGGCAATCTTGAGAAACAGTAGACCTTCAAGAATATCCTTATATCCAGCAAGGAACAATTATTTTATTATGGGTACTAACCTCGCTAATCAGATTATGATGAGTTATGTATGAAGGGAGTTTTCAAGTGTGCGAGGGAAGATGATAAAAAGATTCAGGAGTGTCAAACGCTCAAGCTTGGGGATGCCCCCATGCACCCCCAAGAAATATTCAAGGAGACTCAAGCGTCTAAGCTTGGGGATGCCCCCGTGCATCCCCTTCTCCATCAACATTATCAGTTCGTCTTTCATTCCACTATATTTTTATCACTTCATGTGTTATGTGCTATGCTTGGAGCGTCTTGCTTTTAGTTTCCTTTTTAGTTTTCTTTAGCTTTTCATAACAAGTCGGAACTCAACTTTCTTTATGTGGGAGAGAAACACGCTCCACTTCTACCTAGAACATAACATAGAAATTTTCATGTCTATCTTTGTTGTGTGTGTTCTTTGTCTTTCAATAGCTACTGTCATGTTCAACTCTTAGTATTCATGCTTATCTTTTTTAAAGAGCTTTTGTATAGTTGGTTGCTTGAACTCTCTTTAGTTATCATGCTTATCTTATTAAGAGAGTTTGCTTCTGTTGCATTGGTTGATATGTCTATGATAAAAATGCTACGTGCATGATGGTACTTAGTAGTTCATGTTTTCTTATGGTTAGTCTCAAATAGCTGGGGGGATCCCAATGTGTTATTGGAGTACCAACATGATTTGTTTGCCTATGATGTGGTATGGTTGAGTAATATCTTCCTTCAAGAATTTATTTTGATTGACTTGGCGTATGCTCACGCATATTTAAGACTGTAAAGAAAGTCTGTCAAGCCTTGATAAACTTTTGTTTCTGAGTAGCGATATAACTTCCATGCCTGATTCAATGTTGCTTTGTCGCTCTGCATGATTATGACCGTCATTGCTCTTTTAGTTGGTCGCTCCCAGTCTTTTGCTAACCTCCACCTGTACTAAGCGGACTGACTGCTTGTGCATCCAAATTCTTTTAAACCAGTTATGCCATATGAGTCCACCATACCTTCCTACATGGTATTTACCTGCCATTCGTAATGGATTCCTTTTGATGAACCTGAGATCGTTGAATCTAGAAAGCACAACCTTCTATACTCTCCTTTTACTTTATGTTAATTAGATTAAATAAAGCAAAAATAGTATTTTCTGTCTGTTTTCAGAGTTATCTGTGCAATAAAAAAATACCCCGAAAATAAAAGTTCTCCAAATGCCCGGAAAATGAAATATGATGTTTTCTAGAATATTTAAGAATATTTGGCACTGAGAACACAGTAGGGGGAGCCAGCACCTGGCCACGAGGGTGCAGGGCGCACCCCCTGCCTCGTGGGCCCCACGTGCCCCCCTCCACTTACTCCAGCACCCACACACTCCTTCTTCCTCCCAAAAAATTCACCAACCAGCTCAAGCACGAGTTCTAGCTCATCTTGCTGTCATTTTCGACCTCCTTGCTCAAAGCTCCATTCACAAAACTATTTGGGGAGATTGTTTTTCGGTATGTGACTCCTCAAGTGGTCCAATTAGTTTTTGTTCTAGTGCTTAATTTATTGCAATTTTTTGCTGCTTAGGTGACCCTGTTCTTGAGCTTGCATGTCAAATTTATGTGGTTCCAAGTAGTTCTAATGCATGATACAGTCTCTAGGCACTTGAGGAAGTAGTTGCTATCAATCTTGTTGAGTTTGGTTCAATTTTATTTTGAGTCACTAAAAATTTCAGAAATGTTCCAGAAAAATGCATAGGAAAATCTACCAAGGTGGTTCCTCAAGGAAGCAAGGACCAAGGCTCATGATACGTGAGCTGGACGATGAACTACCAAGGGAAGCTCAAGTGCGGCCCTGTGAATGGCCGTTAGAGGATGATCCGGGCAGGTATCAAGGAAGAATTTTACACATATGTGTGTAATGCGGATATCGAGGATTTCGAGTCAGATAAGTGCCCTCAATACCAGTACCTAACTGATACCTTTGTGAGAAGGTTTAAATTTACATCTTCACGTAATTCTCCCACTGTCTTGTTTGATCTCTATGATAAATCTTATACTATGGACTTAGAAGATTTTAATGATGCTTGTAAACTCCCATAGTGGGGTAATGTTGGTGAACCTCGCAAATCTGAGTATAAGGACTTTCTAGCTAGTATCACTGTGGGGAATCTAGAGAAGTGGGCCAAGCTACCATAGGGAGTATTCATTTCCCTGCTATACATTATTTTGCTCTCTTCATTGGTAGGTACATTAACGGTAAGGATGAGGCTTGCCACATGTGCGTACCAGATCTTAGTGTCCTCAAAAGTGTGGTATTAGGTGATAGACAATATAATTTGGGGGCCATTGTTGCACGTAGGTTACATCTTAACGGTTTAAATGGCGATTTGTTTGGTGGAATTTATGCAACTCGCTTGGCCAATTATCGTCATATACTCATACATGAGAATGATGCGAAGTTGCCTCCTGCTATTCTAGATTATAATGCCATGATTCGCCACCATTTCGTTGAGAGGGATGAACAGTCCCTCCAGTATCGACTAATCTTTGACAGGTATCGCACTGTCCATATTGCTCTCGCTGCTCCTACTCTCTTTGACTTTCAGGCAAAAGGGAGATATACTATAACCAGGGAGGAGGCGAATGAGTATGAGGAGACAACGAGGGCAGCTCGTCTTCAGGATGCAGCTCGTCTGGCAGTAGCCGCTGCATCTCAGTACAACCCCAACTACAACTTTGGATATCCGTCAGGCCAATACTGGCCATAGACCAACTTAGGCCAAAAGCCTAAGCTTGGGGAGTACGTATTTCTCACCGACATTACATTCATGTTCACACACTTATTCAAGTAGTCGATGCTCATACTTTTTCATTGTACTATCCATTCTAGTTTCATTTATTTTCCTAGTCTTTCCTTGTGTGTTAGAAAAACCTTAAGAAAAACAAAAACTTAGTTGTAGTTTTTTAGCTAGTTTACTTTTCATGCCCGTAGTAGTAGTAATTAAAAGAAAACCCAAAAAGATTTCTCGTTCTTCTTTTGCTTGTTGGGAGCTTTCCTGTGTAAATAGTTTATTTTCTTTTCTTTGGGGTCAAGAGGAGGAGAGCATGATGAAAATGATTAGTGGCTCTCATATGCTTTATTGTCGATTTAACCATGAGCCATATTACTTTGTCTTCTCTCTGATATGCTTGCAGATTCCAGCTTAGTCCAATGCACGTGCACTATTATTATTATCCACACCGTTCGGTCGTGCGAGTGAAAGGCAATAATGACGATATATGATGGACTGATTGAGATAAGAAAAGCTGGTATGAACTCGACCTCTCTTGTTTTTGTAAATATGATGGTTCATTGTTCCTGTTCAGCCTATTATGAATGAAACATGCTTGCAATGACAATTAGAGATCATAGCTGATCATGCCATGCTTAATTAGCTAAGAGTTTATAATGGTTTACCTTGCGTGCCAACATGATATTAAAATGGTTGTGATGTGGTATGATAGGGTGGTATCCTCCTTTGAAACATTCAAGTGGTTTGACTTGGCACATGTTCACGCATGTAGTTGAAACAAAATCAACATAGCCTCCACGATATTTATGTTTATGGTGATTTATATCCTACTCATGCTTGCATTCATTGTTGATTAATTTTAATGCGCGTTCATGACTGTTATCGCTCTCTAGCTGGTCGCTTCCCGGTCTCTTTCTAGCCTTCACCTGTACTAAGCGGGAATACTGCTTGTGTATCCACTTCCATAAACCCCAAGGTTATTTCATATGAGTCCACCATACCTTCCTATATGCGGTATCTACCTGTCGTTCTAAGTAAATTTGTATGTGCCAAACTCCAACCCTTCAAATAAATTCTATTTTGTATGCTCGAACAGCTCATGTATCAACTAGGGTTGTCTATATCTTCCATGATAGGTGGGTTATTCTCACGATGAGTGGACTCCGCTCATCATTCATGAGAAAATGGCTGGTAACCGGGATGCCCAGTCCCATGCTCAAATCATAATAATTAAACAAAACTCCCCCAGGGTTGTTGCTGGTTTGGACGGTACCCATTGTTTCGGGCTACCCCTGGAGTGTGCTTGTTGGTGGTTGGGGAGTATAAATTTTACCATTCTGTTTGGGGACCGCCTATAATGTGTGTAGCATGGAAGAGATCTCTTGGTTGTTATGTTGACAATGAAAGTATACCGCTCAAAATATTATTCATGTAGTGACCCGACCCGAATGGATCAAGTCTCTGTGCTTAAGTGTCATCCCTGGATCGGTATGCTGACACACACACTACTCGAGGATTTATAACAAAGGTAAATCACATGTATAAAGTAACGTAAATACTATTATCTTAATCCATATAGCGGAAGTAACAACGAAGTTGTGGATTCCCATCAACACCAACGGCAAAGTTGAGTGTAGACAGCGCAACCCTAACGTAACACTTACTCGTCGAATAATTCCAGCAACATGAGACGTTGCAGCCATGTAGGTCAGTACATTGAATGTACTGGCAAATTCACACTGTAGCAGTAATGATGAACAATACCTACAACTACATGCATATTTGGCTGGTGGAGGCTGTAAGGTTGTTTTTGCACAAAGCTGATTTTTCCCTACCACAAAGGAATAAATTTTATTTAACTACTCATTTGAATTAAGCAATATTGAGAATGGTATCCCCATCTCAATTCCCAAAGTTACCAAATCATTAATAACCCAACAAATTTTATTAGATCAAGTGATGAGACCGACAAAATAATCCAGTTCTAGATACTGAAAGATGTCCATAACCGGGGACACGGCTACTCATGAATAGTTTGTACACTCTGCAGAGGTTTGTGCACTTTTCCCCACAAGACTCGATCGCCTCCGCTTAATTTCTTGCATTGCATGGTGTTTTAGAAACGGATGACGGAGACACAGTTTTTCAGAAGCATTAACTCTTTACCCTGGGTAGACCGTACCACCTACATTTCCCCCTACATCTGCTAGTCTACCACTGAAAGAGGTCACACAACATACTCCACTATTCCAGAGCCCATAATGGCTTGTGGCTGCACATGGAAGTTTCTAGGCATGAAATATAATATGATCCCTTTGAGCCTGGGTAGCATTCCATAGGATAATCACACGGTACCCCCAGGATTTCCTAGGACAACACTGGTAAATCCCCATGTGTCTGGGCAGCCACTTGTAAATCCCCAGGGTGCCACAACCAATCCACCCAGATGTGTATTAAAGTTTCCACCTTAAGTTTCCCTTAGATAAATATCACTCTCGCAACTTTCATGAAACTCTCATACCAATCCACGTCTACAAGCATGGCTAAGCAATAAGTAGCAAAGTGTATATTCCCTTTTGTAGATCTCAAGTCATTGGGTTCCAACATCATAAACTACAAAGCATCATCACATGTAACCAGTCCTACTCATGCAAGTGTTTGAGGATATAACTAATGCAATAAAAATTGGGTATTGGAAAGTATGACCAAAGTATGAACTTGCCTTGTACTGTTGATTAGAAGATTCGCACTCAAAACTCATGGTAGATCTACTCGTCACACTCCGATCAATCTATCGTAAGCAAACAATAGTAACCACACATAAGCAATCACTCAGAAGATCGGAAAGAACGAAGAAACACTTCGGAAAACTTTAAAACCAAGCAAATAACTCTTGCAACAGCAAACAATTTCTACCAGTACCAAAATTAAGTGAATTTGGCCTTATCAGAAAGTTTAGTTCAAGAGCTTCGATTTGCAAAAAGAATAAACTCAAACGGAGTTATAAAACTCAAGTTATGACAAAATACAAGTTTGAAACAAATCTAGTTGAATTCAAATTTTAAAACTTTCGAAAACATGTTTAAGTTGTTTTACTGGAAAGAGGGGATCGTAATGAAGAAGTGGGTGTTGGTTTCATTGGATTTGGACCAACGAGTAAAAAGTTGTGGCCGCTTGAAGTCCAGGGGCTAAACTATAAAACTTTTATTTACAACTAAGTCCCTGGCCAAAAACTAAAAGAAAAAGAAAAAGATTAAACAACGAACATTCATTACCGAACGCTAACGAACGAAAACCGTTCTCTAAAGAATCTAATCTAATGAACGTTCACTAAATAACTAAACCTAATAAAATAAACCGATCTAAAGCATAAAACCGAACTAAAAGAAAACTGGGGCGGGTTTTTATACTGTGGGCGGTTTGGGCAAAGAAAACCGGCGGTTCGCGCGGTTTTCAGCGGGGTGGATCGGGTCTGGCGGGTCGGAGCGGATTCGGCCGGCGATGAGCATTGGCGCGGCGGGGCTGCAGCGGTGGGCGGCGCGGGGCGGCGAGGGCGAGGGGTGGTGGTGGACGGCACGGAGCGGCGAAGCAGGCAGCAAGCAGCGGCGATGAGCAATGGCGGCGGCGGCGCAAAATGGCGATGACGGCGACGACGCAAAATGGCGGCGGCGGCTGTGACGAAACGGTGGCGGGGGCGCGGCGATGCGAGGGGAGGAAGAGGGGCAGGGCGGCAGCTTTATAGTTGTAGAGGGGCGGCGCGATGCATGGGGAAGGGGCAAGGCGCGAGGAGTCCGGCGAGGTCACGGGCAGCGGCCGGCATCGTGCGAGGCTCAGCCTCCTACTCGGGGTCGGGGAAGACCCTATAGCCGGGCTGGGCCGCGGCCTGGCTCGGGCGCGCGCGCGTGAAGCGGTGCTGGGCCGGCCTGGCTGGCTTGGCTCGGTCGGCCCTTTTTTTATTAAATAGACAAAATAACAAAAGATAAAACCAAATAAAATAAAATACAATATAGGCATATTATATATCAAAAAATTCAGAAAAAGAAACTCTACAACATGAACATTTTTTCTACAGTCAAATAAAATACTCACAAATTTTAATAAATCAAAAAATGCTACTGAAGCAATAAAATCCAATAAAAATCATTTTAAAAATACCAAAATGATTTCAAATTTATTGCTCTCCAATCTTCTACTATAGGGTATCATGTGACCCTATTTTCCATATATTTTATTTTTGGAGAAAAATAATTGGAATAAAAACCAAATAACTCAATATTTGAATATGAAGTTCAAAATGCTTCAAAGGAACTTCCAACTCATATTTCCTATTATTTGAAGAAGTCATTTTATATTCTCTCGGGAAAATCATTGAGTTGCATAAAGTTTCTGAATTTTAAATATTTCGAGAATGAAATTCAAATCTTTTCAAAACCCTTTTCATTTATTCAAATGGAAGAAGTCATATCATCTTCACTCTAGGGTTTAGTGACGAGATGGATTTGAATTCATGAAGATCATAA
The DNA here is from genome assembly GCA_902687465.1 of Secale cereale. Taxonomy (NCBI): domain Eukaryota; kingdom Viridiplantae; phylum Streptophyta; class Magnoliopsida; order Poales; family Poaceae; genus Secale; species Secale cereale. Next base: position 757,625,051 of record LR738710.1, read on the forward strand.
ATGCAAAGTGAAAGTTTTTGGATAGTTATTTTATTCCCTCTCATTTAACTTTCAAAACTTCTCAAATTTCACTCAGCACATCACACAAGCAATCAAAACTATCTATTTAATATAACATTCCAAAATTTAGAATTTTGGGATGTTACAATTCATCTCTATTTCAAAATCAAGCTCTGGCACCTCTACAAATCCCTGCTTCCCTCTATGAAGGGCCTATCTATTTACTTTTATGTCGAGTCATCATCCTCTTATTAAAGAGCACCAGTTGGAGAGCACCGCTGTCATTTGCATGTATTGCTATTAATTTGTGTTGAGTATGATTATGACTGGATCTCTTTTACCATGAATTACAATGTCCAGTCAGTCCTTGATCTTCAAAGGTGCTCTGCATTTATGTTTTGTGGTCTCAGAAAGGGCTAGCGAGATACCATCTTGTCATATCATATTATGATTGTTTTGAGAAAGTGTTGTCATCCGAGGTTTATAATTATTGCTCGCTAGATGATTACGCCATTGATACGAGTAGACATGAGACCTGAAAGTTATTGTGAATGTGGTTAGTTCAAAATCTTTGCTGAAAACTTGAATGTTGGCCTTACATATTTACAGCAACAAGAGCAAACAGAGTTTGTCAAAGTTTTTTTTTATCACTTTCAGTTTATCAACTGAATTGCCTGAGGACAAGCAAAGGTTTAAGCTTGGGGGAGTTGATACGTCTCCAACGTATCTACTTTTCCAAACACTTTTGCCCTTGTTTTGGACTCTAACTTCCATGTCTGGAATGGAACTAACCCGGACTGCCGCTGTTTCAGCAGAACTGCCATGGTGTTATTTTGTGCAGAAATGGAAGTTCTCGGAATGACCTGAAATTCAAGGAAGGTTTATTTTGGAATATATAAAAAATACCTACGGAAAGAACCAGACCAGGGGGGCCACACCCTGTCCACGAGGGTGGGGGCGCCCCCTGGGCGCGCCCCCTGCCTCGTGGGCCCTCTAAGACTCCACCGACATCACCCCCGACTCCATATATTCACTTTCGGGGAGAACAAAATCAGAGAGAAGGATTTATCGTGTTTTACGATACGGAGCCGGCACCAAGCCCTAATCTCTCTCGGGAGGGCTGATGTGGAGTCTATTCGGGGCTCTGGAGAGTGGAGATCCTCGCCGTCGTCATCATCAACCTTCCTCCATCACCAATTCCATGATGCTCACCGCCGTGCGTGAGTAATCCCATCGTAGGCTTGCTGGACGGTGATGGGTTGGATGAGATTTATCATGTAATCGAGTTAGTTTTGTTACGCTTTGATCCCTAGTATCCACTATGTTCTAAGACTGATGTTGCTATGACTTTGCCATGCTTAATGCTTGTCACTAGGGCCCGAGTGCCATGATTTCAGATCTGAACCTATTATGTTTTCATGAATATATGTGTGTTCTTGATCCCATCTTGCAAGTCAATAGTCACCTACTATGTGTCATGATCCGGCAACCCCGAAGTGACAATAATCGGGACCACTCCCGATGATGACCGTAGTTTGAGGTGTTCATGTATTCACTATGTGTTAATGCTGTGGTCCGATACTCTATTAAAAGGAGGCCTTAATATACCTTTGTTTCCAATAGGACCCCGATGCCACGGGAGGGTAGGACAAAAGATGCCATGCAAGTTCTTTCCCATAAGCACGTATGACTATATTCGGAATACATGCCTACATTACATTAATGAACTGGAGTTAGTTCTGTGTCACCCTATGTTATAACTATTACATGAGGAATCGCATCTGACATAATTATCCATCACTGATCCAATGCCTATGAGCTTTTCACATATTTCTTCTTGCTTATTTATTTTTCCGCTGCTACTATTACAATCACTACAAAACTACTATCGCTAATTTTGCTATCGTTACCGTTATTTCCATATTACTTTGCTACTAAATTACCTTGCTGTAGATACTAAGTCTTCCAGGTGTGGTTGAATTGACAACTCAACTGCTAATACTTGAGAGTATTTTTTGGCTCCCCTTGTGTCGAATCAATAAATTTGGGTTAAATACTCTACCCTTGAAAACTGTTGCGATCCCCTACACTTGTGGGTTATCAGCCCCAGTCCTGGTAACTTTGGCGACGAGGGTCCCCTCGGTAACTGTTTGTGAATAGCATGGTAACTCACACATCGTAGACATGATAACTTATGTACCCCGGTCCTAGTAACTTTGGCGACGGGGTGGGGAGGGGGATTTGATGAAATTTCACCTCGGTAACTTTTTGTGTGAATAGCATGGTAACTGACACATCGTAGACCTAATAACTTATGTACCTCGGTCCTGGTAACTTTGGCGATGGGGTGGGGAGAGTTGATGAAATGTCCCCTCAGTAATTGTGTGAATAGCATGGTAACTCACACATCGTAGACCCGATAACTTATGTACCCCGGTCCTGGTAAGTTTGGTGACGGGGTGGGGGAGTTGATGAAATGTCTCCTCGATAACTTTTATGTGAATAGCATGGTAACTCACTCATTGCGGACATGATGCCTTATGTACCCCGGTCCTCATAACTTTGGCAACATGGGTGGGGGTGGAGAGTTGTTGAAACATATCATGGTAATTGTTGTGCAAATAACATGATATTTTACATATTGAAGACATGATAACTTATTTACACCCCATGGTTACTTTGACCCAGGACAAAAAATAGTTGAAACATACCACAAGAATTACAGTAAATAGCACAGTAATTTACACCCCATGATCATGTTAGCTTTACGCACAAAACACCGTGATAACTTGTTCAAACTCAAAGCAAAAATGCATGGCACATACACATGTGAACGCACTTTGTAAAGCTACCCATCCTTAAGAACCCTAAAAAAGTCATAGAGGAGCCTCTCTATACATTCACACGTATAGTACATCATCATTGATGTAGTGATTTTTTTCCCAGGAAAAAAGCTTTCTTTTCTCACATGACAATAGTAAGAAATAGTTTTAAAATATTTTCAAGTATTGAACAATAATGTAGGTTGGTGTAACAGTATATGATCTTGGTATTAGGTGTGTCTTTTCTACCCGATGCGGGTTCGAATCCCATGTAAGACGGTTTTTTTCTCAAGTGATGTTTTTATTTATCGTGAAACAAATTGAGCCGGGGGGCGGGAGAAGCGAGTGGAACCGTTATTTGAGCCATCGAGGGGGCTCGTTCGGATCTATTACAAACAAGCGATCTGTCGGAAGTTAGTCAAGTCCTTTCTTATTTATGTGAGTTTACTAAAAAATGTAGACATGTTAGTTAATACAAGTTACACATTCTTAGCCATATATTATTACTACTTTGTTTTTAGGGGATACATTAGTGCTACTTGTCCATATTGACCCTGACGATATTTTTCCTAGCTTCACCCCTGCTTGGTGGTATTAGGTGGGAGAGGATAATGCTAGGGTTTTGAGGACTCATGGACTAAGGGGTCCTCGAGGCATCGGCCCACTGAGTATGGGCCGGTCTGATGAAGCCGTCTAGTAACAGGAGACCTATGAAGTTGTGGTTTGCCCTCCAAGTCAAGGATAAGCCGGATCTCTTTATTCCTTGTTGTAATCTATCTCTACTAAACCCTAACCCTAACGGTGTCTATAATAACCAAGGGTTGTAGTCATTAGGGTTAGAGATACATTGATTACCTCATCACCTTAGGGTTTAGCTCATACTAATCTTGAGGTAGATCAACTCTGTAATCATACACTCATCTAATATATTTTAGCAGGACGTAGGGTATTACCTCTTCGAGAGGGGCCGAACCTGGGTAAACACTATGTTCATCGTCCTTTGTTATCCATCGATCCCAGATCCACAGTTCGGGACCCCCTTGCCCCGAGGTCTGCCAGTTTTGACACCAACATTGGTGCTTTCATTGAGAGTTCCATTGTAAGGCCGGCGAGGGATTGATGGGTCGCCTTGTCATAGGAGAAGGCATCAGCTCCGGGGACCTCTTCTTCCCCGGATAACTCTTCGCGTTCGGCAGCATGGTGTTGCACGCTGACCCGACTGGCCGCCTGGATCAGATCGACAACTTTGGTGATGGGCACTGAATTCGATTCGGCAACATGGATTACGTTGCAGACACGTGTGGCGATCTGGTGTTCACCGGATTTACTACCCCTTCCCGCACCCCCGCGGGCCTGCCGCACCCGCTCCGGAGCCCTCCTCCGATCCAATCTATAGGTCGGCCCAGGTCCTGCGAACAGCCTCGAGCCAGGAGGAATCCTCTCCAAGTGAGGACCAGGCTCTACTTTCGGACGGACTCACCCTATCCATGAGGACCTATCTTCGGCCCTCAAGGTGGAACCAGGATGCGGAAACCAAGAGTCAATCTCAGCCGAACCCCTCCTTCACAACGCTCTACTGGCCTCAAGCCCTCACGACGAACCAACAACCGATGGCCAGGGGTCACCCCCGCCCAAAATAGCTCGGCCTCGAATCCCGGCATCATGATTGTGCATAAAGGCTCATCCCTAGCCTCCGAAGATAATCCGGCCTCCCTCAAAGATCCGGCTCCAAACCCCGAGCTTAGATCGGCCAGCGGAGACCAGAGATCGGCCAGGGCACAAACAGCCCGTCGCCCCACTACGATGGAATTTGGCCTAGATCCCTCGACATGTTAAACGAGGCACTTGACCGAATCCAGAAAATGTCCATCTGGGAGGACCGGCCTTCACCCCACAATTAGCAACCCTTCGAGGCATGATGTCGCTTGAAGCTACGTTGGTATTACCCCAAAGAGGAAGGGATGATGCAGCACTGCTACGGTAGGCATTTCCCTCGGTGATGAGACCAAGGTTATCGAATCAGTAGGAGAACCACGTAATACTATGTAAACGATAGTTGCACACAAAGAACAAATACTTGCAACCTGACGTGTTAAAGGGGTTGTCAATTCCTTTCAGGTAAAAAATTGGTAAATAGGTAGATTATTAGATGCAAATGGAAGAACGATAAATAAAATGCATCAAGGTATTTTTGGGTTTTTGATAATATAGATCTGAAAATAAAAGTTACAAATAGAGGAAAAGGTAAATAGCAATATAGATGTGAAAGTATATGATAGGAAAATACACCCGGGGGCCGTATATTTCATTAGTGGTTTCTCTCGAGAAAAATAGCAATGGTGGGTAGAAAAATTAATGTTGGGCAATTGATAGAAGAGAACATAATTACGACAATATCCAAGACATGATTATCATGTATATAGGCATCACATCCAAGATTAGTAGACCGACTCCTGCCTACATCTACTACTATTAATCCACACATCGACCGCTATCCAGCATGGATCTAGTGTATTAAGTTCATGGAAAATGGAGTAATGAAGTAAGAACGATGTCATGATGTAGACAAGATCTATTCATGTAGGAATAGACCCCATCTTTTTATCCTTAATAGCAACAATACATGCGTGCCTTGCTGCCCCTTCTGTCACTGGGAAAGGACACCGCAAGACTGAACCCATTACAAAGCACCTCTTCCCATTGCAAGATAAATAGATCAAGTTGGCCAAACAAAACCCGAATATCAGAGAAGAAATACGAGGCTATAATAATTAAGAATGGATATTAAATCAAGGCAAATCTGATCATAAACCCACAACTCATCGGATCCAAACAAACACACCGCACAAAGTCATTACATCAAATAGATCTCCAAGAGACCATTGTCTTGAGATACAAAGAGAGAAGAAACCATCTAGCTACTGCCTATGGACCTGTAGGTCTGTGGTAATATACACATGCATCATCGGAGAGGCACCAATGAGGATGATGAATCCCTCCGTGATCGTGTTCCCTTGCGGCGGTGTGCCGGAACAGGGCTCTAGATTGGATCTTGTGGTTCTGGAACTTGTGGCGGCTGGAATAAAATTTCTTCAACTCCCCTCGGAGCCCCGCTCTAGCACTTCTTCAGCCCATCCTGTGACTTCTGGCCCAGAAAAAATCTCCAAAGAGTTTCGCTGCATTTCGACTTCATATGGTATTTATTTTCTGCGATGTAAAAAACAAGAAAAAAAACAGCTACTGACATTGGGCACTATGTCAATAGGTTAGTCCCAAAAAATTACATAAAATGATTGTAAAACATCCAAGAATGTTAATATAACAGCATGGAACAATCAAAAATTATAAATACATTGGAGACGTATTAGCATCCCCAAGCTTAATTATTGCTCGTCCTGGAGTAGGTAAATGATAAAAATAGAACTTTTGATGTGGAATGGTGCCTATCATATTCATCACATATTCTTTTCTTTTGTAGCATGGATATTTGGACTTTTTATGATTCAAACCAATAGTCTAGTTTTGACATGAAGACTTTAATACTCAAGCATACCAAGAAACAATCATGTCGTTTCAAAATATCAATACTAAAGCAAGTTATCCCTAGCCCATTATGCTCAACCATTGATCCATTCATGCAACACATCTAAATATTAACTACATCCAATGCTCAAGTGTGATAACAGTGTTCCGTAGTAGGTCCTTTATAAAAGAAGATGGAGACTCAAATAAAAATATAAATTGCATAAAGTACAAGATAGGCCCTCCGCAGAGGGAAGTAGGGATTTGTAGAGGTGCTAGATCTCAAAGCAAAAAAATTGAGAGATAAATTTTTTGGGAGGCATACTTTTCCCGTCAACGAAAACGACTTAGAGTTCCCAGCACTTTCCATGCTAGATATATCATAGACGGTTCCCAAACAGAAAATAAAGTTTATTCCTTTTCCACCATTCTTTCACAATCCATGGCTTATCTGTATCCACAGGTGCCCTCCATACCAACACTTTCCAAGGAATTTATTATTTGACAACATAAAGTAAATTTCTTTTTCATCTCGGAACTGGGAATCCTTATTACCTCCATACTCTCATGCGATGACAAGTGAATTAACACTCATCTTGAGAATAACACATCTAGCATGAAAATATTATCCACCATTTGTCGCTTCATGAGCGGTACGGGCACACAAAAGAGAAATTTATTTTCAAATTAGAGTAGGCACATACAAATTTGCTTAGAACGGCATGGAAATACCGCATATAGGTAGGTATGGTGGACTCATTTGGCACAACTTGGGTTTTAGGATTTGAATGCACAGGTAGTATTTATACTTAGTACAAAGTGGAGGCTAGCAAGAGATTGAGAAGCGACTAACCAAGGAAAGAAAACCATCATAAGAGAACATTAAACATAACTAACACCGAATAATGCAACACAAGTAGGATGTAATTTCATTGCATAACTATTGAATTTCGTGCTTGCATAGGGAATCACAAACCTTAACATCAATATTCTTACTAAAACATAATTACCCACTAATATGGCTCACATATCACTATTATAATATCTCAAAACTATTACAAAGAATCAAGTGTATTTTGTCCAATGATCTTCATGAAAGTTTTTATTATATCCCCCTTGGATATCTATCATATTGGGACTAGTTTCATGTGTTGCTTTTGATAAGCTCAAACAAATATAAGTGAAGAACATGACAATAAAATTTCCTTCTCTCAAATTAATCTAAGTGAAGCATGAGAGAATTTCTTCAAAATTTAACTAACTCTATAATAAATCTAAGTGAAGTAAAACTAATATCTACTTTAAGTACTGTTGCAAACCAATTCATACTTTGTAATTGTATTATATCTACAGTATTCTAACTTTTCCATGCCAAAAACTCTTCAAAAGAAACCATAGATCAATCAAAATAAGCACATAACACAACGAAAACAGAATCTGTCAAAAACAAAATAGTCTGTAAAGACGCGATTTTTTATCATACTTCTATAACTCTTAAAATTCTGAAAAAATAGGAAAACTTGGATAATTTGTATCCACATAACGTGTAAACCATTCAAGAATTTATCGCGCTCCAGTCATAGTCAGAAATTCTAACTTTGGATGCAAAAGTTCTGAATTTCAACGCAACCAAATCAACTATTAACCAAATCATCCCTAAGGATTTGCTTGGCACAAACACTTATTAAAACCACAAAAACACATCTAACCAGAGGTATATTTGTGTAAACACACAAGAACATAAAATAAAAAGCAAAAAATAATTTTATTCGTTGGGTTGCCTCCCAACAAGCTCTTTCTTTATAACTATTAAGATAGGTTTGAGATTTCAATGATGCTCACATGAAAGACAAGAATTGAAGCACAAAGAGAGCATCATAAAACATGTGATAAACACATTTAAGTCTAATATACTTCTGATGCATAGGCATTTTGTAGGCAACCAAATTATCAAGACATGAAACATCTAGCATATGCAAGGAAGAAGAGAGAAACAATTGCAATCTCAACGTGATGAGAGGTAATTTAGTAACATAAAAATTCCTACAACCATATTTTCCTCTCTCATAATAATTACATGTGGGATCATATTCAAATTCAACAATATAGCTATCATGTAACATATTCTCTATATGATCCACATACATGCAAAGTTGACACTCTTCCAAAATAGTGGGATTATCATCAAATAAAGTCATGACCTCTCCAAACCCTCTTTTATCAAAAAATTCATAAATCGATCATTATCCAAATTAGTGGGATCATTATTACCTAAAGTTGACACTCTTCCAAACCCACTTTCAATATTATCGCAAACATATTCATCATAAGGCTTAAATAAATTTTCAAGATCGTAAGAAGAATCACACCAATCATGATCATTGCAATAAATAGAGGACATATCAAAATTGGCATCCCCAGGTTTGGGGTTTTGCATATTACTAACATAATTAAAATTAATAGAATTTATGATAACACCATTGCAATCATGCTTTCATTTAAGGAACTATCTTGAATCACTTCATAAATTTCTTCTTCTATCACTTCATCACAACTTTCAGATTCATGAATCCTAAGCAAAACTTCATAAAGATAATCTAGTGCACTCAGTTCACTAGCAATTGGATCATCATAATTGGATCTTTTAAAAAGATTATCAAGTGGATGAGGATCCATAAATGTTTTTCTTCTGATTTCCAATAAACACACAATTATACCAAACAACCAAGCAAAGAAACCAAGTAAGACATAAGGGCAATCGAAAAAGACGGCGAATAAAAATGGCAATTTTTTGTGAAGTGGCGGAGATGAAAATGAGAGGCAAATGGCAAATAATGTAAATTGCAAGGAGATGAGTTTGTAATTAGGAACCTGATAGATGTTGATGATGTCTCCCCAGCAACGGCACTAGAAATTCCTTTTGATGTCGCTTGAAGCTAAGTCTGTATTTCCCCAAAGAGGAAGGGATGATGCAGCACAGCTACGGTAGGTATTTTCCTGAGTGATGAGACCAAGGTTATCGAACCACTAGGAGAACCACACAACACTATGTAAACGGTACCTGCACACAATGAACAAATACTTGCAACCCGATGTGTTAAAGGGGTTGTCAATCCCTTTCGGGTAAAAGATTGTAAATAGGTAGATTGATAGATGCAAATGGAAGAACGGGAAATAAAATACAGCAAGGTATTTTTTGGGTTTTGATAATGATGAGGTTACAGACCTAGGGTAGGGTCACAGGCCTGACCAAGGTACCCCACCGAAGGTCATTACCCAGAAGCTCAAAAGACAAACCGATGGTAACAAGGACAGTCGACTAAGACAGCCCAAGAGGGCATTCCACTCGACTATACACCACGAACCAAGCGACTCAACTTCACTCGACCCATCCAAGGCACTCGACCCCCGAAGGTCAAAGGTCCCCTAGGACAGCAACGGTCTGGTATTCACTCTGCTGCAGTGAATGCCTTTATTACTATTTACTGCATACGTTATCAGTAACGCCCGCCTTTATGTACATTGAACCATTAGTAATGTGGAGCGGGGTTGGGGTCCTGGCACACTATATAAGCCACCCCCTCCTCCAGTACAAGGGTTCGCACCCCCTGTAACACACACACTTATACACATTTCAGTCGACCGCCTCCAGGCACAGAGACGTAGGGTTATTACTTCCTCCGAGAAGGGCCTGAACTCATAAAAGGCTTGCATACAACTTCACCATAGCTAGGGAGTTGCCTCCTCCTACGTACCCCCTACTCGTACTGTCAGACTTAGAACCACGACAGTTGGTGCCCACCGTGGGGCAAGGCGTCTTAGCGACTTCTGGTGAGGTTGCAAACTTTTCTCCGACCTCCTTCGTCATGGTTTCCGGCGGTGGTTTGGCGTTGGGCTGCGAGATCCGACTTGGCGCACTCGTCTTCCTTGCCGTTGACTCCGCTTGGCTCCAGGAGGCTCCTCTCGACGTCGAGGCGCTGCCCGTCTGCGGGGCTGCGCACTTCCGCGCCGGTGCCTGTGGCATCCTTCTCCGGTAGCCGTCGACTCAGCACCTGCCGATTCCTACATCATCCATCATCCCAGCCGGACGCCGTCGCAAGCGATCCGGTCGCTCGCGGCTCCAGCGGTGGGTGAAACACGCAGTGGCCCGCCAGGCGGCCACCCCTCAAGTCGCAGCCATCGAACCCAACGGTTATCTCTACGGGCCGGTCGATCCATCGGTCGAGCTCGTGGATTCAGTTTCCGAGTGTGGGAGCAGCGATCCCGTGGCGGAAGTCCTCATGGTCGACTCGCGCCGCAGCCCGCCAGGTTTCCCTCGCGGCGGCGACGGCGGCAGCGGTGGTGGTCATTCATTCGACCATGACGGGTACATTCCCCAACCCCTCACTACCGAGTAGAGAGACGAGCTCTGCCACCGCAATGAAGATGCGCTCTTCACCCCCATCGTGGGAGATACTCCAGAGGCTCGAGCCCTGGAAGCCACACGCTTGGCCACCATGGCTGAGCGCGCGCGCTTGGAGAATATCCGGCGCGCACTCGACGAAAGGGCCCGCCGGCTGGTCCCTGAGTCCTATCGACGATTGCGACAATCGTTCCCGCGCGAGACTCAGACGTTCCGTACGCCTGTCCAGAACCTCGAAGCCGCGGCTCGCATCGTGGAGTCTATTCAACCATTGCAGTCAGAGGCTGGGAGAGGCCTACAGCAGATCCGGGTGTTGCTCCGAACGGCTGAGGAGCAGAACATGGCTGCTTCTCAGTCGCGCAACAGGATTCATAGCAGATTGGTGGCTGCAGACACCGTTTGGTCAGCCCACAGTCCAAGATCGCCCCCGAGCCGTGAGGATCGTGGCCCACGTCAAGACCGGCATCTGGGTCGGAACGATGAGCAGTTTGACCGTCGACCTGTTCATCACGACCGCCGTCGAGTGCCCACGCCTCCCCCGGGAAGCGGGTCGTTCTCGCCCAGGCGACACGAGGGCAGGCGCTTACGCGACGACGAGCGAAGGATTCCCCCAGATCCCCGGAGGCCCGGCTTCGATCCAAGGTTGATCCTTGTGCAAGGGCTGGTCGACCAGAACAGGACATTCAGAGAAGAGCAAGGCAGAGATCGTCCGAGTGGAAGCCGAGCATCCGTCTCTGGGCCCGAGTGTTTTAGCAGTGCCATCAGGGCCGCTGAGATCCCCCCGAACTTCAGGCTGGCGGCAGGGGTAAATAAGTTCACCGGTGAGTCAAAACCAGACACCTGGCTCGAAGATTACCGAGTGGCTATGCAGATTAGAGGCGGCAATGATGACGTAGCCATGAAACACCTTCCTCTGATGCTGGGCGGTTCAGCTCGGGCGTGGCTTAATCAGTTGGCCCCTGGGAGCATTTACAGTTGGGAAGAGCTGGCCCAAGTGTTTATTCGGACTTTCGAAGGCACTTGCAAATAGCCCGCAGGTCTAGCAGAGCTTCAGCATTGCGTGCAGAAGCCAAATGTGTTGGAAATATGCCCTAGAGGCAATAATAAAATGGTTATTATTATATTTCCTTGTTCATGATAATTGTCTATTGTTCATGCTTGAATTGTATTATCCGGAAACAGTGATACATGGGTGAACACATAGACCACAATGTGTCCCTAGTAAGCCTCTAGTGGACTAGCTCGTTGATTAAAGGATGGTCATGGTTTCCTGACCATGGACATTTGATGTCATTGATAACAGGATCACATCATTAGGAGAATGATGTGATGGACGAGACCCAATCCTAAGCCTAGCACAAGATCGTGTAGTTCGTATGCTAAAGCTTTTCCAATGTCAAGTATCCTTTCCTTAGACCATGAGGTTGTGCAACTCCCGGATACCGCAGGAATACTTTGGGTGTGCCAAACGTCACAACGTAACTGGGTGGCTATAAAGGTACACTACGAGTATCTCCGAAAGTATCTGTTGGGTTGGCACGAACCAAGACTGGGATTTGTCACTCCATATGACGGAGAGGTACCTCTAGGCCCACTCGGTAATACATCATCGTAATGAGCTCAATGTGACTAAGGGGTTAGTCACGGGATGATGTGTTACGGAACGAGTAAAGAGACTTGCCATGGCGAGATGGAACAAGGTATCGGTATACCGACGATCGAATCTCGAGCAAGTACTATACCGATAGACAAAGGGAATCGTATACGGGATTGATTGAATCCTTGAAATCGTGGTTCATCTGATGAGATCATCATGGAGCATGTGGGAGCCAACATGGGTATCCAGATCCCGTTGTTGGTTATTGACCGGAGAGTCGTCTCGGTAATCTCTGCGTGTCTCCCGAACCCGTAGGGTCTACACACTTAAGGTTCGGTGACGCTAGGGTTGTAGAGATATAAGTATGCGGTAACCCGAAAGTTGTTCGGAGTCCCGGATGTGATCCCGGACGTCACGAGGAGTTCCGGAATGGTCTGGAGGTAAAGAATTGTATATAGGAAGTCCAGTTTCGGCCACCAGGAAAGTTTCGGGGGTCACCGGTATTGTACCGGGACCACCGGAAGGGTCCCGGGGGTCCACCGGGTGGGGCCACCTATCCCGGAGGGCCCCATGGGCTGAAAGGGGAAGGGAACCAGCCCCTGGTGGGCTGGTGCGCCCCCCTTGGGCCTCCCCCTGCGCCTAGGGTTGGAAACCCTAGGGGTGGGGGCGCCCCACATGACTTGGGGGGCAAGTCCCCCCCTGGCCGCCCCCCCTTGAGATTGGATCTCTAGGGGGCCAGCGCCCCCCCCCCAGGGCCCCTATATATAGTGGGGGCGGGATGGCAGCCGCACCCTAAGCCCTGGCGCCTCCCTCTCCCTCCCGTGACACCTCTTCCTCCTCCAGTTGCGCTTGGCGAAGCCCTGCTGGAATCCCGCTGCTTCCACCTCACGCCATCGTGCTGCTGGATCTCCATCAACCTCTCCTCCCCCCCTTGCTGGATCAAGAAGGAGGAGACGTCCCCGCTTCGTACGTGTGTTGAACGCGGAGGTGCCGTCCGTTCCGCGCTACGATCATCGGTGATTTGGATCACGACGAGTACGACTCCATCATCCTCGTTCTATTGAACGCTTTCGCTTGCGATCTACAAGGGTATGTAGATGCACTCCCCTCTCCCTCGTTGCTAGATGACTCCATAGATTAATCTTGGTGATGCGTAGAAAATTTTAAAATTCTGCTACGTTCCCCAATAGTGGCATCATGAGCTAGGTCTATGCGTAGTATCTTGCACGAGTAGAACACAAAGTAGTTGTGGGCGTAGATTTGTTCAATTCTCTTGCCGTTACTAGTCTTATCTTGATTCGGCGGCATCATGGGATGAAGCGGCCCGGACCGATCTTACACGTACGCTTACGTGAGACAGGTTCCACCGACTGACATGCACTAGTTGCATAAGGTGGCTAGCGGGTGTCTGTCTCTCCCACTTTAGTCGGATCGGATTCGATGAAAAGGGTCCTTATGAAGGGTAAATAGAAATTGGCATATCACGTTGTGATTTTGGCGTAGGTAAGAAATGTTCTTGCTAGAAACCGAGAGCAGCCACGTAAAAACTTGCAACAACAATTAGAGGACGTCTAACTTGTTCTTGCAGCATGTGCCGTGTGATGTGATATGGCCAAAAGGATGTGATGAATGATATATATGTGATGTATGAGAATGATCATGTTCTTGTAATAGAAATCACGACTTGCATGTCGATGAGTATGACAACCGGCAGGAGCCATAGGAGTTGTCTTATTTTATTGTATGACCTGCGTGTCAATGAAAAACGCCATGTAATTACTTTACTTTATCGCTAACCGTTAGCCATAGTAGTAGAAGTAATGTTTGGCGAGACAACTTCATGAAGACACGATGATGGAGATCATGGTGTCATGCCGGTGACAATGATGATCATGGAGCCCCGAAGATGAAGATCAAAAGGAACAAAATGATATTGGCCATATCATGTCACTATTTGATTGCATGTGATGTTTATCATGTTTTTAGATCTTATTTTCTTAGAACGACGGTAGTAAATAAGATGATCTCTCACTAAAATTTCAAGAATTGTGTTCCCCCTAACTGTGCACCGTTGCTAAGGTTCATTGTTCTGAAGCACCACGTTATGATCGGGTGTGATAGGCTCTAACATTCGCATACAACGGGTGTAAGCCAGATTTACACACGCAATACACTTAGGGTTCACTTGACGAGCCTAGCATGTACAGACATGGCCTCGGAACACGGAAGACCGAAAGGTCGAACATGAGTCGTATAGAAGATATGATCAACATAAAGATGTTCACCGTTGATGATCGGACACGACCTAGTCAATTCGGATCATGTATCACTTAGATGACTAGAGAGATGTCTATCAGAGTGGGAGTTCATTAAATTGTTTAGATGAACTTATTTGTCATGAACATAGTCTAAAATCTTTACAATATGTCTTGTAGATCCAATGGCCCACGCTAATGTTGTCCTCAACTTCAACGCGTTCCTAGAGAAAACCAAGCTGAAAGACGATGGTAGCAACTATACGGATTGGGTCCGTAACTTGAGGATCATCCTCATAGCTGCCAAGAAAACATATGTCCTTGAAGCACCGCTAGGTGACGCAGTCGCCCCGGCGAACCAAGACGTTATGAACGCCTGGCAGTCGCGTTGTGATGATTACTCCATGGTTCAGTGCGGCATGCTTTATAGCTTAGAATCGGGGCTCCAAAAGCGTTTTGAGCACCACGGAGCATATGAGATGTTCCAAGAGATGAAAATGGTTTTCCAAGCTCATGCCCGAGTCGAGAGATATGACGTCTCCGATGCATTCCACAGTTGTAAGATGGAGGAGAATAGTTCTGTCAGCGAGCATATACTCAAATTGTCTGGGTTGCACAATCGCTTGTCTCAGTTGGGAATTAATCTCCCACATGAAGCAGTTGTTGACAGAATCCTTCAGTCGCTCCCACCTAGCTACAAGAGCTTCGTGATGAACTTCAATATGCAAGGGATGGAGAAGTCCATTCCCGAGGTGTATTCAATGCTGAAATCAGCGGAGGTGAAGATCAAGAAAGAACATCAAGTGTTGATGGTGAATAAAACCACTAAGTTCAAGAAAGGCAAGGGTAAGAAGACCTTCAAGAAGGACGGCAAAGGAGTTGCCGCGCCCGGAAAGCCAGTTGTCGGGAAGAAGCCAAAGAATGGACCCAAGCCTGAGACTGAGTGCTTTTATTGCAAGGGAACGGGTCACTGGAAGCGGAACTGCCCCAAATACTTAGCAGATAAGAAGGCCGGCAACGTCAAAGGTATATGTGATATACATGTTATTGATGTGTACCTTACCAGCACTCGTAGTAGCTCGTGGGTATTCGATACCAGTGCAGTTGCTCACATTTGTAACTCAAAGTAGGAGCTGCGGAATAAGCGGAGACTGGAGAAGGACGAGGTGACGATGCGCGTCGGGAATGGTTCCAAGGTCGATGTGATCGCCGTCGGCACGCTACCTCTGCATCTACCTTCGGGATTAGTTTTAAACCTCAATAATTGTTATTTAGTACCAGCTTTGAGCATGAATGTTGTATCTGGATCTCGTTTAATGCGAGATGGCTACTCATTTAAATCCGAGAATAATGGTTGTTCTATTTATATGAGAGAAATGGTTTATGGTCATGCCCCGCTGGTCAATGGTTTATTCTTAATGAATCTCGAACGTGATGTTACACATATTCATAGTGTGAATGCGAAAAGATGTAAGGTTGATAATGATAGTCCCACATACTTGTGGCATTGCCGCCTTGGTCATATTGGTGTCAAACGTATGAAGAAGCTCCATGCAGATGGAATTTTGGAGTCTCTTGATTATGAATCATTTGACACGTGTGAACCATGCCTCTTGGGCAAGATGACCAAGACTCCGTTCTCCGGAGGAGCGAGCAACCAACTTGTTGGAAATCATACATACCGATGTGTGCGGTCCAATGAGCGTTGAAGCTCGCAGTGGCTATCGTTATGTTCTCACCCTCACAGATGACTTAAGTAGATATGGGTATGTCTACTTGATGAAACACAAGTCTGAGACCTTTGAAAAGTTCAAGGAATTTCAGAATGAGGTTGAGAATCAACGTGACAGAAAAATAAAGTTCTTACGATCAGATCGTGGAGGAGAATATTTGAGTCACGAATTTGGCACGCACCTAACGAACTGTGGGATTGTTTCACAATTGACGCCGCCTGGAACACCTCAGTGTAATGGTGTGTCCGAACATCATAATCGTACTCTGTTGGACATGGTGCGGTCTATGATGTCTCTTACCGACTTACCATGATCATTTTGGGGTTATGCTTTAGAGACTGACGCATTCACTTTAAATAGGGCACCGTCTAAATCCGTTGAGATGACACCGTATGAACTTTGGTTTGGCAAGAAACCTAAGTTGTCGTTTCTAAAAGTTTGGGGATGCGATGCTTATGTCAAGAAACTTCAACCTGAAAAGCTCGAACCCAAATCGAAAAAATGTGTCTTCATAGGATACCCTAAGGAAACTATTGGGTACACCTTCTACCTCAGATCCGAAGGCAAGGTCTTGGTTGCCAAGAATGGATCCTTTCTGGAGAAAGAGTTTCTCTCGAAAGAAGTGAGTGGGAGGAAAGTGGAACTTGATGAGGTGACAGTCACCCCTTCCGAACCAGAAAGTAGCGCAGCACGAGAAGATGTTCCTGTGGTGCCTGCACCTACTAGGGAGGAAGTTAATGAAAATGATCATGAAGCTTCAGATCAAGTTACTACTGAACTTCGCAGGTCCACCAGGACACGTTCCGCACCAGAGTGGTACGTCAACCCTGTCCTGGATATCATGTTGTTAGACAACGGTGAACCTTCGAACTATGAAGAAGCAATGGCGGGCCCGGATTCCAACAAATTGCTTGAAGCCATGAAATCCGAGATAGGATCCATGTATGATAACAAAGTATGGACTTTGGTGGACTTTCCCGATGATCGGCACGCCATAGAAAATAAATGGATCTTTAAGAAGAAGACTGACGCGGATGGTAATGTGACCATCTATAAGGCTTGACTTGTTGCTAAAGGTTATCGACAAGTTCAAGGAATTGACTACGACAAGACTTTCTCTCCTGTAGCGATGCTGAAGTCCATTCGAATCATGTTAGCAATTGCCGCATTCTATGATTATGAGATATGGCAAATGGACGTCAAAACGACATTCCTTAATGGCTTCCTCAAGGAAGAACTGTATATGAGGCAGCCGAAAGGTTTTGTTGATCCCAAGAATGCTATCAAGGTATGCAAGCTCCAGCGCTCAATCTATGGGCTGGTGCAAGCATCTCGGAGTTGGAACATTCGCTTTGATGAGGTGATCAAAGCGTTTGGGTTTATACAGACTTGGGGAGAAGCATGTATTTACATGAAAGTGAGTGGGAGCTCTGTAGCATTTCTCATATTATATGTGCATGATATATTGCTGATGGGAAATGATGTAGAACTCTTGGAAAGCATAAAGGCCTACTTGAATAAGTGTTTTTCAATGAAGGACCTTGGAGAAGCTGCTTACATAGTAGGCATCAAGATATATAGAGATAGATCGAGACACCTCATTGGTCTTTCACAAAGCATGTACCTTGACAAGATATTGAAGAAGTTCAATATGGATCAGTCCAAGAAAGGGTTCTTGCCTGTATTGCAAGGTATGAGATTGAGCACGGCTCAACGCCCGACCACGGCAGAAGATAGAGAGAAGATGAGTGTCATCCCCTATGCCTTAGCCATAGGTTCTATTATGTATGCCATGCTGTGTACCAGACCTGATGTGAACCTTGCCATAAGTTTGGTGGGGAGGTACCAAAGTGATCCCGGTATGGAACACTGGACAGCGCTCAAGAACATCCTGAAGTACCTGAAAAGGACTAAGGATATGTTTCTCGTTTATGGAGGTGACAAAGAGCTCGTCGTAAAGGGTTACGTCAATGCTAGCTTCGACACAGATCTGGATGACTCCAAGTCACAAACTGGATACGTGTATATTTTGAATGGTGGGGCAGTCGGCTGGTGCAGTTGCAAGCAAAGCATCGTGGCGGCATCTACATGTGAAGCGGAGTACATAGCTGCTTCCGAAGCAGCGCAGGAAGGAGTCTGGATGAAGGAGTTCATCACCGACCTAGGAGTTGTTCCGAGCGCGTTGGGCCCAATGAATCTCTTCTGTGACAACACTGGAGCTATTGCCATTGCCAAGGAGCCCAGGTTTCACAAGAAGACCAAGCACATCAAGCGCCGTTTCAACTCCATCCGGAATTATATTCAAGATGGAGACATAGATATTTTTAAAGTGCATACGTATCTGAATGTCGCAGATTCGTTTACTAAACCTCTTCCACGAGCAAAACATGATCAACACCAGAACTCTATGGGTGTTCGATTCATCACAATGTAACTAGATTATTGACTCTAGTGCAAGTGGGAGACTATTGGAAATATGCCCTAGAGGCTATAATAAAATGGTTATTATTATATTTCCTTGTTCATGATAATTGTCTATTGTTCATGCTTGAATTGTATTATCCAAAAACGGTGATACATGTGTGAACACATAGACCACAATGTGTCCCTAGTAAGCCTCTAGTTGACTAGCTCGTTGATCAACAGATGGTCACGGTTTCCTGACCATGGACATTGGATGTCATTGATAACGGGATCACATCATTAGGAGAATGATGTGATGGACGAGACCCAATGCTAAGCCTAGCACAAGATCGTGTAGTTCGTATGCTAAAGCTTTTCCAATGTCAATTATCCTTTCCTTAGACCATGAGGTTGTGCAACTACCGGATACCGTAGGAATACTTTGGCTGTGCCAAACGTCACAACGTAACTGGATGGCTATAAAGGTACACTACGGGTATCTCCGAAAGCATCTGTTGGGTTGGCACGAACCAAGACTGCGATTTGTCACTCCATATGACGGAGAGGTATCTCTGGGCCCACTCGGAAATACATCATCATAATGAGCTCAATGTGACTAAGGGGTTAGTCACGGGATGATGTCTTACGGGACGAGTAAAGAGACTTGCCATGACAAGATTGAACAAGGTATCGGTATACCGACGATCGAATCTCGGGCAAGTACTATACCGATAGACAAAGGGAATCGTATACGGGATTGATTGAATCCTTGACATCGTGGTTCATCTGATGAGATCATCGTGGAGCATGTGGGAGCCAACATGGGTATCCAGATCCCGTTGTTGATTATTGACCGGAGAGTCATCTCGGTCATGTATGCGTGTCTCCCGAACCCGTAGGGCTACACACTTAAGGTTCGGTGACACTGGGGTTGTAGAGATATAAGTATGCGGTAACCCAGAAGTTGTTCGGAGTCCCGGATGTGATCCCGAACGTCATGAGGAGTTCCGGAATGGTCCGGAGGTAAAGAATTGTATATAGGAAGTCCAGTTTCGGCCACCAGGAAAGTTTCGGGGGTCAGCGGTATTGTACTGGGACCACCGGAAGGGTCCCGGGGGTCCACCGGGTGGGGCCACCTATCCCGGAGGGGCCCATGGGCTGAAAGGGGAAGGGTACCAGCCCCTGGTGGGCTGGTGCGCCCCCCTTGGGCCTCTTCCTACGCCTAGGGTTGGAAACCCTAGGGGTGGGGGCGCCCCACATGACTTGGGGGGCAAGTCCCCCCCCCCCCGGCTGCCGCCCCCCTTGAGATTGGATCTCTAGGGGCCGGCGCCCCCAAGAGCCCCTATATATAGTGGGGGGAGGGAGGGCAGCGACACCCTAAGCCCTGGCACCTCCCTCTCCCTCCCGTGACACCTCTTCCTCCTCCAGTTGCGCTTGGCGAAGCCCTGCTGGAATCCCGCTGCTTTCACCACCACGCCATCGTGCTCCTGGATCTCCTTCAACCTCTCCTCCCCCCTTGATGGATCAAGAAGGAGGAGACGTCCCTGCTCTGTATGTGTGTTGAACGCGTAGGTGTCGTCCGTTCGGCGCTAGGATCATCGGTGATTTGGATCACGACGAGTACGACTCCATCATCCCTGTTCTCTTGAACGCTTCCGCTCGCGATCTACAAGGGTATGTGGATGCACTCCCCTCTCCCTCGTTGCTAGATGACTCCATAGATTGATCTTGGTGATGCGTAGAAAATTTTAAAATTCTGCTACGTTCCCCAACAGAGTGAATGCTTGAGGGATTACATACAGCGGTGGACCACCTTGCATCACAAGGTGGAGAATGTGTCCAAGCACCAAGCAGTCTGCGCCTTCAAGGAGGGCGTGCGATACCGAGAGCTGAATTTGAAGTTTGGTCGAACGGGCGATATGTCCCTGTCCCGAAAGATGGAGATAGTCAGTCGGTACGCCAACGGCGAAGAGGCCGATCGACTCCGCAGTGGCAAGAAACCAGTCGGACAAGATGATCAGAACTCCAATCGGAAACCCAAGCGCAAGGCCGAGCCAGCCGCTCAGGGCGAAGCTGCAGTGGTCAACCAAGGGAAAGGGAAAGGAAATCCCAAGGGGCCCTGGGTCCCCAAAAAGGTAAAGGATCAAGCTGGGAATGATGTACTCGACCAGCCGTGTCCTATTCACACGAAGAAAGATGAAGAGGGGAACTTGGTATATCCCAAGCACACCACTCGACAGTGTCGGCTCCTGATCCAGAACTTCCAGAAGGATCAGTCGACTGAGAAGGAAAAGGAATCAGAGGAGACCGGGGGCAAAGAAGGGGATGGAGGTTACCCCCAGATCAACTCCACTTTGATGATCTTCCCAGACGTCGAAAGCAAAAGTCGACTGAAAGTGATAAACAGAGAAGTCAACATGGTTGCCCTGGCAATAACCACATATCTGAAGTGGTCCAAGACCCACATCACATTCGACCAGTCCGATCACACTGCGGACATTGCTACCCCTGGGCGGCAAGCGCTGGTGGTCAACCTAGTGGTCGAGGGCACGCGTCTGACCAGGGTCCTGATGGATGGAGGAAGTGGCTTGAATATTCTGGATGCAGCAACCCTCCGGGATATGGGCATCCCGATGTCCAAGCTGAGTGAAAGCAACATGAGGTTCCACGGGGTCATCCCCGGGAAGAAGGCCGACTCACTTGGCCAAATTACACTTGACATAGTCTTTGGCGACTCGAAGAATTTTCCCAAAGAGAAGCTGACGTTTGAGGTGGTGGACTTCAACATCGCTTATCATGCCATCCTGGGTAGGCCCGCCTACGCCAGGTTCATGGCTCGACCATGTTATGTATACCTCCAGCTGAAGATGACGTGACCCAATGGCGTTATAACCATCACGGGAACCGTCAGAAAGCGGAAGAATGCTTCCAGAAAGGCTCGAAGATCGCTGACGAGCAGATGGCAGCAGTAGAGATGGAGGAGTACCAGAAAAATGTGGATCCAAGTGACGTGTTGCGGGCCAAGAAGCCGGCTTCCGAGTCAGCTTTTCAGTCGGCTGGAGAGACGAAGCCTATACACATTCACCCTACCGACCCCAACGCAGCACCGACGTACATTTCCACTACACTCGACAGCAAATAGGAAGAAGCGCTCATCCAGTTCCTCCGTGAGAATTGGGACATCTTCGCATGGAAACCATCTGACATGCCAGGTGTACCCAGGGGACTGGCTGAGCACCATTTGCGAGTCGACCCAAAAGTGAAGCATGTGAAGGAACATCTCCGTTGGTCCACCGCGGAGAAGAGAAAGGCAACTGGCGAGGAAGTGGCTCGGCTTCTGGCAGCTGAGTTCATCCGCGAGATCTACCACTCCGAGTGGCTCGCCAATGTAGTCATGGTCCCCAAGAAGGACAAGTCTCTCTGCATGTGCATCGATTTCAAGCATATCAATCTGGCCTGCCCGAAGGATCATTTTCCTCTCCCCCGCATCGATCAGATAGTCGACTCGACTGTGGGATGCAAGCGTTTGTCCTTTCTGGACGCGTATTCTGGGTACCATCAAATCCGACTATTTGGACCCGATGAAATCAAGACAGCCTTCATCACCCCGTTCGGGTGTTTCTGTTATGTCACCATGCCTTTCGGTCTCAAGAATGCCGGCGCTACCTTCATGTGCATGATCCAGAAGTGCCTGCTGAAGCAAATCAGTCGGAACGTCGAAGCGTACATGGATGACATCGTGGTCAAGTCGCGGCAAGGTTCCGACCTGTTGACTGACCTCGCTGAGACATTCGCAAATTTGAGAAGCTATGATATCAAGCCCAATCTACCGAAGCGTATATTTGGAGTTCCGGGTGGCAAGTTACTCGGTTTTCTCGTTTCCGAACGAGGAATCGACACCAACCCAGAAAAGGTCGGCACCATCCTCCGAATGAAACGCCCCGAGCGTGTACACAATGTCCAGAAGCTTACTGGTTGCTTGGCCGCATTGTGTCGATTCATTTCTCGTCTCAGTGAGAAGGTGTTACCTCTCTACCAACTGACGAAGAAATCAGAAAAGTTCGAGTGGAATTCCGAAGCTGAAGCAGCGTTTGGAGAGCTCAAAGCCCTGCTGTCCACCCAGCCGGTGCTTGCTGCCCCAGTCAGCAAAGAGCCTCTCTTACTATACATTGCAGCCACCGGACAAGTTGTCAGCACTGTACTCACGGTCGAGCGGGAAGAAGAAGGCAAGGCCTACAAAGTTCAACGCCCAATCTATTACATATCCGAAGTTTTGACTCCCTCCAAGCAAAGGTACCCGCATTACCAGAATCTTGTGTACGGGATTTACTTGACCGTAAAGAAGGTTGCCCACTACTTCTCGGACCATACAATCTCAGTCGTCGGCGACGCCCCACTATCAGAAATCCTGAACAACCGAGACACAACCGGTCGAGTGGCAAAATGGGCGATTGAACTCCTTCCGTTAGAAATCAAGTTTGAAGCGAAGAAAGCCATCAAGTCTCAGGCAATAGCAGATTTTGCGGCCGAGTGGATCGAACAAGAGCTGCCGACTCAGGTTCAGTTGGATCATTGGACTATGTTCTTTGATGGATCTAAGATGTTGAACGGATCCGGCGCAGGCGTGGTCCTGGTATCTCCCAGGGGTGACAAGCTCAGTTACGTCCTTCAAATCCACTTTGACTCATCAAACAATGAAGCTGAGTACGAAGCACTTTTGTACGGATTGTGTATGGCCATCTCACTCGGCGGCCGTCACCTGATGGTCTACGGCGATTCAGACTTAGTGGTGAACCAGGTGATGAAGGAATGGGACGTCAGAAGCCCGGCAATGGCCAATTATTGCAGTGCAGTACGGAAGCTTGAAAGGAAGTTCGAAGGTTTAGAGCTCCATCACGTGCCCAGAGCCAAGAATCAGCTTGCTGATGATCTCGCGAAAATTGGGTCGACTCGGAAGCCTACACCCAAGAATGTATTTCTGGAACATATGCACACCTCCTCAGTCAAAGAAGACCCCTTCACGAAGGAACCCCCACAGCCAGTCAGTGCGTCATATCCGATTGAAGTCGAAGTACCTGCAGTGGTCGGCCTGGTCATGGAGATTTTAGTGATTATGCCTGACTGGACTGTGCCATACGTAGCATATCTGCTCAGGCAAGAACTCCCGAAAGATGAAGAAGGATCACGCCGGATCGTCTGTCGATCCAAACCTTTTACCGTCATTCAGGGTCAGCTCTACAGAGAGTGTGTCACTGGAGTCGCTTAGCGCTGCATCACCCTAGAGGAGGGTCGACTGATTCTGAATGAGATTCACTCGGGGACTTGTGGCCACCACGCTTCCTCTGAGACTATAGTGGCCAAGGCGTACCGAGCTGGGTTTTATTTGCCCCGAGCCAACGAGATGGCTAAAGATATTGTGGACAAGTGCGAAGGCTGCCAGTTCTACTCCAACATGTCCCACAAGCCAGCGTATGCTCTGAAGACCATTCCACTAGTTTGGCCCTTTGCCGTTTGGGGCTTAGACATGGTCGGCCCCTTCAAAACTGGCAGAAGCGGATTCACTCACCTGCTCGTGGCAGTCGACAAGTTCACCAAATGGATTGAGGTCAAGCCCATCAAGAACCTCGAGTCAAGCACCGCCATCGGCTTCATCAGGGAATTAATATTCAGATATGGATTCCCCCACAACATCATCACAGACAACGGCTCCAATTTTGACTCGGATGAATTCAGAGCTTTCTGTTCCTCTCAAGGAACACGAGTCGACTATGCCTCTGTAGCGCATCCGCAGTTGAACAAACAAGCAGAAAGAGCGAACGGTTTGATTCTCCAAGGCCTGAAGCCACGGCTCATGCGTGACCTCAAGCATGCCGCCGGACCTTGGGTGACCGAACTACTGTCTGTCTTATGGGGTCTGAGGACAACTCCAAATCGGTCGACTGACCGTACCCCTTTCTTCATGGTCTACGGAGCTGAAGACGGGCTACCGAGTGATTTGTTGCATAATGCCCCCCGAGTGGAACTCTTCTCCGAGGCCGAAGCAGAGCAAGCTCGTCAGGATGCAGTCGACCTCCTGGAGGAGGAACGTGAGATGGCCTTGATCCGGTCGACCATCTATGAACAAGACCTGCGTTGATTGCATGCTCGCAACATTCGAAGCCGAGCATTCCAGGAAGGAGACCTGGTTCTTTGAGTGCACCAGAAACGACCACACAAGCTCGCCCCAGCTTGGGAAGGCCCCTTCATCGTCACCAAAGTGCTACACAATGGAGCGTATCACCTCTACAACTTCGCTAAGAAGAAAGATGAACCTCGTTCGTGGAACGCGGACCTGCTCCGCCGCTTCTACACTTAAAACACTCGAACAGTCGAGTTGTAATAAATATTTTCCAGTTTGTTTCAAAGACAAGTTTGCAACGATTCCTTGATAATCGTTGGTTTCCAAGATGCTGGTCTTCAAAATCCCCCTGTGGGTGCTTAGTCGCGAACCCGATTCGCCTAAGTTACAAAAACTACTCCGAGTGAAGAGCAACTCTCTCACTCTGGGGCTTAGCCGTGGACCCGATTCGCCTAAGTTACAAAAACTACTCTGAGTGAAGAGCAACCCTCTCACTCGGGGGCTTAGCTGCGACCCCGTAATCGCCTAAGTTACAAAACCTACTCCAAGTGAAGAGCAACCCTCTCACTCGGGGGCTTAGCTGCGACCCGTAATCGCCTAAGTTACAAAACCTACTCCGAGTGAAAA
>LR738710.1:757651059-757673267 GCA_902687465.1 Secale cereale
ATGTAGCTCGTAATCGCCTAAGTTACAAAAACTACTCCGAGTGAAGTGCAACCCTCTCACTCGGGGGCTTAGTTGCGGTCCTCCGAGCTACGCCATTAGTACAACGCGGTTCTGACCTCTGAGCTCCGCCACAAGTACAACGTAGCTCGTAATCGCCTAAGTTACAAAATCTACTCCGAGTGAAGAGCAACCCTCTCACTCGGGGGCTTAGCTGCGACCCCGTAATCGCCTAAGTTACAAAACCTACTCCGAGTGAAGAGAAATCCTCTCACCCGGGGGCTTAGCTGCGGTCCTTCGAGCTACGCCATAAGTACAACGTGGCTCTGTCCTCTGAGCTCCGCCACAAGTACAACGTAGCTCCTAATCGCCTAGGTTACAAAAAACTTCTCCGAGTGAAGAGCAATCCTCTCACTCGGATGCTTAGCTGCGATCCCCCGAGATCCGCCACAAGCACAACGTTGCCATCAAGACGTCGACTCAAAATCTGAACGGCCAGAAAGAGTCGGGAGCAAAACAAGGAAATGCAAAAGGAATCAAATCCAGATAAAGTCCCGCAAGATTCGGGCAAGAGTACCTAGGCCACGGGCCCATAAGAGTTTAACGGTTATAGGATCACTCGGCATACCGAGGCAAATTGAATCAAAGTATCAAAGTTCACTCACTCTTCAGGAGGAGGCGGGCTCGCGGGTGCAACAAACTGGTCCAGGTCAATCCCATCCGCGATACGGGTGGCGGCTTCCAAGAAAGTCTCCATGAACGACTGGAACTGGAGCTCCTTCGTATTGGCGACCTTGAGCGCCGACGCAGGTCTTGTTGATAGATGGTCGACCGGATCAAGGCCATCTCACGTTCCTCCTCCAGGAGGTCAACTGCATCCTGACGAGGCTCCTCTCCTTCACCTCCTTGCAGTGCACCCGGACCAAAGACAGCGCCGCGTTAGCTCCACAGCGGGCGGATGAATTCTTCCACTCCTGCACTCGACTAGGGATCTCATTGAGTCGAGTCATCAGGGACTCAAGGTCGTTCTCTTGCACGAATCCCCTCCAGAGTGCGGCGTCGATCCGAGCCATCACTGCTTTCAGTCGACCAAGGTAGCCCGTGGCGGCAGTGAGGCGAGACTCCAACCTCAAGATATTCATGGCAGCTTCATCCTTGACAATGGAATTGACTGGGTCCAGATCGGGTTCGACCCGCCCAGTCTCTTCTTCAAAGTTGCGGTAGAATTCTACACAATAAGGAACGCGCCGAGTCAGCAAGTAAGTTACGGGTCGACCAATCCGACTAAGTCTGAGCAAAAGAGGTATACCTTCGAGCACGAGATGCCACTTCTTGGTGAGGTCGCCCAGATAAGCCTCCAGCTCATTCTTCTTCTGGAAGAGACCCTCGTATTTCTTGTTCAGGGCGTTCTTGGCAGCCTTCAGTCGAGTCACTTCTTGGTTGGCCGCGTCGAGGGAACTCTTCAACCTGATGATCTCCGCTTCAAGCGTGCCGATCGAAGCCAGCTTCTGCTCCGCCAGTTCAGTTTTCTGCCCTCTGCTGCGCGGCCGCCAACTCGAGGTCCTTCTGCTCCAGGGCCGCCTTCAGTTGATCTACAAGAGGCATCACTATACAGATGAACATGAGGATACACAGGACATACTTATCGAAGGTCAGTCGACGAGTTGCTCGCGTTAGTTACCAGCCACTTCGTCCTGAGTCTTCTTCAAGTGGTCTCTAGCTAGCTGCAAGTCAAGATTGAGCTGGACCTGCTTCTTCTCAAGATCCGCAAATTTGGCTTTGAACTCACAAGATCTCTGCATCAACACAACAAATCAGAATTCTAAGACTACAGTCGAGTCAAACACTCAACCGCAGTCTCGGGGACTACACCCAGTGGGTGCACTGAACGTGCCCCCACTGGTTCTCACTCGGCCAAGATCAGTCTGACCCGAGCACAAAAAAACACACACAAGGAGGAAAAGCTCTATTATCAGACCATGGCCGACTACCAGCAGTCGACCACGGTCTCGGGGGCTACACCCAATGGGTACACTGAGCGTGCCCCCACTGGTTCTCTCTCGGCCAAGACCAGTCTGACCCAAGCTCAAGAGAAGTACGGAACAAACAAGACACATTCTAAAGACCAGAGTCGACTGACTTCAGTCGACCATGGCCTCGGGGAATACACCCACTGGGCACACTGAGCGTGCCTCCAGTGGTACTATCGGTCGGCCTACAAAGCTAAAAGCTACAAGACAAAGCACCCAGTGGGTGTGGCATCATCTCACGAACAAGGCAGTAGATTTCTCAAACTGAAGACTACACCAATACAGCAAATCAGTCGGAAGAGACAAACCTGGACATTGGTCCGAAGGGTCGAGCTAGCGTTGTAAGCAACCATGCTAACCTCGTACGCCGCCTTCATCCTCTCCATCATCAGCCCCGCCTGACGAACGGCTTCTTGAGCTGCGCCCACGGGATCCTCCAGGACGTGATGGGTGGAGAAGAGAACAGACGGCAGAGCAGGTGCTGGGTCGATGACCGGACCAGTCGACGAAGAAGGGCGGACAGTCGACACAGGGACGGCAAAGGAGACCGTGGTCCGGGCCACGTCTTCCTGTTGCTAGGCCTCAGAGCCAGAGGGCGCCTTCCGGCCCTTCCTTCACATGCGTCGTCGAGTCACTCCCAAGCGCTCCTCATCGTCGTCATCATCATCGTCTAGGTGCTCTATGACATGGCGTGGCACTTCAAAAAAGACAACTATGAAGTTCAGTCAACCGTCAGTTCAAACCGACAAAAAGCGAAGTATGATCTACAACTCGCACATGCGCGGGACGTAGCAGCATCCGCGGTCTCCTCATCCTCCCGACCCTTGTCGATATCCATCGAGGTCGCAGAAGCAGCAGCACTGAAAATTTCCTTGAAAGTGAGTCGACGAAGACAAAGTCGACCTCCGAAAGGCGGGGAGCAATAAAACAGAACAGCACTTACGTAGAGGCGATTGGGACATCCACCTTGATCTTGGGCAGGACCTTCCGGGGCTTGGTGGCGGTGACCTTCGGCTGCTTGGTGCCTTTTCGGTCGGATCGGGAGTGGCCGTAAGAGCCCGCTTCTACACCTGGGAGCTGGAGGGGCCCGCTCGGGAGCGCACAACTTCTGGGTCATGCTTTCCCTTGGAGCGCTTCTCACCGCGGGGAGGTGCCTCGACCTCCTCGCTGCTGCTGGAGTCCTCGCTCTCCTCTCCGGTCTCTTCGTCGGGCATCCACTTGGAAACATCGCCCACGCCCTCTTCGCCCTCCTGGACCTGATCCCCGTTGGGCACCGAGTACATTTCGGTGTAGATCTGCAGAAAAGAAGGATTTGCCAAATGTCAGTCGGATTCATAAGGACAACTGCAAGCAAGAAACAAGTACATCACTCGGAAGTTAAGGCCAGACCTTGTCAGGTAGATGGTCGGCGTCGAATGGAGGTACCCTTTCGAGCCCCCTGGGGTTGTCTTTGTTCCCCGTGATGCACTTCAGACACTGCGCCACCATCTTCGCTGAAGCTTCCTCTGGGTGGACTCGAGACGAGTCGTCGATGCCGGAATACAGCCACATCGGGTGGTCTCGAGCTTGGAGAGGCTGGATCCTCCGCATAAGGTACACCTCAAGCAGATCCAGCCCTGTAACCCCGTCGCGGACCAGCTGGACGACCCGCTCCACCAGCATGTCCACTTCCACCCTCTCGGCCCGACTCACAACCAACGACGGAGGCTGGCTGGCTCGACTAAGAGAAAAAGGAGGAAGACCGGTCGACTGGCCAGGAGTTGGTCTGTCCTTACAATAGAACCAAGTCGACTGCCAGCCCCGAACTGACTCTGGGAGGATCATAGCAGGAAAAGCGCTCCTATTTCTAAGCTGGATGCCTAGCCCTCCGAACACCTGGATGACGTGCGTCTTCTCATCACTCGGATTCGCCTTCTTGATGGTTTGCGAGCGACAAGTGAAGAAATGTTTGAACAAGCGCCAGTGCGGTCGACAGCCGAGGAAGTTCTCACACATCGAGATAAACGCAGCCAGAAAAGCAATGGAGTTGGGTGTGAAGTAGTGCAGCTGGGCGCCGTAAAAAGTCAGGAATGCGCGAAAGAAAGGGTGTGTGGGCATGGAGAAACCTCGGTCGACGTGGGTCGCGAGGAGGACGCACTCGCCCTCCCGCGGCTGAGGCTCGAGCTCGCCTTCCGGCACCCGCCAGGAGCCGCGGGCGACCAAGCCCTCCTCCTCCAGCTCCTCCATGTCCTCCACCGTAATGGTGGACCTGATCCAGCCCCCCTGGATCCATCCAGGTGGGAGCCCGGACCTCGACGACGACCCGCCGCGGCCGGACCGCTTCGCTTTCCCCGTCGCCGCCTTCTTTGAGCGCTCCAACGCCGCAGTCTTCTCTTTGCCCGTGGCGTGCGACCTGGTGTTGGCCGAGGAGAAGGAGGAAGAAGCAGAGGCGCAGCGGAGGGACGGAGGCGAGGAAAGAGAGAATGGGTCCACAGTGCCCTCGCCTCGGACTCGGCGCGCATTTATAGCACGACAGTCGAGTGGCTGACCGGTGGCCCCGAGCAATCTCGTCAAATCCCGCAACAGGCGCGCACGCGATACGTGGCGAAAAAGGCGGCACGAGGATCGAGGCATCCCAGGCATATCCGATCCGATTGCCGTGGCACGACCCGTCCCGCGCGCTTCCCCAAATTTCGAAATCCCGCAAAATCCGGAGACCAGAAAGCAACCGATCCCGCCGAAAACTACGCACTCCAACGGCACTCGGCGCCACGCGCAATGTTCAGTCGACTGCCAACGCAACAAGCACACTCGATGGTTCCAGAATCGATTAAGGCGACCAAGACAAGATTGAAAAACGGCCTGGTCCACAAGTTCAGAGAAGGCTACCCCAAGGGCATCGAACCCGGACTAAGGCTCACTTCAACACTCTCTCCTGCTCGAGCCTCAATCCATTGGGGGGCTACTGATGAGGTTATGGACCTAGGGTAGGGTCACAGGCCTGACCAAGGTACCCCACCCAAGGTCACTACCCCAGAAGCTCAAAAGACAAACTGATGGTAACAAGGACAGTCGACTGAGACAGCCCAAGAGGGCATCCCACTCGACTACACACCACAAACCAGGCGACTCAACTTCACTCGACCCATCCAAGGCACTCGACCCCCGAAGGTCAAAGGTCCCCTAGGACAGCAACGGTCTGGTATTCACTTTGCTGCAGTGAATGCCTTTATTACTCTTTACGGCAGACGTTATCAGTAACGCCCGCCTTTATGTACATTGAACCCTTAGTAACGTGGAGCGGGGCTGGGGTCCTGGCACACTATATAAGCCACCCCCCTCCTCCAGTACAAGGGTTCGCACCCCCTGTAACACACACACTTATAGACATTTCAGTCGACCGCCTCCGGGCACCAAGACGTAGGGCTGTTACTTCCTCCGAGAAGGGCCTTAACTCGTAAACGCCTTGCGTACAGCTTCACCATAGCTAGGGCCTTGCCTCCTCCTACGTACCCCCTACTCGTACTGTCAGACTTAGAACCACGACAGATAATATAGATCTGAAAATAAAAGTTGCAAATAAAAGAAAAGGCAAATAGCAATATAGATCAGAAAGTATATGATAGGAAAATAGACCCGGGGGCCGTAGATTTCACTAGTGGCTTCTCTTGAGAAAAATAGAAACGGTGGGTAAACAATTTACTGTTGGGCAATTGATAGAAGAGCAAATAACTATGACGATACCCAAGACAATGATCATGTATATCGGCATCACATCCAAGATTAGTAGACCGACTCCTGGTTGTATCTACTACTATTACTCTACACATCGACCGCTATCCAGCATGCATCTAGTGTATTAAGTTCATGGAAAAATGAAGTAATGCAATAAGAACAATGACATGATGTAGACAAGATCTATTCATGTAGGAATAGACCCCGTCTTTTTATCCTTAATAGCAACAATACATACGTGCCTTGCTGCCCCTTCTGTCACTGGGAAAGGACTTCCAAGATCGAACCCATCACAAAGCACCTCTTCCCATTGCAAGATAAATAGATCAAGTTGGCCAAACAAAACCCAAATATCGGAGAAGATATATGGGGCTATAGTAATCAAGAAGGGATGTTAAATCAAGGCAAATCTGATCATAAACTCACAATTCATCGGATCCCAACAAACACACCGCACAAAGTCATTACATCAAATAGATCTCCAAGAGACCATTGTATTGAGATACAACGAGAGAAGAAGCCATCTAGCTACTGCCTACGGACCCGTAGGTCTGTGGTAAACTACAACGCATCATCGGAGAGGCACCAATAAGGATAATGAACCCCTCTGTGATCGTGTTCCCCTCCGGCAGAGTGCTGGAACAGGCCTCTAGATTGGATCTCGTGGTTTTGGACCTTGCGGCGGCAGGAATAAAATTTTGTCAACTCCCCTAGGGTTTCAGGAATATTGGGGTATTTACAGAGTGAAGAGGTGATGCGGGAGGACACCGAGGTGGGCACAACCCACCTGGGTGCGCTAGGGGACCCAGGCGCGCCCTCGTGGGTTGTGCTCCTCTCGGAGCCCCCCTCTGGTACTTCTTCAGCCCATCATGTGTCTTCTGGCCCAGAAAAAATCTCCAAAAAGTTTTGTTGCATTTGGGATTCGTTTGGTATTGATTTTCTGCGATGTAAAAAACAAGCAAAAAACAGCAACTGGCACTGGGCACTATGTCAATAGGTTAGTCCCAAAAATGATATAAAATAATTATAAAATGATTGTAAAACATCCAAGAATGATAATATAACAGGATGGAACAATCAAAAAATATAGATACGTTGGAGACGTATCAAGGCGTACCTTAGGGAATTTCACGTCCCGCCCACCACCCACTTGGTAGCCACTGTAGTAGATTTAACCAACATGTTAGACTACAATTCGACAAACGCCGAATCCATGGACGAGGATAGCGGAGCCACGGCTAACACTGATGTCGCCCCTCCCATCACTGGCCGCTAGTCGGCCACGTCTACATACGATATCTACATGGTGGACACCCCCAAGGACGGCGATGGCACTCCCAATCAGGACCAAGATAAGCCTGGAGATGATCCACCCAATCACCGAAGACAGCGACATCGATCAATGCCACGTCGAAGCCACGCGAGCAACGTGGACTCTGCGAAGAATGGCACCGAAAATAATACGGATAACCCCGTCGGCACCGCAGTTAATCAGCATCAGAAGGATGACCCCACGACACAGGAGGACTCGCCTAATCCGGTGGACCTTGAGGACGCCGATGATAGCAACTACCTCACATCCTCTGATGAAGAGGCCAGTCTCGGGGAGGAAGATTTCATCATCCTTGAAGACCCACGGGAGTAGGAACAGTTCAAATGGAGGCTTATAACCACGGCCTGCAGCCTGAAGAAACAAAAATGAAGAATCGAGGCTCAGCAGGAAACCCTCAACAACCGGCGGATCAAAGTCTTAGCCGCCGAAGAAGCGTACGACCATGAATGGCCAACCAAAAGTTACCCAAAGCGATGATTCCTGTCGCAGTTCGACGACGAGGCCATGGAGCCAACACGTCCAACACACACTCGCGCCGAACAACCAGACCATCCCCCTAGAGGACGGGACAGAGAAGTTGACAAGCCCAAACACCCCGCCGCACTACCTCGCCGTCACGGCAAGGAAGATGCATGGCCTGCCTACGAATACGACCTCCATCACGACCTGAACACCCGGGGAGGCCATTCCAGGTCCATCTACGGACCAAGAGAAGACCCGCCCGCACCGGGACGGATATTACGAATGGCTGAACTGGAACGATAGAGTTCGGGAACAACGGCAGACCCGGATGGCCGAAGACCTACGACATGACATAGCTCAAGTTCGGGGCGCCACACACCCCCTGTGCTTCACGGAAAGGGTGACACAGCGCCAATTTCCAAAAGGCTTCAAGCCCGTAAACATTGAACCATACGACGGAACCATAGACCTGGTCGTATGGATAGAGGATTTCCTCCTCTACATTCATATGGCGCGAGGAGACGACTTCCATGCAATTAAATATCTGCCTCAAAAGCTTAAAGGACCAGCTCGACACTGGTTGAACAGCCTTCCTGAAGACTCTATAGTTTGTTGGGAAGAGCTCAAGGACGGTTTTCAAGCGAACTTTTGGGGCACCTATGTCCGGCCTCCGGACGTTGACGACCTAAATCGCATCACACAACAACCCGGGGAGTCTGCCCAACAATTCTGGAACTGATTCTTGACCAAGAGAAACCAGATTGTCGACTGTCTGGACATCGAGGACTTGGTCGTTTTTAAGCACAATGTCAAGGATGTATGGCTCGTACGACAGCTCGGTCAGGACAAGCCAAGGACGATGGTAGCCCTTACCTTTCTCATGACCCGCTTTTGCGTGGACGAGGATAGTTGGCTTTATCGACAGAACACCAATCTCGACACACCCGGTACCTCTAAAGTACGGGACGGAAATGGAAAGCCACGACGGAACAAGAACAAACATCACCACAATGACGACCCCGGCAAGGATTCGGTAGTAAATGCCGGATTTCGAAACCCTAAGTATGGATCCAGAAAGAAGGCCCCTAAAGTCAATGGCGACGGGCCGTCCAGGTTAGATGCAATTCTGGACAGACCATGCCAGATCCATCGCACGTCGGAGAAACTTGACAACCACTCCAACCGTAACTGTTGGGTGATAAAGCAGGCCGGCAAGCTCACAGCCGTAGACTCTGGCAAAAGCCCATGAAGCAACGACGATGACAAGCCCCGCGGGACGAACAGTGGAGGCCAGAAACCCTTCCCTTATGAGGTAAAAATGGTAAATATGATCTACGCAACCCATATACCAAAGAAGGAGAGGAAGCGAGTGCTGTGGGACGTGTATGCCGTCGAGCCCGTGGCGCCGAAATTTAACCCATGGTCAGCATGCCCGATCACTTTAGACTGTAGGGATCACCCAACCACTATACATCACAGAGGGTCGGCAGCCTTGGTGCTCGACCCGATCATCGACGGATTCCACCTCACCAGAGTTCTCATGGATGGAGGCAGTAGCCTCAATTTGATATACGAGGACACAATGAGGAAGATGGGAATCGACCCGTCCAGAATTAAACCCAGCAACACCACCTTCAATGGGGCCATCCCGGGAGTAGAGGCCCACTTCACGGGCACAGTGACGCTCGAAGTAGTCTTCGGCTATCCACACAACTTTCGAAGAGAGGACTTGATCTTCGACATCACACCTTTTCGCAGCGGCTATCACGCCCTCCTCGGTCGAACATCGTCTGCTAAATTCAATGTAGTTTTGCATTACGCGTACCTCAAGTTATAAATGCTTGGACCCTTGGGCGTCATAACCATCAATGGCAATACGAAATGCTCCCTTCGGACTGAAGAGCATACCACAGCCAAAGCGGCCGAAGAAACTGGCCCATACAGGCCTCGATACAGACCCGTCGTCAAGACCGGCGACAACTACAAACGAGTCCGAGCCCGTTCCCCATCATGGGAACCCGCATGCGTTCTTCGCAAATAGGGACGCGTGCCTCACGGCACACCCAAAACCCCCGCGCTCCACGTGCCTCGTCTGCACAATTTTGTGCTCAATATACCATGGGCAGCCGTGAGGCCGACATCTGCAGACCCACACCATGGGTTCGGCTCCCCCGAACTGCGGAACCACCTTGTCTTCAGATGGCATGAGGGCATTCCCCCCAGCGTTAAGCCTCATAGGCAGATACCCCACTTAAGGTTTTATTGCAAGTCCAAACCCCTACCTCTCAGAAGCAAAGGCGCAGACGTGCAGCAGGGCACAGTTGAGGCTTCGACCCACGAATCAAGGCCCTGTATAAACCTTTACTCTATAAAAACTTTTCTTTTATATACAATAAATGTCTTGGCAGTTCGAATTGTGCGGTTCGATATCGTGAGCCTATGAGAAATAATAAAAACACCCTTTATGGTGTTCGGATACACGCATATTGCGATCTGTCTCCTTCCTCTCTGATTTCCCCCTCGCTCTTCGAACAGCCCGGCATAATAATACTCTAAAAGAGCCTGATTTCCTCATCAACTCCACATAAGAAGTCCGACACCGAGTGTTCGGCGTCTCGGATATTGCACTATATGCATCAAGTTCCGAACTATGTCTTGGGTCTACAGTTTGGTTGCCCGGCTCCTGTGTGTACCCCTTATGTTCCGTCCATTCAGCTAAGAGGGTAAAGGGAGAACCCCTGCGATTGCGCTTATGGCTAGCCCAGTCAAGCACCTGGGGAGGAGAAAACCGAAAACTTACCGTCATAGTAAGCGCGAACTGGTCAGGGATCCGATGACGAGGTTTGACTCTAAGAAATCATTAGCGATTTCCCGTGTCACACGAAGGATTCGTCTTAACACAAACCACGTGACCGGAATGGACATGTATAGCCCACCAAGTACGTCACCGGGAGCTAGTCACTAGCCCCCATAATCAAGCTCCTAAGGTTAAGTGAAAGCGATAAAATCGCATAGTCCGATTGCCTAGTTTGGCCCACGCATTACCGCCTCCGGGTTCCAAGACGTTGGCTAAGGGTAACAGTGCGAAGAAAGATGCCCCTCGTGATATTCACTTGGGGGCTAAAACCGGCGACTGGTAGCTTCCAAAATAAACATATGACCGCACATGAGTCAAAATTAAAAAACGGCAAGACAAAATAAGTCATGCATCATAAAACATAAGGGTCCAATTGATATAAAGTAATTCAAACATTACATATTTCGAACATTGGCCCTCTATCGCCTGCACACCATACATCACCTGCGCATAATATAACTCCAGGCGGCGATGCTCCTTTCCCTTGGGCAGAGGACCAGTGGCCATGTCCATCGGGTTGATCTTCAGCCAGTGCACCATGGTCTTGGCAAAGGCCAACCTAGCCCCCTCAAGGCATGCCGGTCGCTTCATGGCGTCAATGCGGAGTGGCGCGTCCCGCAGCCTCTGCACTAGGCCAAAGTAGCTCTCCGGAATTGGCTCGACCGGCCACAACTGGATGCACAGATCCTTCAATGCCAGCTCAGCCTTCCGGTGCAGCTCCATTAGCTGCTTCATCTAGTTGCTGAGGACGGGAGGATGCTCGGAGGCCAGATACTGAGACCAGAACAACCGTTGCTCAGAATCCTCCTCGTGGGCGGCAAAGTGCTCCATGGAGGCCTCCACACTCTTCGAAAGATCGGTGAAGATGCCCGCGGAGCGCCAAACCCGCGTCAACTTGATGAATTGTTTGCCTCCGAATACACTCTGCAATAAGTATTTCTTACCACTTGCAATTTTCTTGGCTTGCCGGAGCTCCTCCCAGACACCTCACACTCTGGTCCTCGCCTCCTGGAGCTCCTTCTCCGCCTTGGATAGCTGGGAAGATCGATCCTCCTGCTCTCTCTCAAGGGCCTCCAGCTTCGTGGCAGCATCTTTAGGATCCACCTGCACTTCGGTCACTCGAGGCTCGTGCTTTTGGCCAGCGAGCTTTGCCTCCTCAAGCTCGGCTACCATTTTTTCAGCAGACAACTTCTAAGCGGTTGCATCAGCTTTGGCTTTCTTTAGGGACTCTCTCAATCCCTCGACCTCAACAATGGCAGCTGAAATATCTGCAGAACAAATAATCCGCACACACTCTAGATCGTCAATATCCGCCATCAAGCAATCGCTATAAAAAAGCTTACCTTGTGCTTCGTCAAGCCGCTTGTTAACAAGATCAAGCTCCTCATCAGAATGCTTGATCTTCCGGTTCATCTCCTCCAGCGCCGCAACGTTAGAAGACGCAGCCAGAGAAGATGCATGTGGCATTAAAAAATTACACCACTTCAAATTACTTGTCTATAGAGCGGGATCCTCCGCAGGTTTCTTCATAAACCGTGTAGAGTCTCGGGGGCTACTATGTATATGGCACACTTAAATTAAGGACTAGATCCAATTTATAAGAAGATAGTATTACTTGATTTACCTCAAAGCTTGTCTGGAGGCCTTGGACAATGTCATTCAGTCCGGATTGGAGGGACCGAACACCTTGCATGACCGCACTCATAAGAGTGTGGTGCCCATCAATGATGGCAGAGTTATCCAATAACTCCTCCAGCACGTCCGGCCAGCCAGCCGCCGTCCGTTTGGAGATGTCCGGCACTGGCGTTGGCCCCCCACCTCCTCCCCCACTAGAAGGAGGAGCTTGTGCCGCAGAGGGCCTTGCGGGCTCGGGAGCGGACGACTGAGGGGGTCTGGATGGTCCGGACCCCATTCCCACACCAGCCAAGAGGGACACGTCCTCTTCGTCCTTAATGACTGAGGCATCAGCTTCGGCCATAACGGTGTCGACCTCCTCCCCCGTGGTCGGAGGAGGAGGGTTCCTTTGGGACAACACCTCCCCGGCCCCTTCAGGGATCAGGGGAGGCGCAGAGCGTGATGCGGACCCGCTGTCCGCTAGTTCGGCGGGCGGAGACGTCCCCTCCGAGGTCTGCTCGGTGGAGCGGTCACATGGAGGGCTACGAGTTCGAAGTGTTAGCTCCTGAACATAAAGAATTACCAAAAATTAAATAAGTTAAAGGTACCATACTTGCCGGCCGGAGGCCTGGCCCTGGGGTCCTTCTTGGGAACCTCTTCGGACGCTTAGGACTCCTCATCTGAGCTGTCAGACAGAACCAGCTTAGGTCGGTGTCATTTCTTCGAGGCTTGTGGGGGTTGAACCTCCTTGACGTCCTCGACCGCCGCCCTTCCTAGAGAATGAGGAGGCACTTTCCTCCTCGTCCTTGTCCTCGTCCTCACCCCCATCCTATGCAGACGGGGCCGTGGCGTCTTCGGACTTAGTGTCCGGCGAGCCCTGCGACGGAGGCCCTCCTTGGCCTCCGGTACCCCCTTCGTCTTGACCTTCTTGTCGGGTGCCTTGTAAGGCACCATGACCAACAACTTTCTAGCTGCTCCGATCGGGGCTCTTCGGGCAACGGCGCCAGGCTGCTGAACTTCTTGGCCTTGGTGGCCCAGCCTTGTAAAATCCGCATAGAGGATTAGATCGAATCATATGTGGTGTTGACATCCGAATACATACTGAAAATTAAAAGCCACTTACCTCCTTTGTTGGGTTCGTGACGTCGAGGCCGATGTCTTTTCTCTCAACCGGCCACTCTTCTTGAAGCTTGAATAACAGGCCCCATATTTTATCATGGGACGTGCGGAAGAGTTGCTTCATGGTGGCCGGGTCTTCGGGATCATACTCCCACATTGTCTTAGCCCTTCCCTGACAGGGGAGGAGCCGACAGTTGAGCATGATCTGGACCACATCGACCAGCTTCGCGCCGGTCTCCATCAAGCTCATGACGTGCTTCTACAGCGCCGTCACCTGGGGAGCATACCCCCAATCTGGACTTTTGATGGTCCATGAGGCCAGTCTGGTAGGGGGTCCAGATCTGAATGCGGGGGGCGCTCCCCAGGCGGCATCACTTGGCTCAATGATGTAAAACCACTCCTTCTGACGGTGTCGATGAACTTGCCTTCTGGCCATTGGACCCGCGTCAGCTTGCTGATCATGGCCCCGCTGCACTCTGCATGGTCGCCGCCCACCATCTTGGGCTTGACGTTGAACACCTTCAGCCAGAGCCCAAAGTGCGGCTGGACTCGGAGGAGTGCTTCACCGGCGACAATGAATGTCGAGATGTGGAGGAGGGAATTTGGGGCTAGATCATGAAAGTCTAGCCCATAGAAGAACATTGACCCCCTCACGAAAGGGTGTGGGGAGAATCCCAGCCCTCGAAGGAAGTGAGAAAAAAAACAACCCTTTCACCCGCCAGGGGTGTGGGGATGATCTGGCCCCGCTCGTGGACCCGATGGGCGATGTTGGCCGACAGGTAGCCGACCCGCCTCAGCTTCTGGATGTCACTTTCGGTGACGGTGGAGGTATCCCACTTCCCGTTGGCACCGGATCCGGCCATGGTTTGAGGAGACGGGGTGGAATGCACTGCGCAGCAGAGGAAAATGGGGCGCTGGAGCTCTGAGGATTTGTGTGAGCGGGAGGAGGAAGAAGGCGTGGAGTGCTGACTATACTAGTCCTCCTCTTTTATAGGCTGTTGATGGCCAGGGGTTCCTTTATCCACGTTGTTGGCTTCTCCACTTCCCGATACGCCTGCAATGTTATGTGCGGTGGAGGAGAATCGAAATCATTAACAATATCCCCCGAAAAGCGGGGCACGATCTCCACTTCGATGGGACGTGTCGGACGTGGCGTCAGCCTTGAGCCGTGCTTCAAGAAACATTAACCACTCGGCATTATGGCCGGAGGTGACTCTTCGTTGAAAGAGAAAAAAGTTGTCAGATGGAGGCACTGTTTACGCCTGAGCGGTTTATGCCTTCTTTGTTAAGGTGAGCTATAGTTTTGGATTCCGGACACCCCTTGGCTCCGAACCTGAATGGAGTTGTGCGGGCCCGAACGCACTGGTTCGGGTTTCGAATAGAGATCGGCGAGATTGGTCCAATCCTGGACTGAATAAAAGAACTCACCTTGCAAACTGAATACAGTCAGTAGATCGGATGCCGGACACAAGATTCGGCGTCGAAGGCAAGTTCGGGGCTACCGAGGGAGTCATGGACTAATGGGTCCTCGAGGTGTCGGCCCACTGAGTATGGGTCGGGCTGATGAAGCCGTATAGTAAAAGGAGACCTATGAAGCCGTGGTGTGCCCTCCAAGTCAAGGACAGGCCGGATCTCTTTATTCCTTGTTGTAATCTATCTCTGCTAAACCCTAACCTTATCGGTGTCTATATAAACCGAGGGTTGTAGTCATTAGGGTTAGAGCTACATTCATCACCTCATCACCTTAGGGTTTAGCTCATACTGATCTCGAGGTAGATCAACTGTGTTATCATACACTCATCTAATATATTCGAGCAGGACGTAGGGTATTACCTCTTCGAGAGGGCCTGAACCTGGGTAAACACTGTATTCGCCGTCCTTTGTTATCTAGCGATCTCAGATCCACAGCTCGGGACCCCTACCTTTGATCTGCCGGTTTTGACACCGATAGGTTTGGTAGTTATATATTTTTTATAGTGGCTTTTGTGCATGCAACGTATCGAAGGTGTACCGTCCGAGTAGCATATGCACGAGGTTTATCTCAGAAGACCGCCCCTGATATAAGAGTTTTTCTCAGCTGAAAGATTTATCTGAATCAGCTGCCCCGTAAAACGGACAGACAGTAAGTGCCCAATTAGAGTTGGCAGAAATTTCCTTGGCCGAAACCGACTCCAAAACTAAGATCTTTAGTAGTAGGACTTTGAAAGAAAATTAAAAGCACACTACTAATGAACAACGTATATATATGTGGCTACATTAGTTTTCAAAGTTCCAAAAATGTTGGGATCGTAGCGGCAGATGGAGTACCAACTAGTAGGCTGTTAAACTAGTGGCACTAGGTAAGTTCAAGCTGATAAACAAACTGATCAGCTCGTACTTGCCGTGATCTTGATGCGATCGCATGACGAAGGCCACGATGACAAGCTAAAGAAGAAGAAACAGAACTAGTCATCTGTCAAAATATGTATGTTTTCATCCCTTGCCAGTTGCCAGCGGTCCATTTAATCACTGGCAGAAGGATCTCACTGCTAGATATCAGAAATCCGAAGGCCTGTGGCTGGATTGTTTACTTGGGTGCGAAACTGTCCTGTTTAGACTTCAGACCCAGACAGATCTGGGGAATAATGTGCAGATCCAGGCTCCAACCTGTAACAGTGCAGTCTGATTAGGATGGCCGAACAAAACGGCACGCGATGGGTTCGACAGCACCGCTCATCACTTGTCTACCTAGTTTCTGGTGGTATACGGTGCATTGCGCAGTCACAGCCACGGAAGGCTCTTGTGAGATTGTATCCGATATGCCGCGTATTCTGACGATTATCTTCTCATATTCGTTTTTGCTGTCACAGAGTGTTAGCGGAAAGTAGCAACTTGTTGACATTTGTTTTGTGACTATGCATCTTAACTATGTAGAGGTCGGATGTCGCTCATTATGGTTTGTATCCGCTTGATGCTGCATTTTAAGATAATACTAGCAAGATGCGATGCGTTGCACGAAACATCAAGATACATTTATATGAGTAGTTTATCTTGTGAAATATAAGGATGAACGAGAGAATGTCTTATCTGCAAATGTGGGTAGGAGTGCATGTATCTTTTTGCAAAATTGTTGTGCTTTTCTTCATATCCGTCAGATATAGATCAGATGGCCTATATTGCAGGATAGCAGGCACACCATCATCACCACTCTGTTTTCTATAAGAAAATAAATAGAGAAAAGCTTCTTTTGCCGAAAAAGATAGAGGAAAATGGCAACTACTTCCATCTTGCATTGTTTGTAGCAAGTCCTCCAACTTGCATGCACGTTGCTTCACGTTCCTCTAACTTATAGCTCATTCATAAGATAGATAGCAACACAGTTCCCAAGTCCCAAACTTCCTGGAGATCCAAAGCAAAGCAACAAGCTGGAACTCTGAACTTGAGAATTAAGATAGCGCACACAGTTCCCAAGTTTCCAAGTCAAAAACGGTTGACATGTTGGAAGATTGAAACGCATGTGCAGTTTCAGTAAGATACGGCCAACGTGATATGCTTATGCTTATGGTTGCTAGAGTACACGTATATACACCAGTATATCACATAGCACTTGCTCAGGCGATACCTCAACAATAATCCCACAATTATAAACGGATAAGTACTGCATGAAGCATATCCCCTCGAAAATGACAGTTTTACCGGTTTAGGGCATATCTAATGCCGACACGCAAACCGCCCGCATTCATCCCGCTGTAGAGCAGCTGCTCCTCATTGAAGTGCGGACGCGACCTCTCATTGGCGGCGGGATTGAAGCGGCCCGCCGGTCGAGGGCACCGCCCGCGACGCGTCTCTGGTGTCCGCGCCTGTTCAATGCCAGAGACGCGTGACTCGACAGGACGGGACGGATATCTACCGTTGTTGTTGAATGCCTCGTCTGTCCGAATGCCACCATTAAGCAAGCTCGTCGGCCGAGAAACCCACTCCGGCGCTGCGCATTGACGCACCCGGACACCTCGCCTCATCGGAATCAGCTATTTCAAGGTGGCCATCACACCCGACTCTCCACATCACAACGCGAGCCGCTTTCCATCCTCCTCCCTTGCAGTGCATCCTCCATGACTGCAAGAGGCGAAGCTCTGTGGAAGAGTCTTTCCACGGAGATGAAGCACGCCATGGCCGCCCTTGCCGCCGCTTGGCAGAGTCGCCGTGCCTGGCTGATCGAGGCCGGCTTGCTGGCCAGCTCGTCCGAGGTCTCCGACGACGAGGATGACACCATGACGGAGACAAGCTCCAACGAAACCACCTCGGCTCACATGCCTCCTATGCACGCCAGATTCACCATGGAGCAGGCACGAGTGCACTACAACGCCGCCATGGCAGACACTACTAGGAAAAGGGCTATAGATGGAATGGATACTAATGGCGCACCATGTTCTGGTGCGTCATTAGTGTGGTATATACTAATGGCGCACCAGGCACATCGTGCGCCACTAGTAACAATTTTTTTCAAACATACTAATGGAGCATCCAGGCACAGTGCGTCATTACTAGTTCTAACTAGTAATGGCGCACCAGCCACAGAGTGCGCCACTACTATTTTTTATATTCTTCTTTTTTTTTGCAAAACTACTAATGGCGCACCGTGCCGTAGTGCGCCATTACTAGTTTAAACTAGTAATGGCGCACTGTTCCACCGTGCGCCATTAGTTATATATATATATAGCAAAACTACTAATGGCGCACCACGAGAAGGTGCGCCATTAGTAACCTGGGTTACTAATGGCGCATTTGGAGGTGGTGCGCCATCAGTAACCTGGGACCAACAAGATATTTTGGACAGCCACATCTACCCACTCACTTTCCCCACTTTATTCTCTCCACCTCCTCCTCCAAGCTTGTCTCGGCTGCCTCCTCCTTGTCACCTCATTTCCACCATAGATTGATCCAAATTAAGTGGTTAAATTACCTTTTTTTTGATAGGTAAGTAAGGGGGGAAGCTATCTTTATGTTGTTCTCCCTCCAACAATGTGCACATGCTCTTTTTATGGCCTAGCTAGATCTATGTATGTTC
This sequence comes from Secale cereale, assembly GCA_902687465.1. Taxonomy (NCBI): domain Eukaryota; kingdom Viridiplantae; phylum Streptophyta; class Magnoliopsida; order Poales; family Poaceae; genus Secale; species Secale cereale. The sequence goes on from LR738710.1 coordinate 757,669,233, forward strand.
GTGGTGTTGTATATGTTTGTGGTGTTGCATATATGTTTGTGTTTGCAGGTACCGGTATTTGAAATGCGATAGTTGCCAATATTTTGCCGGAATGTTGATTCATTTCCGTTTCGGCGAGAATTTTGGCACTATGCATTCTTTTTTGTCCTATTTTTAGGGAAAGTCATGCCAATTTTTTTCTTGGTTCTAAAATATCGTTTTGCTCTACCCCGCAGGCGACCATGGTCCGCACGATGACCGAAGGCATCGTGAATAGGTTTTTGAGCTCCGCGAAGGCCGAGATGCTTCAAAAGAACGAGACGAAGATAAGATGTCCGTGTCGAAGATGCAAGCTGAAGAGCCTTATTGCGGACCCGGATTCCGGGCAGGTGCGGTACCACCTGCTCTTGCGTGTTTCATGGATGGCTATCGGTGGCAAGGTGATGAAGATGACTACGAAGTCGTCCATGGGGGTCGGGCAAGAAATGAGGAAGGGCAGCAAGACAACCACCGCGGCTTGGGCGGGCGAGAAGACAAAGAATCTCCAGGACATGATCACGACGATGATGATGTACACAGTCATCATGTAGAAGATGCAGGACATGATGATGAGGAAGATGCCGGAGCAGACGACGGGCATGATCATGAAGATGAAGATGCCGGCGGAGCAGATGACGATGGACCATCGATGGGCTGGGTGCAGGACCCTCATATTCAGGAGCTGCTTCTCAAGCAGACGGATAACGCAAGAGCTACCGCCCGAGAGAAAGCCAAGCTGGATCAACTGGAGATAGACGCGGTTACTCCATTGTATGAAGGATGCAGGCCCGAGGATACCCGCCTGAAAGTAACGCTCATGGCTCTGGAGATGAAGGTAAAACAGAAAATGACCGACGCATGCTTCGACGAGAACATGTCATTCTGGCACGAACGTCTTCCCAAGGGGAACAAGTGCCCGACCATTTTCGAGGAGGCGAAGAAAATCGTGTGTCCTCTGGATTTACCGCACGTGAAATACCATGTGTGCATGAACAATTGCATCATTTATCGGGACGAGCACGCGGAGTCTACCATATGTCCGGTGTGCGGCGTCACTCGATACAAGAAGAGGAAGAAAGCTCCTCAAAAAGTGGTGTGGTACTTTCCGATCACTCCTCGTCTGCAGCGGTATTTCACGGACCCTAAGGTAGCAAAGCTCCTGCGTTGGCACGCGGATAGGGAGGAGAAGAAGCGAGAAGATGACGCAAATGATCTGGAGATAAATAAAAAAGACAAGATGCTGAGTCACCCTAAGGATGCGAGGCAGTGGCAAGCGTTGAACTTCAAAGACGCAGAATTTGGGAACGATCCAAGGAACATCGTGCTGGGCGCGAGCACCGATGGATTCAATCCGTTTGGCAGCCAGAGAAGCACACATAGCACCTGGCCTGTGTTTGTGTGGATGTACAACCTTCCCCCCTGGTTGTGCATGAAGAGGAAGTACATTCACATGAGTATGCTAATTGAAGGAGCGAAACAACCAGGGAACGACATCAATCTGTATCTGGGGCTGCTGAAAGAGGAGCTAGACACGCTGTGGAAAACGCCAGCCAATACGTGGGACGCCGCAGAGAAAGAATATTTCCCTATGAGAGCCGCACTGCTCACGACGGTGCACGACTATCTCGGTTACGGATATGTCGCAGGGCAGGTGGTCCATGGATTTTCTGGATGCGTCAGGTGCATGGATGACACAACGTATCGCCAGCTAGATAGAGATCCCTGGTCTTCGAAAACCGTGTTCATGGGACATCGAAGGTGGCTTCGCGACGATGACCTGTGGAGAAAACGCAAGGATCTGTTCGATGGTGAAACCGAACCCCGAAGACGCCCGCGTACGAGGAGCGGCGAGGAAATAGACGAGCTGTTGAAAAATTGGAAAGATTGCCCACTGTCGGGAAAGAAGCAAAAGGCGCCAGAGCCGGGAAAGAAGCGAAAGGCGCTAGAGCCGCTGCTGAAGGTATGGAAAACGAGGTCTGTTTTCTGGGACTTGCCGTACTGGAAGATCCACCGTGTGCCTCACAGCCTTGATGTCATGCATATCACGAAGAACGTGTGCGAGAGTCTGGTTGGTACCCTGCTCAACATGCCAGAGAGGACCAAAGATGGGCCGAAAGTAAGGGCAGACTTGAAATCAATGGGCATCAGGGAGGAGCTTCACGCTAGTGATGATGATGATGAGGCGAAGCAGGACACAGAAAGTCGTCGCAAAGGCAAAAAGGCCAAGAAGACCGGAAATGACTACCCTCCCGCATGCTTCACTCTAAGCCATGAGGAGATCAAGCAGTTTTTAACCTGCCTCGTAGGAGTAAAACTTCCTTACGGTTACGCGGGGAAGATAAGCAGATACCTAGACCCAGCGAAGCAGAAGTTCAGCGGGATGAAGTCTCACGACTGTCATGTGCTGATGACGCAGATACTTCTAGTTGCAATCCGTGGGATCATGGACGCGCACGTCCGTGAAACGCTATTTGGCCTATGCAACTTTTTCGACGTCATCTCTAGGAAGTCGGTTGGCGTGAGGCAACTCAAAAGGCTACAGGAAGAGATCGTGGTGATACTATGCGAGCTTGAGATGTACTTCCCGCCCGCATTCTTCGACGTTATAGTGCATCTGCTGGTCCATATCATGGAGGAGGGCCGATGTTCCTGCACAGCATGATGACGTTCGAAAGGATGAATGGTGTCATCAAAGGATACGTTCGCAACATGTCACGTCCAGAGGGAAGCATAGCCAGGGGCTTTCTGGCCGAAGAGTGCATCTCCTACTGCACGAATTATCTAGGCATCAAGAACCCCGTTGGTCTGCCCGTCAACAGGCACCTCGGCAGGCTCGCTGGATGGGGTCACCATGAGGGTCGCCACGAAATGCATGTCGACTTCGAGGGTCGACTCGCCGACTTTGAAAGAGCAAACCTAGTCGCGCTACAACACATAGACGTGGTCGATCCTTGGGTGGTAGAGCACAAAACCTTTATTGAGAAGACGTACAATGACCGAGGCCAACAAAGGACGGACGGAGGTATAATCAAAGAGCACAACTCATGTTTCACGCGTTGGTTCAATCAGAAGCTTCTATCGTACCCTTTACATGAGGATTCTTCCGCGGAAGAACAACTCATATTCGCCTTGTCACAGGGCGCCGAGCACAACCTGATGACCTATGAGGCGTACGATATCAACGGCTACACATTCTACACCGAGGACAAGGACATGAAGAGCGATGGTTATCAGAACTTCGGGGTAACGATGGAATCCTACACCGGTAACGACAAGGACAGATACTACGGAAGGATCGAGGAGATCTGGGAGCTGAGCTACGCTGGAGAGAAGGTCCCGATGTTTCGTGTCAGATGGGCCAAGAGCGTCCTAAAAGAAGACCGGTATTTCACCACCATGGTTATACCCGAAGCCAAATCCAAGACCGCGGGCGCAAACGTCACCGCGAAAAATGAGCCATGGGTACTGGCTTCCCAAGTTGACCAATGCTTCTTCATTAGCGACCCGTCATAGCCCAGTCGTGTTGTCGTGAGGAGAGGCAAAAGGAAGATCATCGGAATGGATGGAGTAGCCAATGAGCAAGACTTCGACAAGTACGGCGACCCGAAGATCGAACATGACGACGATGATGAAGTAGCAACATACACCACAAGTAGAAGCAGGACCACCCTACCTAAAGGACGTCTGTTCCACAGAAGAACTCCATTTGCGAAAAAGAAGGGCAAGAAGATTGTGAACAAATAGCTAGCTAAGATCGATTGTATTTAAATCGTAGCCTTCATTTCTCGATTGTATTTCATGGGCATTTTTTGACCTCTTAAATGTTTTTAAATTTCATGGACAGTCAATCTCGATCCCCCTCCATCTCGATCGCTATCCCACCTCGCCAGATCCGGTCCCCCTCGCCGCCAAGCACCCCCCGCTCCACCGGCCGCCGCCACCGACCCCCCGCACCCTCCCCTACTCCACCGCCGACGACGACCCACCGCACCCTCCCCCGCTCCACCGGCCGCCATC
>LR738710.1:757674616-757688087 GCA_902687465.1 Secale cereale
AAGAGGCCGCGGGTCCGCCTCCTCCACACGCGCCCCCGAAGCAGCAGGTCGTCGACCCTCTCCTCAACATCCTTTCCGTGGACTTCACTGCCTCCAATACTTCATTTGACAGGTGAGATGTTGCAACTTTTGTGCCCTTTTTTGTTCTGAATGTGCCCTCCATGTTGCAATTTTTGTGCCCTTTTTTGTTCTGAATGTGCCCTCCTGTACTTCAACACTGAACTATTCCGGCAGTTAGAACAAATCAACAATTTGTAATTGCTTTGATATGAGAACAGCGAAAAAACCATGAACCAGACAGGTTGGAAGGTTGTTTGGTTGTCTAAAAACAATGACTACTACTGTTAGAAGCCCTTTAGTTCAAAGGACAGGTATTGTTGGTGATTAACAAGTGCATAACGTAATTAAATTCGTTGATACCTGACTGTTTAGTTGAGCTTTGGAGGTCATTTTAATTTGAGATGAAACAAAGCTAATTATTTTAAGTGTTTGTTTGTTTAGTTGATGCACCTACTACCATCTTTGTCTTTGTTTTGTGAAATACTATATGTGGACAGAATAGGTGCTATGCTTTTATGATATAGATGATGACATTCTTACTGCTATTTTGGTTATTGTATTTTCTGAAATGACATGTTTCAGTTAATTATATTTTGTTGTGTGATGGCATTCCTTGTCTGTGTTGTATTTCTTGTTGCCTATACTAGATACGGACGATATGCGTTTTGTTACTATTTTTTTTCCTTAATAGAAGTATTATTTCTTTCTCATGTTAGGCAATCTTAGTGAAATTGGTCAAGAATGACTACAAGTTGGGGCATTTTTTATTTTGGGGTACACATCTAGGAAACATTCCTCTTCAAGATTAAAATTGTTAGCAAAGCAAACCCACCTCTCTTGGGCGGGGTGTCGCGGGACTGGGGAGCCGGCCCTCTGGGCGTGAACCGGATAGAAATCATTCTGATTGGGCTGCCTTCTAGAACTATACTGGTGAACAAAAGAGAATCGTGTATCAGAGATCTCATCCCTGACCAAATAGTACTACTTATATTCGACAGCAGCACAAACATCTGCATTATACTAGTAGCGTATGATATGAATATATGAAGCTTCTGTCTACATCATTGGCACGCTATTAATTAAACTCTATAAAAATGCACGCACGCATCTAAAAAACTGATGGTCTACTGTCACGTATAGCTTTTGCTCATGAAGAAAATTGCATCGAGTTATATCGTGGTCTTCTGGAGGTATTTTGATGTGGACTTGTGCTGTCTTGGTGTTAAAAGCCTAAAACCATGGGTTCATTTTGCATAGTAAAAATGGAAGAGCTGCTAACTGTTCGCAAGGATTCTTTTTAAACATAAATATGGTGTTCGCAAGGATTCTATACAACTCTACATTACATGATTTAAAACGTGGTTGCTTATATGAAGAAGATTTTGGTCAATAAAAAAAAGAACAGTCATAATTGTCAATGCGCTGGGTTTTGTTTTGTTTTATTAGATGATCAATTAATCTTTAGTTGCATCTAAAAAAAGAACTTTAGTTTGACACAGTGTCATCGGGTTGCAACTAAACATGACAAGAAAGAAGAAACTGTTGTTCAAGGTGTTAATGATCTTCTGTGAGTTTTGTATATTAACAGATTTGCTTGTTAAAATCTTGTCAAGTTTCTTTGTGACAGTTACAGTTTAGCACATTTCCAAATATATTCTCTTGATTGAAAAGCATACAAAAAAACTTGCTAAGATATTTAGCTCTCTGTGCATTTTTTAGCAGTCTTGTGCAACTGTCTGAAAGAGTGTATCACCTGAAAAGGATATTTAGCTCTCTATGCATTTATTTATTGCAGATTTGCTCACAATGCATTTCTTCTATCATAAATGTATAACTCATAAATGTTTTTTTGCACTGGAGGAGGTGAAAGCACAACCATATACAATACTTGCTAAGATCGCAAGGCTGGTGCAACTCTATATAAGTTTCACACTTGTATAGTTGTACTTGCATCTAAAAGATTTTTTGCCACTTAAATCCTAGTTGTCTCCTGAAGATTTGAACTGTACTACATCCTCTTAGTTGTCTCCGACCATCGTGTCGTGATGATTTTGCAGGTACCCCCAGAGGCCCTAGAGTTTGCTGGAATGTCGATTAACTTCCGTTCCGGCAAATTCGGGTACTCCATATGTCCTATTTTCAGCAAAGGTCATGCTGAAATTTTCCGTGAATTTTAGCATGACTTTGCTAAAAATAGGACATATGGGGTACTTGTGACTAATGCATGGGCCGGGGTATCTTAGTACTTAATTAAGTAGGATCAATTGCCCCTTTATTCTTGCTGCATTAAACCATAGGAGGTAATACAGCCAAGTGATTAGGCCCAACTTAGAATTCTCCTTCCCAGCTTAGCTTTTAGGATGCCTCGGTGTCGACAAACCATAAATTATAAAACCTTGGCTTTTAGGGAGCCTCGGTGTCGATAAAAACCCTAAATGATGAAAGCTTAGGCTTTTAGGGTGCCTCGGTGTCGAAAAACCCTAAATGATAAAAGCTTAGCTTTTAGGATGCCTCAGTGTCGACAAACCCTAAATGATGAGACCATGATCTTGTTCCTTGACAATAACCAACTTCTTGACCAAACTTTTTTCCTATTTAGAGAGAAACATGGCCCACAACGATGAGGCCGGCAGTTCTGGCGGCAAGGCATTCTGGGAGCTGTCCCAGGAGATGGAGGAACAACCTCACTTCTATGAGGACGCCGCGAAAGACACCGATCCTGACACCACGGATGGTGCCGCCGAGGATGACCCCACTGGTGGTGCCGTCGGGGATGACACCACTGATGGTGCCGCCGAGGATGCCACCACTGATGATGGCAGCGCACGCACAGATGGCAGCCAACCGAAGAGGCAACGGAAGGACCGGCGCCCGACCATGCTCCGCACCATCAAGGAGGAATTTACTGAAGTGGACTCCGACGGGAATCCAACGGCGCCCAAACAAATAGTCAAGGGGTACTCCACTACTAGGAAAAGGCCTACTAATGGCGCACCTAATTTGGCCATTAATGGCACATTAGTGGTGCGCCATTAGTGCCACGCCATTAGTACATTTTACTAATGGTGCAGCTCTTGTGCGCCATTAGTATCTGGTATACTAATGGCGCACCACAGATACGCCATTAGTGTGCACAGTAGTGTGCCATTAGGATGCCTCCCAGGGGGCCATGTATACCCAGGTGCTTTGGCATACTAATGGCGCACGCCAGCAAGATGCGCCATTAGTAACTTCGGCATAGTAATGGCGCACTGTCTAATAATGTGCCATTAGTATCCTTTGGCATACTAATGGCGCACTGTGATGTGATGCGCCATTAGTATGAATATTAGGTTTTTTTTATTTTTTTATTTTCTGTTTTTTGCACAGGTTACAAAATGTATAATTGGAATATAGACAGCACACATCGACAACAGATTCATCGAATACAATAGAAGATTAGTCTCTGAATACAATTCATCATATTAGTCTCCGAATACAATTCATCATATTAGTCTCCGAATACAATTCATCATATTAGTCTCCGAATTGAAAAGACCGAACAAAGATAGAACATTATATTACAAGTCTCGAGACCGCGAGTAGCGAGTTTGTCTTCACATTACAAGTCGATATCGATCATCTAAACTATCATCACATAGAAGAGAGCTGCGGTCATCACGATGAGCATCATCGCGATGAAACTCGTCTTCATCCGGTTCCTCCAACGCTCCCTCCCCTCTCCCGCTAGATAGCGGACGTATCTAGATTCCGCCTCGGCCTTAGTGGTGTACCCTTTGTAACTGTTACCGCTGAATCGGTGAACCTGTCTCCGACACTCCTCCCAGTCATCGTAGACTCCGGGAACCTTACCCTTGTACACGACATACGACGGCATCGCTATGCACTAGCCAAAGAAGAAAACACAAGACAGTAATTATGATGTGCTAAGGTTGTTTGCCAAGCATGGAAGAAAAACAACAACAAAAGTATAATACATATTACCAACACGTACAGTATAAGGTTGTTTGTGCTTCATCCTACATACAACTCACATAAAAAACTTCTCATTTTCACATGCTAGATGGGCCTTTGTTTGTTTTTTAATCATCTGTATGCTAGGTGGGCCTTTGTTTGTTTTTTAATCATCTAAGCATCTCTGCATTGTAGATGCTCTTACGACCATCGCGCGCTAACCACAACCATTGCTGGCGGTTCCGTTTCCCCGTGGTCGTGCGCGTGCACGTGTGTAAGAGGAGGGGAACGGGCACCGGCCGCATCGCCCACCCCATTTCCCCCAAATCGCCTCCCTCCCCCTCCTCTCTCCTCTGCCTCATCGTCTCCCTCACCGGCCACCCCACCAGCTCGCTCACCACCACCGCCTCCCTCTCTCCTCCTGCTTGCTGCTCGGATGGAGCAAGGCCGTGGCGAAGCTGCCATGATAGAAGGAGGTGCTACATCCCCACGCGCCGTGGAGGAGAAGAAGGTGGCCGTGGCAGCCTCCGCCGTGCCGGAGCTTGGCGTGACGGCGTCCAGCGGCCCATCTCATGGACCTACAGAGGCCGGCGGCGAGCACGTGGACCTGCAGGTAATCCTTGCCAGCAGTCCCCTCCGTTTCTAGTTACCCCCATTAAGTAGTAGATTTAGATGTTTGATTGATTGATTTATAGTGAAAGGTTAAGTTTGGTGTGATTGATCTACTAGTTAGGGTTTTTGAGTTAGATGTTTAGTTGGGGGTTTTTGGTATTGGATTCAATTATAGCCACTGATATGTGGAATCTATGATTGAATTAATCATCTAGTGGATGTAGTGTGGTTAGGGTTTTTTGTATTGGATTAATTTATAGGCAGTTATATGTAGAATCTGTGATTGAATCATCCAGTGGATGTAGTGGTTAGGGTTTTCTAATTAGATGTTTAGTTAGGTTATTTATATTAGAATCTGGATTGTCGCATGTGCTCAGATTATGGTATGTGTTGTATATGTTGTTAGATTTGTTGTGCATATTCCCTCAATTAATTGTTAGATTATGTTATGTGCTGTGTTATATGTGGTTAGTAGTATAATTGAATTAATTACTTATATTGCAGAATGAGGAAGTTGTTGGCAACAAGAGGAAGCTGGACATTGCTGGGTTCAACGACCCGTCTGATTCTGACGACGACGAGGAGGTAACCCCAAGCTGTTTTTTGGCCCTGTTTTGATGCATAGGTTAGAGCTAGTTTGGGGTACTCACCATGGATCTCCTCAAGGTCTACTACATCTAGCGTACCAGTTCAATGTCGTAGCTGCTACTTTGTGTTTTGGTAATAATCATGTTCTGTGTTCCCATTTATCTAGGACTGGGAGCATCGACCAGGCACAATTTGCTTGATGTTATTATGTTATTATGTGAACTTCTGCCTGTGATTTGAGTTCAGTTTGGTTAGATTTACCTGTGGTCTATTTCTGTTTAATTAATTCCTGGACGTTCGTGGCTAGCTATTTGATGTTTGTTAATTAAAATTCCAATAGATGGCAGTTATCTGATGTTTGTTTGTTCATTATATTCCAGTAAATGGCAATTATCTGATGTTTGTTAATTTCATTACTCTAAATGGGAAGTATGTATTTATGCAAATCATTTGTATGTGCAGTACAACTCTGGAGATGAGGTGGAAGAGTGGAACCACAAGTCCTTCATTGAGAAGGAAGCCAACAAGATTAGGGAGAAGGGGAAGGCGGCGTACTACAAGTGGGGCAAGTTCAGGCGCCCATACTGCACCACTAAGCCAATTCCCAAGGATGGGATGTATGAGCACCTTATGTCGCATGCACGCGGTTTGCAGACGAGTGGGAGGGACCTGAAGATCAGGGCGGAGCATGCAGCCCTCCTAAAGGCTATGAGTCCCATGTAGTCACCCTCTATGAAGTTGATGATGTTTAACTTTTGCGCTAGCTAGTATGGTTGTGAACTGTGAAGTGTTTGTGATCAAACTGTTAAGTAGAATGGCAGGTTCTTAAGTACTATGGCAGACTTAATTAAACCCCATCTAGTATGTCTCCGGCATCCATATGTTTAATTTTCCTAGTATGTCTCTGAAGTATATCAACTGTCTAGATGCCGGCAGACTCTTAAGTACCCCATATGTCCTATTTTTAGAAAAGTCATGCTAAAATTCACGGAAAATTTCAGCATGACCTTTGCTGAAAATAGGACATATGGAGTACCCGAATTTGCCGAAACGGAAGTTAATCAACATTCCAGCAACACTGTCCATCAACTTTTCACTGAATGAATGTGTATTGTGACGATAAATGGAACAACCGTAGATATTATTATTTTCAGTGCAATGTCCTAAATTTCAAAACGAGGATTATCTACCCGTCCTTAACCTACTAACTTGGTTCTCCAGAGTACTTAACAGTTAAACATAATGTCCAAATTAGACTGCCAAACCACCAATACTTGAACAAGTATGAGCATCAAATCGAAGTTGCAAAAGTGCATCATTCAGGCACGAGCAGATTTGACATGAACAAGCACAAGAAAATAAAACTATATGCATCATACATGTACTAGCTAATAAAATTGAGATGGAGCTCACCAACGACTTGCAGCCGACGAGGTCGAGGAGGACGCGAGGTGATGCTGGAGAGGCGGTGACGAATCAGCCGCTACCGGAGCCTGAGATGGGAGGCCGTGACGAACACACTGCAGCGCGGATCTTAGCACTCCATGAGCTCCGATCTAGTCGGCTTCAAACTGGACCATCGATGATTCGGCGGCACAGCGGGCACAGTGGGCACGAGCCAGCGGGCACAACTGGAACATCACCTCCGGTATGCGTACTCACCCAGTTTGCAGCCGACAGAAGCTTGGAGGAGAATCTAGGTGGAGAGAATGAAGGGAAAGTGAGTGGGTAGGTGTGGCTGTCCAAAATATCTAGCTGTCCTACTTTACTAATGGCGCACCAGCCATCCATGCGCCATTAGTAATCAACGTTACTAATGGCGCATTGATGGCTGATGCGCCATTAGTAGTTTTGCAACAAAAAGAATAAAAAATATAATAAAAAGGAGCATTAATGGCGCACTTTACTGCCGGTGCGCCATTACTAGTTACAACTAGTAATGGCGCACTTTGTCTGGATGCGCCATTAGTATGTTTGGACAGGCGCACTAGTTCAAAAAAAAATCTTTTTGATACTAATGGCGCACCCTGGGCCAGGTGCGCCATTAGTAGTTTGAACTTTAATGGCGTATCAGATGTTGGTGCGCCATTATTATATACTAATGGCGCACTGCTTGTATGGTGCGCCATTAGTATCAATTCCATCTATAGCCCTTTTCCTAGTAGTGCTCGCTTCAGCTCGGGTGCATTCTCCGGAGCACCGTCTCAATCAACACCGAGAACCTAAGGCATAAGGACCGAGGGAATTTGCGCAACCTCCTCTTCACGAAGCTGCACGAACGATACAAGTTCCCCGCTGAATTTGAAAACACACGCCTCACAGGGAATAAAGTGAACAATGCCGCCCTCATGAGGATGAGCACGGCCCTGTCTACTTGGAGAAGCTCGGTGAAGAGAATGATTGACAAAGGTTTTACTTATGAGAAGATCAAGGAGAAAAATCCTTCGATCACCGAAGATGACTACAACGAGTTCAAGATCAAGTGCGAGAGCACCGCAACCTTCGAATCAAGTCAGTGGGGGAAAGAAATGCGGGAGTTGAACTTAGGGGAACACACACTTGGTCCCGGCGGTTACAGAGTGGCGGAGCCTATATGGGACAAGGAGGACGCGGAGCGTGCCGAGCAAGGCCTACCGCCCCTCTTCGATAAATACGGTGACAAGCAGACCAGGAACTTTGTCAGGGCCCGGTACAAGAAGGACCCGAAAACAAAGGAGCTTACCATGGATCCGAAGACCAGGGTGCTTGAGCTTGTTCTGGTAAGGAATACACCCCCGCGTAATTAGCTCCATATGATTGCATTCTAATTAATGAAGCCAAATTTCTAAATGGTTCACATTCCTTCCGCAGGGGACTGAAAGCAGTAGCGCGGGGTCAACTCAGAGCACCCCTTGGGACACCACTCTAAATAGGGCGTTGAATGTAATGAAAAAAAAAGGATAAGCTCAGTAAGCCGTCGTCAGCTGGTCATGTGGCCGACAAAGGCTTGTCCACAAAATGGTCGTTATACTATAATGCTGGTGGGCGAAAGGAGAAAAAGACCAGCTCGGAAAGCCAGTCGCGCGAGGTTCAAGAACTCAAGGCACAAGTGGCGCGGATTCCGGAGATTGTCCAAGAGAAAGTGCAACAACAACTGAGATCGACGCTCACCGGCATTATGCCTACCTTGATTCAGGGGCTAACGACGTGGATTGCGGGCAGCCAATAGGGGCCGCCCCCGATTCCCAGCTTCACGGCCAGCAACTCGCAGAACGCGCAGGCGGGGCCATTGGTGTCTCCGGCGGAGGTCCGACGCCGGCACGGGCATTGGAGCTTAATGCACCCGGGTGTACGCCGGCCGGCACCTCTGCAGCAAGCGGCCCCTCCGTCAATTGCACGCCCGCCGTTGGCGGTGCCTCGACATTAGCCGAGCTCGACGCCATCATCACGGTAACTAATTAAGCCTCTCGGTCGAGGACTTCATCTCCTTGCCTTTGACTGGGCATCCCTGACGCCCTACATGTTTTCGCAGGGCACCGCCGACGTTCCGTGCACTCTCCTGCACTTCATGAACAACGAGTTGGTCGATGTCGCCAAGGACAAAATCGTTCAACCAGGCAACCCCGTGTTCCACGGTACTCCGATGCCACCCACCTTGTATAGGGTTCAACCGGTTCGGGTGCTGCCAGGCTGCGACGAGTTGTTACCTCCGATTACACCCGTCGGGGCCGACGAAGATGATATGATGACCCTCAGCGCCTGCCTAAGCTGGCCCCTGCTTTGGCCGAAGAGTCAGATTCGTTTGGGGGCAGGGTACACCACCCCAAAGACAACACCGCCAGTCGTGCCGGCGCCAAGCCATGGCAAGACCGTCGCAACGGTGCCGGACATCCTTATGGCACTGGATCCGAACATGCATATGGCACAGGATCTGAACGACGACGACGACAACAACGAAGATACATTTTCCAACGTCGATAAGTACTTTGCCGATCATGGGTACGATGGCGAATTCATGGGGCCTCCTTCTCAAGAACCCAACCCTACAAAAGACGTGCGCGATCTAGCTGGTACCGCGGAGAAACCAGGTTGCAACAGGCGTCGTCTGGCGTTCAGTTCTCAGGAGACGCCTCCAGCTGCCGACTTCACCGAGCCTCAGATAGCCGAGGTGCAAAATATGATCAGCCCCAACACACTCAAGAAGGCGGTCTGTGAGCAGAACTCGGTCCCATTACAGGAGAAGAAGAAGGCACGGAAAAGAAAGAGTAACAAGGGTGCGAGCCAGCCGGCACCGAGTACGATCCGTGCTCAGGACGGGCCACCTTCACCTAAGGATATAATGAGGAGGGTGCATGTGGCGGGTAGGCCGATGCTACCGACTAATATGCTCAATGCTGCAACCGGTGCTATGTGGAGTCTACATGACAGTGTTCTTTCTTTGGAGAAGCGGCGTCTCAGAGAGAAGGATGTGGCATACCCGGTTTTCGCGGCCAAGGTGCCAGAGGGCAAGGGCTTTGTGGATAACTCCATAGGGGGTACGATCGTCCTGCGGTTTGATGACAACTTCGCTATGTTTAACCTTCATCCGCTGCACTACACCTTTGTTCGGCTATTTTCGCTGAGTATGGAGATGCGGATCATTAGAGACAAGACCCCGGACATCGTGATAGTCGACCCCTTCTACATGCGTGCCAAGATCTTGGACAGCGCTGGGGACCGGCAAGTCGCGAGCTCTTACCTCGAAGGCGTCATTCTGGCAAACCGAGATAAGGATAACTTCCTCGTGCCTTACTTTCCCGAATAAGTCGTCCCCTCAACCGCCCGTAACATATGATTTCTTAGATTTCGATCGTTTTTCTTTTAACATTCCGTGTTTTGTGCAGTGACACACATTGCACACTCATCCTCCTAAGCCCGAAATATTCCATGGCCACGTATTTCGACTCGGACCGTCAGTCGAAGGTACACTACACAAATGTCAAGAAAGTTCTTGATGATGTTCTCCCCGGCTATGCCAAATCTGGAGGCACCTTCACCAGAACAGTTCGTAAGTACGGCAAGCACGTGTTCGCCCACAATACGATGTTCTGCTGTGTCAAGCAGCCGCCTGGCGGTCAGAAGGGTGCCTACTACGCCATCCATCACATGCGGGCGATCGTACGGGACCATCATCACCTTCTCCTACCAGATAAACTCAAAGATTGGGCCGCGAGCGTGTCGGCAATCCAGGACGCGGACATCAGACAAGAATTCTTTCGCATCTAGTCGGAGTTTGCGGAAATCATCCATCAAGATGTCCTTCGTACCTCGGGGCAGTTCTACCTCAGAAATCAACCGTCCAACAGTGACATAGACACAATCTACAAATGCAGGCTGACAACGCCCGCGATTTCATGACTCCCACGATAGACGGCGGCTTCATCCATGCTCCGGTCCCTTGAGTTGAGTCGAAAGTAGTGATGTTGTGTCTAGTTCTGAAACATCGATTGGCTCATGTTGTAATTAAACTTTAATGAACTTGTAGTATGTCTCTTTGGTTTCGACAGTCGTTCAACTTAGATGTAATCGATGTTATTAATGTCTTGCTTTTCTCTTCCGATCGTTTTGTTGCATACTTATATATTGCTTATGTATTGTCTGTGAATTGGTACTAACGTTTCGTTTGGCTAGTGCATAGCGATGCCGTCGTATGTCGTGTACAAGGGTAAGGTTCTCGAAGTCTACGACGACTGGAAGGAGTGTCGGAGACAGGTTCACCGTTTCAGCGGTAACAGTTACAAAGGGTACACCACTAGGGCGGAGGCGGAATTTAGATACGCGCGCTATCTAGCGGGAGAGGGGAGGGAGCGTTGGAGGAACCGGATGAAGACGAGTTTCATCGCGATGATGCTCATCGTGATGACCGCAACTCTCTTCTATGTGATGGTAGTTTAGATGATCGATATCGACTTGTAATGTGAAGACAAACTCGCTACTCGCGGTCTCGAGACTTGTAATATAATGTTCTATCTTTGTTCGGTCTTTTGAATTCGGAGACTAATATGATGAATTGTATTCAGAGACTAATATGATGAATTGTATTCAGAGACTAATCTTCTATTGTACTCGATGAATCTGCTGTTGCTGTGTGCTGCTGTCTATATTCTGTCCAATAATACATTTTGTAACCTGTGCAAAAATCAGAAAAGTAA
Source organism: Secale cereale (assembly GCA_902687465.1). NCBI lineage: Eukaryota > Viridiplantae > Streptophyta > Magnoliopsida > Poales > Poaceae > Secale > Secale cereale. The sequence continues at coordinate 757,686,001 of LR738710.1, forward strand.
AAAAATAATAAAAAAACATAATATTCATACTAATGGCGCATCACACCACAGTGCACCATTAGTATGCCAAAGGATACTAATGGCGTATCACCCCACGGTGCGCCATTAGTATGCCAAAGTTACTAATGACGCATCACACAAGAGTGCGCCATTAGTATGCCAAAGCACCTGGGTATATATGACCCCCTGGGAGGCATACTAATGGCGGTCATACTAATGGCGCACAGTGGCCTATACTAATGACGCACATGTGGTGCGACATTAGTATACGAGATACTAATGGCGCATCAGTGGTGCGCCATTAGTAAAAAATACTAATGGCGTGGTACTAATGACGCACCAGTAATGCGCCATTAGTAGGCAAAACTGGTGCGCCATTAGTAGGCCTTTTCCTAGTAGTGGGAGGTGCAGCCTACGTCGGTGTTCTAGCAGGCGCAGGAGGAACAGCGGTACAACCTGTTCCTCCTGGAGCAACACTGGCTCGCGGAGGGACATATCTACGGTGAACGCGCGAGCGAGGAGGCCGTGGCGAGCCCCAACTTCGTCCCGGGGCAGCATGCCATCTATGATGTCGTCTGCGCTCAAGCCGTCGCTCGCCAGAAAGCGGCAGCCGCGGAGGCACAGTTGCAGGTGATCGCGGAGGAGAACAACGCCAGTTGCGCCTCCTACGCGTCGTCGACGAACTATTAGGCGGCCCGGTGGGACGACGACAACGCCGGCGCCACCATTTTCATCGTGGACCTCACGTCCACCGGCGATGGACAGGCCGCGGACTCCTCCGGGGATGAGTAGGCCACAGGAGGCGGCAGGGCCTGGTGTCCCGTGTGGGCTGGTCCGTCTCCCATGTTCTGCTCTTCTTCGCTAGAGATTGTACCTTCACTTCACATGTTTTATCGCCGGTGCTCACGGAGATGGCGGATTGAGGAGGATCCAGGCTAGGACGCCGGGCGCTGCCACTAAGTTTAGGGTCGGGTCTTTTTTTCTAAATGTTCAAGATGTAATGAAAATCCAAGGTGTTTACATGAATTTTGTACGATTTATATGATAATCCGTCGTGTTTTCGCCTGGTTGTTTCTGCGGCTTGCCGTTGAAGATGCGCTCAGGACCCTTTACTGTCAGGACGCATCCTCCTCTAGTGATTTTTTGAACAATATTCTCGACTTATTTTTTGTTTGCTTAGGCACGTAGCTAGATATGCTGTCGCCTTGACCGAGGGGCAACGGTAGGACCGAGGCAGTGGTCCGGTCAAGGTGTCAAAGGTCAGCTCCTCCGATCCATGCGTGCGCCATGCGTAGAGGTAGAGCGATGCTACTACTCAACGTATATCTCCGCATGTAGTAGTGCACACGCGCTCTGCGTCACGGCGCACGGCACGATCGGCCAACACACTCATGTGCGCCGTTGAGTCCGATCCCGTGCAGCTGCACGTGCGGGCCAAAGCGGAGGATGGAATGCGCGATGATGCCCCATGGTGGCCGGAATCGTGCCGCGAAGCAGAAAGCGCCTCTCTCTTCGCATCCAAGTTGCTTCGCCGGCGTTACATAGGACGTGTCCACGAACATCGATGGAGGTTTTCGTCTTGACCGGACTCGACGAGTGGAGATTAAGCTTTTGACTGTAGGAGTTTCGGATGTGCGGCCTTCTTGCGCTCGCGTGGCGTGGTATCCATGTGATAGTGCCATGATACGCATGTCGTCCCATTGACTATTACTACTGGCTGGTCTGGGGATGGCATGCTTGTTGGGTCCGTGAGATGGTTCGTCCAAGCACTTATACCTTGAATTTTGTGTTTTTAGACAAATAATGAAGCCTCTGTGGAGTACGAAGGAAAATAGACCTGTTTACAAAAAAAAAATACGAATGAAAATAGATGCCGTTCCTAGATGCCTTTTCTCTTTTTACGGGAAGGCCTAAGCTTTTTATTGCTCGGTAATCTTCATTGGAATACAAAACGGGTCATGCGGGGCACCAAGGCACAAATGGCGACCCTTGATCAAGCGAAACTGAGTACTTAGCCAAACTATGAGCTTTCAAGTTGTTCTCGCGGCCTTCAAAAGTAACCTAGCAACAAATGGGGGAGGGGGGGG
>LR738710.1:757690203-757735179 GCA_902687465.1 Secale cereale
CCCCCCCCCTTTTTTTCTTGTTCAGTTATTTGTTTCTTCTCCGGGTTTTCTGTTTTTCTATCTTTATTTTTTCACTGGGTTTTCCTTGTATTATTCACGGTTTTATTTGGTTTTTTGTTTCTATGGTTTTTCATTGGTTTTCTTCGTTGCTTTCTCGGTTTCACCCGTTTTCTTGTTTTCTTTATTTTTATTTGTTTCTTTCTCAATTTTCATTGGGTTTTCTTCGTTTCTTTATTTTTTTTATCGACTTTCAATGGTTTCTTTTTTGTTCAGCACATGTTAAATTTTTTCAGTACAGATTAAACATTATTGTTATACATCAGAAACATTTTTATATACATGTTTTATATTTTTAGAATGAGTGGTTTGAAACTTATTTGTCTATGTCTACTTTTTTCCGTACATAGTGTACATTTTTAAAATATATTCAATATATTTTCTTACACACGTTTAGGATCTTTCAAATACAAGGGTGGCATTTGTTAAATACATGATCAACATTTTTGCTATATACTTTTAACACATTTTCCAAAGGTCGATTAACATTTTTCAAGTACAAGATTACTTTTTCTGAATACATGGTCAAAATAATTTACATACAAATTTAACATTTTTCAAATGGTTGATTATCATTTTTCAAATACAAATTAACATTGTCAACATTTTGTATACACACATTTAACATTTTCAAATGACTGATTACACTTTTCAAATACTTGTTAGCCTTTTTTTTAAATGCTTGGTTTTGTAAATACATGATCAGCGTTCTTCACACACCTTGATAGTTTTTTGTACACATTTTTCGTATACATGAGAAGTATTTCCTCTATGCATATTTAACATTTTTAAAACACTTGGTTAACATTTTCTTCAAATTTCTGTATGTAAATTGATTTTTGTAATAATCTTATTTAGAATATTTGGAAGTGTAAACAAAAGTTAAAATCAAAAATAAAAACAAAAACAAGGTTGTAGGACTGCCCATCTGCCTCCCTTTAGGCGAGGGCACCCTGTGTCTCACGTTAAGTGACACGAGAGCTCCTTTACGCCGCTCGAGTTCGTCCTACAGACGTGTCTACGCTGAAGTGACGCGCAAACGGGACACCCTAATAAGCAGGCTTGAGTGAAATACGAAAAATTAAAGTACACGAGTGGGAATCAAAATCCCGACCTCACTCTGGATTCTCGCGAGGCTAGCCACCTGACCCAGCGACTAAGGGCATGTACAATGGTTGCTAAGATAGTCTTATTTTAAATTTTGCATGTAAATTAGAGATGACAAAAAAACAAGTCTACAATGGATCATCTCTTAGTCTTATCTTCAATAATTAGTTATTCCTAAAAACATGGTGAGACAAATTGTGCTAAGCTATCATCTCTTGTCTTTGCTTAAATAAGCTAAGACAAGCCTTCTCTTATGATTTCTCTCTCCTCCACCTCATCATCTATCTTACGTGGCATCCTTAAGCTAGAACCATTGTACATGCCCTAAGGACAGCTAAAACCCAGCGCCAAGCTTAAAGTATGAAACATGGCAGCATATCATTTTTTTTTCAGATCTTGACGGGCGGCGTCCTTGACGCCGTGACCTTCCTGAAGGCGTCGCCTTGAGGGCTGAGTGGTGGTGGGCACTGTGTGGGTCCTTGACGATGGCTGGTGATGAGCACTGCTTCGGGAGAAACCCTAGGATCTGGTTCTTCAGATCGGACGATGGCGGTATTGCGGTGCCGTTTCTCTCTGGGGAGCATCGTTTGTGGAGCAGCGCTAGAAGACACAGGCAGGAGGTGGAGCGGCTTTATCTTGCACGGAGCTTCGATGGAGTTGTCAAGTCATGACTGGCCGACAGGTGCTACGCTGAGTCATGCCTGGTTGGCAGGTGCTACACACGACAGCTCTTTCAGAGTCTTCGCGTCCGGACGGACGAGCGCAAGGCGGTGGCGCCATTGGGCGTCGTGGTGGCGTCGATTGATGTTTTGGACTAGCAAGGAGGATATGGATTTATTTCCTGAAGATGGGTCAGTGGTCCGATGAAGATGGCGGCTTCTAAAACGTGTGCAAGTGGCGTGCGTTTTAGGTCTGCTGCACCAGTTGTTAGTCCTGATACGTTATGTGGATGGATCGGCGACGACACTGATTGTAGATATGGGGAGTGAGAGCACTCCTCATTATCGAATTTGTAGGTGTGAGTGGTGGCTTCGGGTGATTTGATGCATGTTTCTTGTCAGACCTTTGTGGAATAATTAATAAAGATGACTGCATGCATCAATTGATGCAGAGGCCGGGGGCCCAACCTCCATTTCTAAAAAAAAAATCAATTTTTTTCAACATTTTTATCATATATGTTTAATAAATTTTAAAATACAGTGAAATTTTCCGTAAAAAACATTAAAAAAAATTCAAATACAAAACAAACTTTTTGTAGCATATGCTGATCAATTCCTTAATATACGAGGAACAAATTTTAAATGCACAATGGACATTTTGTTATATGCATTGAACAATATCATAATACGCGATGAACATTTTTAAAATGCAGGGTGAGCTGTTTCATAATATACGATGAATATTTTCTTAATATGATGAAGATTTCTGTAATATGCAGTGAACCTTCTATATACTCCCTCCGTTCCAAATTACTCGTCGTGGTTTTAGTTTAAACTAAAACCACGACGAGTAATTTGGAATGGAGGGAGTAATACGGAATAAAGAGAAGAAAACGGAAAATAAAAAGAGAAAGATAAACGAAAAACATGGAAGGAAAAAAGATACCAAAACAGAACAAAACAACTGAAAACCGGACAGAATAGTAGAGGCAAAAAAACCACAGAAGAAAAGGAAAAAAAACGCAGGAAACAGCGAAGGAAACAACTGAAAACCGGACAGAATAGTTTTAAGATAATACACGAAATTCGTACGTGGGCTGGCCTAAGTGCTGACTCGCTTTAGCAAAGCCGCAGCTCCTTGTCGCACACGCGCGTAAAATAGGATCCGCCAAACGAGAGATATAGGGCCGCCCCTCTGTTTGGGGCTCCCGATTCGTGCTTTCTTCCTGCACTGGTTTTCGTTATGTTCCAGAACCTTCCCTGAACCCTTTTTTTATTTTTATTTTATTTTTTATTATGGTTTTATATTGTTTTTGTTTTCATGTTTATTTTCCTTTTTGCTGTTTTCTCTTCATTTGTTTTACTTTCGCTTCCTTTATCATTTCATTTTTTCATTTTTCATTTTAACATCTTCTCAAATTTTTTAAAAACATAGAAATCGTTATTTTTTTCTAAATTCAAAAAATATTTCAAATTTAAATTTATTAGAAGAAAACATGCACATTTGTTTCGAATTCGTGAACATATTTTGAAATTGTGAAAATAATATGGAATTTGTGATTGGTTTTGTACATCCATGTTTTTTTGACGACGTTTTAAATGCATGAACATTCTTGGAATTTTACAAGCATTATTTGAATCAGTAAAAAAAATGAAGCGATGAACTTTAGGAAATATATGGGAACGATTTTTATAAAGTAGTGAATATTTTTTGAACTCCGTGCATTTTCTAAAAGTCCATGTTTTTTTAAACATGGTTTATTTTATTTCATGAACATTTTTTGAATTCACGGATTTAAAAAATGTCATAAATATATGTTGATAACCTTAATAACAAACAAAGAAGACGAAAAGGTGTTCAACTGATGCAGACATAATCAGAAATAAAAAAATGTACACATTAACTAAATTAGTTTTTGCTAACATATAAAGAGAAGGGGAAAAGAAAAAAATGCGTGCATAAAGGAACACATGGTTACTGGGCCGGCCGACTGCATAAGTGTGTTGAACTGAAGCAACCTTAATAATGTAAGAAACAAAGAAGGGCAAAAAAACATTGCTGCTGCCCAGGATCGAACTGGAGACCTTCAGTGTGTAAGACTGACGTGATAACCACTACACCACAGCAGCTCTATTGGTGACAATTAAACTACAAGCTAGATGTACAAGTAACAGACGACTCTACATTGGCCCACCGCATGCGATCTACTAGCTAGATAATCGTTTCCCTCGGCACAGGTAATGACGCGAAGTCATCTTAGTTTTTTTTTTCCCACAATAGAGAATAATGGCAGAATATGAAATTACAAGAACTTTGTTACCTCAAAAAAAAAAAAATACAATCAATTTCGCAATCTATCTATCCACTGGCGAGTTGTTGTGAATAGAGTTCCTTGTCACATCTACGCCCGTCTTACTGGAGTAACATCTCACAAACTCGACAATTTTTAGAACCAGCACCCGAAAAGTCGTTGATATATACTCCCTCCGTCCCATAATATAAGACGTTTTTTGTCACTAGTATAATGTTAAAAAACATCTTACATTATGGAACGGAGGGAGTAGTTTCCTTTCACCCAGATAAGGGTAGGCAAAAGAGGGGTTTTCATCTAGTCACTCGGATAAACACAACAACACGGATATATAAATTCTTTCCTCATAAGACACGGGTAACCACGACCTGGTTTGGTCACCATTTTAGAGACGTTGCCACAGTGGAGAGCCAGAAGATAATCCCAACTTCAACCAGACAATAGGGAGTGCACAAACCTCACAAGTTCAACGACAGACATATCTAGCCAAGATTCATTAGATAGAGATGGAACATGAGAACAGAAACACTCTGCAACGCCACCCCCTTCGTAGGAGCTGAGGCCGTCATGGAATACGCTAATCACCCGAACCAAATTCCTGATGATCGACACCATCCTCTGACTTGTCGGAGCCACTCCGAGGAAGGGCACCAAAATGGGGAAAGTCGAGGAACCATTATTCACAAGACCATCACTGCCCCGGCTTCAACATGGACGAAGAATTTGAAGAGCCTAATAGGACATTGACCAAACACATAGACCCATAGATACCCCACTATCACACCGCCATAGTAGCCGACAGAGAGCAGGAGAACCCGCATCGATGTCGTCGAGTCGAGGGGAAGTGTTGATCGCCTCCTAGTCGTCTCCTCTTCGCAAGCTTGATGAGTTTCGCGAAGGATTGGGGGGACGCAGTAAGCAATAAAGGTGAGCACATATGTGTTGTATACAAAATTTTACATAGATATAGACAGCTTGATGAGTTTCATGAAGGATTATTCCATACTGGTAGTCTTTTTTTTTTGTATAATCACTCTCATCTCGAGGGGAGAGGATTATGAGATTATAAAAAAATTAGCAGCATCTCCCTTATGAATGATAGTTTAAAATGATGACTAAGTGTACGGCCAATAAACTATGTGAGGTCACATATGAGATTACAGATAATATTTACACTGCCTTTATGAAGAATACTCCCTCCCTTCTGGTTTAAATGACCTATCTAAAAAATCACAAATTTCCTATTTGTAAGGCTCATTGTCCTATCAATACGCAAATATAGCTATGCCCACATTAAATTATGGCACATTTTGGTTCTCAACGTAGAATCAACGAATGCATGAAGGAGAAAAGGGGCCATGTATTGATCATTAGATTGTTGGCTAGCAGTTTAGTATATGTTCCTTGTTTGAAGTGATTTGTAAGACGAGCCCAATAAACTGTAATTGAGGGAATAGATACATTAGGGGAGGAGTGTTTATTCTTCATGAAGTGCTTCATGAGATACATACACAAAAAATATTTGGGTTCTTTTCAAGTTGACTTGTAAATGCCTATCAAAATGTTATTTGGGATTCACTTTACAACATCATGCTTGAAAATGGGTTTTCTCACACTTGGAATGGTTAGGTAGTATTATCACACGTCGAATTAACCAAAATTGAATGAATTATTAGGTCCACATTTCAGTACTCATATGGGGGTCATGTCAGGTTGTCTGTGACGTCGGTGTCATGATTATAGGCGGGCTAGTCTGAATATGCACATGCCACTGTTTTTCTCCTAGAAACTTAAAAGGAGGGGGGGAGTTAGAAACTTGAAATACATTATATGTATTTTCGAAAAAAAAATCCAGGTCTAAAAATAAATATCTTGTAAAGTGAAGTATCTTGGCTTGGTGAATGCGTTAATGGTGTGTACATGTATCAAGAGTTTTTCTTGCCATTCTGATGTTTTACCTTTGAAAACCTTGATATAACTATTGACAGAACACAAATCCTGAATAATTGAAAATTGTAGAAGAAAAATATGGAGAAAAGGAAGTTGTGTTAGCAAAGAAAAATATTTCCATTGGGGAGGTATGTTTTACTCTACTCCTTCACTATCATAATCCCTTTTATGTCATGTTCTTCTATAGGTTAACGTGTGTGAGAAATAGCCTAGACTTTTATACATTGAACCTCTTATATTAGGAGGACAAGGGCAAGGAAATGACACCCATAGCATGTACCCGTAAGATCTTGAGGTTGGGGGTTATGGGCTTTGACCTATGAATATTTGTTAAATATGCACAAATGGTTTTGGAGATTGGCAAGCAAGGATGAGATATGCCAACAAGTTCCAAAGTAAAATATCCTCCTAGTGATAATATGGTTTAATGAAAATCAAACACATGTTTTATCATCTCTACAAAATAAATGTTGGGTCATGACTTGAAACCAGATTGTGGAAGGACCAATGGCATGGAGAAGAAAGTTTAATGGTTGAACTTGCAACGTTATATAACTTGACTCCAACAAGAACATGGATGTCTATAAAGTTATTCAGTCTGGATAATCATGCTTGTAACCGCATCGTTGTTGTGGGGGTGATTTTTATATTGAGTAGAATAATATTCTTTCAATCTATCATAGTACAGAAATGAGTAATGATAGTTTGACCAATGGATTTAGCTTGTGGGTGGTAACGGATTTATGGATAAGGCCACATACAATTCCGTCCAAACTAGACAACACTGGAAGGTTTTTAAATAGTGGTGGAAATTGAAATTCATCCTCAAGATCAAAGTTTTCTTCCGGTTATTGATATGTGGGAGAGTTCTAACAAAACAAAGGTAAAGAGATGTGAAAATTTTCTTCCGGATATTGATATGTGGGAGAGTTCTAACAAAAGAAACCTAAAGAGATGTTGGATTACTGAATAACAATGCATGTGTTTTTGCATGACATGAAAGTGTTGATCACCTCCTGCTTGGTTACCCTTAAAGGAAATATGCCCTAGAGGCAATAATAAAGTTATTATTTATTTCCTTATATCATGATAAATGTTTATTATTCATGCTAGAATTGTATTAACCGGAAACTTAGTACATGTGTGAATACATAGACAAAACAGAGTGTCCCTAGTATGCCTCTACTAGACTAGCTCATTGATCAAAGATGGTTATGTTTCCTAGCCATATACATGAGTTGTCATTTGATCAATGGGATCACATCATTAGGAGAATGATGTGATGGACAAGACCCATCCGTTAGCTTAGCACTATGATCGTTTAGTTTTACTGCTATTGCTTTTTTCATGACTTATACATGTTCCTATGATTATGAGATTATGCTACTCCCGAATACCGGAGGAACACCTTGTGTGCTATCAAACGTCACAACGTAACTGGGTGATTATAAAGATGCTCTACAGGTGTGTCCGAAGGTGTTTGTGGTGTTGGCATAGATTAAGAATAGGATTTGTCACTCCGAGTGTCGGAGAGGTATCTCTGGGCCCTCTTGGTAATACACATCATAATAAGCCTTGCAAGCAAATGACTAATGATTTAGTCACGAGATGATGTATTACGGAACGAGTAAAGAGACTTGCCGGTAACGAGATTAACTAGGTATGGTGATACCGATGATCGAATCTCGGACAAGTAACATACCGATGACAAAAGGAACAACGTATGTTGTTATGCGGTTTGACCGATAAAGATCTTCGTAGAATATGTAGGAGCCAATATGAGCATCTAGGTTCCGCTATTGGTTATTGACCGGAGATGAGTCTCGGTCATGTCTACATAGTTCTCGAACCCGTAGGGTCCGCACGCTTAATGTTTGATGACGATCGGTATTATGAGTTTATGTGTTTTGATGTACCGAAGGTAGTTCGGAGTCCCGGATGAGGTCGGGGACATGACGATGAGTCTCGAAATGGTCGAGACGTAAAGATCGATATATTGTACGACTATATTCGTACATCGGAAAGGTTCCGAGTGATTCGGGTATTTTTCGGAGTACCGGAGAGTTATAGGAATTCGCCGGGGAGTATATGGGCCTTATTGGGCTTTAGGAGAAAGGGAGAGAGGAGGCTGCGCCCCTCCCATGGCTTAGTCCAAATTGGACTAGGGAGAGGGGCTGCGCCCCCTTTTTCCTTCTCTTCTCTTTCCCTTTCCTTCTCTGCTACTCCTACTACTTGGAAGGGCTCCTAGTTCTACTAGGAAAAGGGGAATCCTACTCCCGGTGGGAGTAGGACTCCCCTAGGGCGCGCCATAGAGAGGGCCGGCACTCCCTCTCCTCCACTCCTTTATATACGGGGGTAGAGGCACCCCATAGACACACAAGTTGATCAGTTGGTCTCTCCCAACCGTGTGCGGTGCCCCCCTCCACTGTAACACACCTCGGTCATATCGTTGCAACGCTTAGGCGAAGCCCTGCGATGGTAACTTCATCGTATCCGTCACCACGCCGTCGTGCTGACGAAACTCTCCCGTGAAGCTCAACTGGATCAAGAGCTCGTGGGACGTCATCAAGCTGAACGTGTGCTGAACGCGGAGGTGCCGTACGTTCAGTACTTGATCGGTTGGATCGCGAAGAAGTTCGACTACATCAACCGCGTCACTAGACGCTTCCGCTTCCGGTCTATGAGGGTACGTAGACACACTCTCCCCTCTCGCTTCTATGCATCTGGTAGATAGATCTTGCGTGTTCGTAGGAAAATTTTGAAATTACTACGTTCCCCAACAGTGGCATCAAGAGCCAGGTCTATGCGTAGATGATATGCATGAGTAGAACACAAGTGAGTTGTGGGCGATAATAGTCATACTGCTTACCAGCATGTCATACTTTGGTGCAACGGTATTGTGAGATGAAGCGGCCTGGACCGACATTACGCGTACGCTTACGCGAGACTGGTTTCACCGTTATGAGTGAAGGAAATATGCCCTAGAGGCAATAATAAAGTTGTTATTTATATTTCCTTATATCATGATAAATGTTTATTATTCATGCTAGAATTGTATTAACCGGAAACTTAGTACATGTGTGAATACATAGACAAAACAGAGTGTCCCTAGTATGCCTCTACTAGACTAGCTCATTGATCAAAGATGGTTATGTTTCCTAGCCATGGACATGAGTTGTCATTTGATCAACGGGATCACATCATTAGGAGAATGATGTGATGGACAAGACCCATCGGTTAGCATAGCACTATGATCGTTTAGTTTTGCTGCTATTGCTTTCTTCATGACTTATACATGTTCCTATGACTATGAGATTATGCAACTCCCGAATACCGTAGGAACACCTTGTGTGCTATCAAACGTCACAACGTAACTGGGTGATCATAAAGATGCTCTACAGGTGTCTCCGAAAGTATTTGTGGTGTTGGCATAGATCAAGATTAGGATTTGTCACTCCGAGTGTCGGAGAGGTATCTCTGGGCCCTCTCGGTAACACACTTCACAATAAGCCTTGCAAGCAAAAGTCTAATGAGTTAGCCACGAGATGATGTGTTACGGAACGAGTAAAGAGACTTGCCGGTAACGAGATTGAACTAGGTATAGAGATACCGACGATCGAATCTCGGGCAAGTAACATACCGTTTGACAAAAGGAACAACGTATGTTGTTATGCGGTTCTGACCGATAAAAGATCTTCGTAGAATATGTAGGAGCCAATATGAACATCCAGGTTCCGCTATTGGTTATTGACCGGAGATGAGTCTCGGTCATGTCTACATAGTTCTCGAACCCGTAGGGTCCGCACGCTTAACGTTTGATGACGATCGGTATTATGAGTTTATGAGTATTGATGTACCGAAGGTAGTTCGGAGTCCCGGATGAGATCACGGACATGACGAGGAGTCTCGGAATGTCCGAGACATAAAGATTGATATATTGGACGACTATATTCGGACACCGGAAGTGTTCCGGAAAAGTTTTGGATTTATCGGGAATGCCGGAGGGGGTTACCGGAACCCCCTACGAGAGGGGATGGTCCATAGTGGGCCTAAAGGGAAAGAGAGAGGCAGCCCATAGGGCTGGCCGGTGCCCCCACCTAGGGTTCCTAGTTGGACTAGGATTGGGGGGGGGCGCCACCTCTCCTATTCCTTTCCCTCTTCCTTCTTTTGGTGAATCCTACTAGGAATAGGATTGCAATCCTATTCCTAGTAGGAGTCCACTCCCTAGCCGCACCAGGAAGGGCCGGCCGGCCTCCCCCCTTGCTCCTTTATATACGGGGGCAGGGGGGCACCCAAAGACACACAAGTTGAATTGTTTTAGCCGTGTGCGGTGCCCCCCTCCACAGAATCACACCTCGGTCATACCGTCGCGGAGCTTAGGCGAAGCCCTGCGCCGGTGAACACATCATATCCGTCACCACGCCGTCGTGCTGACGAAACTCTCCCGTGAAGCTCAACTGGATCAAGAGCTCGTGGGACGTCATCAAGCTGAACGTGTGCTGAACGCGGAGGTGCCGTACGTTCGGTGCTTGATCGGTTGGATCGCGAAGAAGTTCGACAACATCAACCGCGTCACTTGACGCTTCCGCTCCCGGTCTACGAGGGTACGTAGACACACTCTCCCCTCTCGTTGCTATGCATATGGTAGATAGATCTTGCGTGATCGTAGGAAAATTTTAAAATACTACGTTCCCCAACAGTGGCATCATGAGCCAGGTCTATGCGTAGATGATATGCACGAGTAGAACACAATGAGTTGTGGGCGATACTAGTCATACTGCTTACCAGCATGTCATACTTTGCTTCGGCGGTATTGTGAGATGAAGCGGCCCGGACCGACATTACGCGTACGCTTACGCGAGACTGGTTTCACCGTTACGAGCACTCGTTGCTTAAAGGTGACTGGCGGGTGTCTGTCTCTCTCACTTTAGCTGAATCAAGTGTGGCTACGCCCGGTCCTTGTGAAGGTTAAAACAGCACATACTTGACGAAACATCGTTGTGGTTTTGTATGCGTAGGTAAGAACGGTTCTTGCTAAAGCCCGTAGCAGCCACGTAAAACTTGCAACAACAAAGTAGAGGACGTCTAACTTTTTTTTGCAGGGCATGTTGTGATGTGATATGGTCAAGACATGATGAGTTATACGGGTTTTGTATGAGATGATCATGTTTTGTGAAGGTGATCATGAAGGTGCTTTGGAGATGGAGATCAAAAGCACAAGATGATGATGGCCATATCATGTCACATATTTTGATTGCATGTGATGTTTATCTTATTATGCTTCTTATTTTGCTTAGAATGACGGTAGCATTATAAGATGATCCCTTACTAAATTTCAAGGTATAAGTGTTCTCCCTGAGTATGCACCGTTGCGAAAGTTCGTCGTGCCGAGACACCACGTGATGATCGGGTGTGATAAGCTCTACGTTCAAATACAACGGGTGTAAGCCAGTTTTGCACACGCAGAATACTCGGGTTAAACTTGACGAGCCTAGCATATACAGATATGGCCTCGGAACACTGGAGACCTGTGATGGCCTGGCTTATTAGGGATGATAGACTACTCATATCAATAAGGAATTCCTTCTTTTCCGGGAGCCCATTCAGATAGAACTCTAAAGTTAAGCGTGCTCAGCTTGGAGTAGTTTCAGGATGGGTGACCGATCGGGAAGTTGCTCCCGGGTGCGCACGAGTGAGGACAAAGTGCGCAGAAAAGACTAGTATTGATATGTGAGGCCAGTCTAGATCCCGCCAGGAGTAACGACCACCGGCGGGTGTGTCCGAGGCGTTACAAGTTGGTATCAGAGCCGACCCTCGCGGTTACACGGATGTTTGCGGACAGTTTGCAGTCATGTTGTGCATGACGTTTGTGACCCGTCGTGGCACACGGCATGGCACATGTGCTGTCCTGGAAGCACAGACGGTTGTGCCAAGAGGGAACGTTCCTGTGGCCCGACGAGGACGTCGGTTCCTCTGAGTGAGGGTGTATGTGATGGCCTGGCTTATTAGGGATGATAGACTACTCATATCAATAAGGAATTCCTTCTTTTCCGGGAGCCCATTAGAATAGAACTCTAAAGTTAAGCGTGCTCAGCTTGGAGTAGTTTCAGGATGGGTGACCGATCGGGAAGTTGCTCCCGGGTGCGCACGAGTGAGGACAAAGTGCGCAGAAAAGACTAGTATTGATATGTGAGGCCAGTCTAGATCCCGCCAGGAGTAACGACCACCGGCGGGTGTGTCCGGGGCATTACAAGACCGAAAGATCGAGCGTGAATCATATAGTAGATATGATCAACATAAGATGTTCACCATTGAAACTACTCCATCTCACGTGATGATCGGACATGGTTTAGTTGATTTGGATCACGTGATCATTTAGATGACCAGAGGGATGTCTATCTAAGTGGGAGTTCTTAAGTAATATGATTAATTGAACTTTAATTTATCATGAACTTAGTCCTGGTAGTATTAACATATCTATGTTGTAGATCAATAGCTCGCAATGTTGCTCCCCATTTATTTTTCATATGTTCCTAGAGAAAACCAAGTTGAAAGATGTTAGTAGCAATGATGCGGAATTGTTCCATGATCTGAGGATTATCCTCATTGCTGCACAGAAGAATTATGTCCTTGATGCACTGCTAGGTGATAGACCTATTGCAGGAGCAGATGTAGACGTTATGAACGTTTTGACAAAAGCTCGATATGATGACTACTTGATAGTTTAGTGCACCATGCTTTATGGCTTATAACCGGGACTTCAAAAACGTTTTGAACGCCATGGAGCATATGAGATGTTCCAAGAGTTGAAATTAGTATTTCATACTCATGCCCGTGTCTAGAGGTATAAGACTTCTGACAGTACTTTGCCTAAAGATGGAGGAGAATAGCTCAACTAGTGAGCATGTGCTCAGATTGTCTGGGTACTACAATTACTTGAATCAAGTGGGAGTTAATCTTCCAGATAAGAAAGTAATTGACAAAGTTCTCTAGTCACTATCACCAAGTTAGTAGAACTTCGTGATAAACTATAATATGCAAGGGATGACAAAGGTAATTCCCGAGCTCTTCGCAATGCTGAAATCGGCGAAGGTAGAAATCAAGAAAGAACATCAAGTGTTGATGGTTAACAAGACCACTTGTTTCAAGTAAAGGGCAAAGGGATAGAAGGGGAACTTCAAAAAGAATGACAAGCAAGTTGTCACTCCCGTGAAGAAACCCAAAGCTAAAACTCAAGCCTGAAACTAAGTGCTTTTACTGCAAAGGAAATGGTCACTGGAAGTGGAACTGCCCTAGATACTTGGCGGATAAGAAGGATGGCAAAGTGAACAAAGGTATATTTGATATACAGATTATTGATGTGTATTTTACTAGTGTTCATAGCAACCCCTCGGTATTTGATACTGATTTAGTTGCTAAAAAGTAGTAACTCGAAATGGGAGTTGCATAATGAACAGAAACTAGTTAAAGGATGAAGTGACGATGTGTATTGGAAATAGTTCCAAGATTGATATGATCATCATTGCACACTCCCTATACTTTCGGGATTAGTGTTGAACCTAAATAAGTGTTATTTGGAGTTTATGTTGAGCATGAATATGATTTGATCATGTTTATTGCAATACGGTTATTCATGTAAGTTAGAGAATAATTGTTGTTCTGTTTACATGAATAAAACCTTCTATGGTCATACACCCAATGAAAATGGTTTGTTGGATCTCGATCGTGTGATACACATATTCATAATATTGAAGCCAAAAGATGCAAGGTTAATAATGATAGTGCAACTTATTTGTGGCACTGCCGTTTAGGTCATATTGGTGTAAAATGCATGAAGAAACTCCATAATGATGGACTTTTGGAATCACTTGATTATGAATCACTTGGTGCTTGCGAACCATACCTCATGGGCAAGATGACTAAAACTCCGTTCTCCGGAACTATGGAGCGAGCAACATATTTGTTGGAAATCATACATACTGATGTATGCGGACCAATGAGTGTTGAAGCACGCGGCGGGTATCTTTATTTTCTGACCTTCACTGATGATTTAAGCAGATATGGGTATATCTACTTAATGAAACACAAGTCTGAAACATTTGAAAAGTTCAAAGAATTTCAGAGTGAAGTAGAGAATCATCGTAACAAGAAAATAAAGTTTCTACGATCTGATCGTGGAGGAGAATATTTGAGTTATGAGTTTGGTCTTCATTTGAAACAATGTGGAATAGTTTCACAACTCACGCCACCTGGAACACCACAGCGTAATGGTGTGTCCGAACGTCATAACCGTACTTTATTGGATATGGTGCGATCTATGATGTCTCTTACCGATTTATCACTATCGTTTTGGGTCATGCATTAGAGACAGCTGCATTCACGTTAAATAAGGGCCTCATCTGAATCCGTTGAGACAACGCCTTAAGAACTGTGGTTTGGCAAGAAACCAAAGTTGTTGTTTCTTAAAGTTTGGGACTGCGATACCTATGTGAAAAAGTTTCAACATGATAAGCTCGAACCCAAACCGGAGAAGTAAATCTTCATAGGATACCCAAAAGAGACTGTTGGGTACACCTTCTATCACAGATCCGAAGGCAAGATATTCGTTGCTAAGAACAGATCCTTTCTAGAAAAAGAGTTTCTCTCGAAAGAAGTGAGTGGGAGGAAAGTAGAACTTGATGAGGTAATTGTACCTTCTCCCGGATTGGAAAGTAGTACATCACAGGAAATTGTTCCAGTGATTCCTACACCAATTAGTGAGGAAGTTAATGATAATGATCATGAAACTTCAGGATCAAGTTTCTGCTGAACGTCGTAGATCAACCAGAGTACGTTACGCACCAGAGTGGTACGGCAACCCAGTTCTGGAAATCATGTTACTAGACCATGATGAACCTACGAACTATGAGGAAGCGATGATGAGCCCAGATTCCGCAAAATGGCTTGAAGCCATGAAATCTGAGATGGGATCCATGTATGAGAACAAAGTGTGGACTTTGGTTGACTTGCCCGATGATCGGCAAGCCATCGAAAACAAATGGATCTTCAAGAGGAAGACCGACGCAGGCGGTAATATTACTGTTTACAAAGCTCGACTTGTTGCGAAAGGTTTTTGACAAGTTCAAGGAGTTGACTACGATGAGACTTTCTCACCTGTAGCGATGCTTAAGTCTGTCCGAATCATGTTAGCAATTGCAGCATTTTATGATTATGAAATCTGGCAAATGGATGTCAAAACTGAATTCCTAAATGGATATCTCAAAGAAAAGTTGTATATGATGCAACCAGAAGGTTTAGTCGATCCAAAAGGTGCTGACAAAGTATGCAAGCTCCAGCGATCCATCTATGGACTGGTGCAAGCATCTCGGAGTTGGAATATACACTTTGACGAGGTGATCAAAGCATATGGTTTTATACAGACTTTTGGAGAAGCCTGTATTTACAAGAAAGTGAGTGGGAGCTATGTAGCATTTCTAATATTATATGTAGATGACATATTGTTGATTGGAAATGATATAGAATTTCTGGATAGCATAAAAGGATACTTGAATAAAAGTTTTTCGATGAAAGACCTCGGAGAAGCTGCTTACATATTAGGCATCAAAATCTATAGAGATAGATCAAGACGCTTAATTGGACTTTCACAAAGCACATACCTTGATAAGATTTTGAAGAAGTTCAAAATGGATCAGTCAAAGAAAGGGTTCTTGCCTGTTTTACAAGGTATGAAGTTGAGTAAGACTCAAAGCCAGACCACGGCAGAAAAATATAGAGAGAATGAAAGTCATTCCCTATGCCTCAGCCATAGGTTCTATAAAGTATGCCATGCTGTGTACCAAACATGTTGTGTACCTTGCCATGAGTTTGTCAAGGAGGTACAATAGTGATCCAGGAGTAGATCACTGTACAGCGGTCAAAATTATCCTTAGTAACTGAATGACTAAGGAAATGTTTCTCGATTATGGAGGTGATAAAGAGTTCGTCGTAAAGGGTTACCCCGATGCAAGCTTTAACACTAAATCCAGATGACTCTAAAGTATCAATCTGGATGCATATTGAAAGTGGGAGCAATTAGCTAGAGTATCTCTATGCAGAGCATTGTAGACATAGAAATTTGCGAAATACATACGGATCTGAATGTGACAGACCCGTTGACTAAACTTCTCTCACAAGAAAAACATGATCACACCTTATTACTCTTGGGTATTAATCACATAGCGATGTGAACTAGATTATTGACTCTAGTAAACCCTTTGGGTGTTGGTCACATGGCGATGTGAACTATGGGTGTTATTCACATAACGATGTGTACTATCGGTATTAAATCACATGGTGATGTGAGCTAGATTATTGACTCTAGTGCAAGTGGGAGACTGAAGGAAATATGCCCTAGAGGCAATAATAAAGTTGTTATTTATATTTCCTTATATCATGATAAATGTTTATTATTCATGCTAGAATTGTATTAACCGGAAACTTAGTACATGTGTGAATACATAGACAAAACAGAGTGTCCCTAGTATGCCTCTACTAGACTAGCTCATTGATCAAAGATGGTTATGTTTCCTAGCCATAGACATGAGTTGTCATTTGATCAACGGGATCACATCATTAGGAGAATGATGTGATGGACAAGACCCATCCGTTAGCATAGCACTATGATCGTTTAGTTTTGCTGCTATTGCTTTCTTCATGACTTATACATGTTCCTATGACTATGAGATTATGCAACTCCCGAATACCGTAGGAACACCTTGTGTGCTATCAAACGTCACAACGTAACTGGGTGATCATAAAGATGCTCTACAGGTGTCTCCGAAAGTATTTGTGGTGTTGGCATAGATCAAGATTAGGATTTGTCACTCCGAGTGTCGGAGAGGTATCTCTGGGCCCTCTCGGTAACACACATCACAATAAGCCTTGCAAGCAAAAGACTAATGAGTTAGTCACGAGATGATGTGTTACGGAACGAGTAAAGAGACTTGCCGGTAACGAGATTGAACTAGGTATAGAGATACCGACGATCGAATCTCGGGCAAGTAACATACCGTTTGACAAAAGGAACAACGTATGTTGTTATGCGGTTCTGACCGATAAAAGATCTTCGTAGAATATGTAGGAGCCAATATGAACATCCAGGTTCCGCTATTGGTTATTGACCGGAGATGAGTCTCGGTCATGTCTACATAGTTCTCGAACCCGTAGGGTCCGCACGCTTAACGTTTGAGGACGATCGGTATTATGAGTTTATGAGTATTGATGTACCGAAGGTAGTTCGGAGTCCCGGATGAGATCACGGACATGACGAGGAGTCTCGGAATGTCCGAGACATAAAGATTGATATATTGGATGACTATATTCGGACACCGGAAGTGTTCCAGAAAAGTTTCGGATTTATCGAGAATGCCGGAGGGGGTTACCGGAACCCCCTACGAGAGGGGATGGTCCATAGTGGGCCTAAAGGGAAAGAGAGAGGCAGCCCATAGGGCTGGCCGGCGCCCCCACCTAGGGTTCCTAGTTGGACTAGGATTGGGGGGGGGGGGCGCCACCTCTCCTATTCCTTTCCCTCTTCCTTCTTTTGGTGAATCCTACTAGGAATAGGATTGCAATCCTATTCCTAGTAGGAGTCCACTCCCTAGCCGCACCAGGAAGGGCCGGCCGGCCTCCCCCCTTGCTCCTTTATATACGGGGGCAGGGGGGCACCCAAAGACACACAAGTTGAATTGTTTTAGCCGTGTGCGGTGCCCCCTCCACAGAATCACACCTCGGTCATACCGTCGCGGAGCTTAGGCGAAGCCCTGCGCCGGTGAACACATCATATCCGTCACCACGCCGTCGTGCTGACGAAACTCTCCCGTGAAGCTCAACTGGATCAAGAGCTCGTGGGACGTCATCAAGCTGAACGTGTGCTGAACGCGGAGGTGCCGTACGTTCGGTGCTTGATCGGTTGGATCGCGAAGAAGTTCGACAACATCAACCGCGTCACTTGACGCTTCCGCTCCCGGTCTACGAGGGTACGTAGACACACTCTCCCCTCTCGTTGCTATGCATCTGGTAGATAGATCTTGCGTGATCGTAGGAAAATTTTAAAATACTACGTTCCCCAACAATGAGCACTCGTTGCTTAAAGGTGACTGGTGGGTGTCTGTCTCTCTCACTTTAGCTGAATCGAGTGTGGCTACGCCTGGTCCTTGTGAAGGTTAAAACATCACATACTTGACGAAATATCGTTGTGGTTTTGTATGCGTAGGTAAGAGCGGTTCTTGCTAAGCCCGTAGCAGCCACGTAAAACTTGCAACAACAAAGTAGAGGATGTCTAACTTGTTTTTGCAGGGCATGTTGTGATGTGATATGGTCAGGAAATGATGAGTTATACGGTTTTGTATGATATGATCATGTTCTGTAAAGTTATCGGCAACTGGCAGGAGCCATATGGTTGTCGCTTTATTGTATGAAATGCAATTGCCATGTAATTGCTTTACTTTATCACTAAGCGGTAGCGATAGTCGTGGAAGCAATAGTTGGCGAGACGACAACGATGCTACGATGGAGATCAAGGTGTCGCGCTGGTGACGAAGGTGATCATGATGGTGCTTTGGAAATGGAGATCAAAAGCACAAGATGATGATGGCCATATCATGTCACATATTTTGATTGCATGTGATGTTTATCTTATTATGCTTCTTATTTTGCTTAGTACGACGGTAGCATTATAAGATGATCCCTTACAAAATTTCAAGGTACAAGTGTTCTTTCTGAGTATGCACCGTTGTGAAAGTTCTTCGTGCTGAGACACCACGTGGTGATCGGGTGTGATAGGCTCTACGTTCACATACAACGGGTGCAAGCCAGTTTTGCACACGCAGAATACTCGGTTTAAACTTGACGAGCCTAGCATATGCAGATATGGCCTCGGAACACTGGAGACCGAAAGGTCGAGCGTGAATCATATAGTAGATATGATCAACATAAGATGTTCACCATTGAAAACTACTCCATCTCACGTGATGATCGGACATGGTTTAGTTGATTTGGATCACGTGATCATTTAGATGACCAGAGGGATGTCTATCTAAGTGGGAGTTCTTCAAGTAATATGATTAATTGAACTTTAATTTATCATGAACTTAGTCCTGGTAGTATTAGCATATCTATGTTGTAGATCAATAGCTCGCAATGTTGCTCCCCGTTTATTTTTCATATGTTCCTAGAGAAAACCAAGTTGAAAGATGTTAGTAGCAATGATGCGGAATTGTTCCGTGATCTGAGGATTATCCTCATTGCTGCACAGAAGTATTATGTCCTTGATGCACCGCTAGGTGACGAACCTATTGCAGGAGCAGATGCAGATGTTATGAACGTTTGACAAGCTCGGTATGATGACTACTTGATAGTTTAGTGCGCCATGCTTTACAGCTTATAACTGGGACTTCAAAAACGTTTTGAACGCCACGGAGCATATGAGATGTTCCAAGAGTTGAAATTAGTATTTCATACTCATGCCCGTGTCGAGAGGTATAAGACCTCTGATAGTACATTGCCTACAAGATGGAGAAGAATAGCTCAACCAATGAGGATGTGCTCAGATTGTCTGGGTACTACAATTGCTTGAATCAAGTGGGAGTTAATCTTCCAGATAAGATAGTAATTGACAAAGTTCTCTAGACACTATCACCAAGTTAGTAGAACTTCATGATGAACTATAATATGCAAGGGATGGCAAAAGTAATTCCCGAGCTCTTCGCGATACTGAAATCAGCGAAGGTAGAAATCAAGAAAGGGCATCAAGTGTTGATGGTTAACAAAACCACTTGTTTCAAGTAAAGGGCAATGGGATAGAAGGGGAACTTCAAGAAGAATGACAAGCAAGTTGTCACTCCCGTGAAGAAACCCAAAGCTAAACTCAAGCCTGAAACTAAGTGCTTCTACTGCAAAGGAAATTGTCACTAGAAGTGGAACTGCCCTAGATACTTGGTGGATAAGAAGGATGGCAAAGTGAACAAAGGTATATTTGATATACAGATTATTGATGTGTACTTTACTAGTGTTCATAGCAACCCCTGGGTATTTGATACCAGTTCAGTTGCTAAAATTAGTAACTCGAAACAAGAGTTGCATAATGAACAGAGACTAGTTAAAGGTGAAGTGACGATGTGTGTTGGAAGTGGTTCCAAGATTGATATGATCATCATCGCACACTCCCTATACTTTCGGGATTAGTGTAGAACCTAAATAAATGTTATTTGGCATTTGCGTTGAGCATGAATATGATTTGATCATATTTGTTGCAATACGATTATTCATTTAAAGTCATAGAATAATTGTTATTCTGTTTACATGAATAAAAACTTCGATGGTCATACACCCAATGAAAATAGTTTGTTGGATCTCGATCGTAGTGATACACATATTCATAATATTGAAGCCAAAAGATGCAAGGTTAATAATGATAGTACAACTTATTTCTGGCACTGCCGTTTAGGTCATAATGGTGTAAAGCGCATGAAGAAACTCCATAGTGATGGACTTTTGGAATCACTTGATTATGAATCACTTGGTGCTTGCGAACCATGCCTCGTGGGCAAGATGACTAAAACTCCGTTCTCCGGAACAATGGAGCGAGCAACAGATTTTTTGGAAATCATACATACTGATGTATGTGGACCGATGAGTGTTGAAGCTCGTGGCGAGTATCGTTATTTTCTGACCTTCACTGATGATTTGAGCATATATGGGTATATCTACTTGATGAAGCACAAGTCTGAAATATTTGAAAAGTTCAAAGAATTTCAGAGTGAAGTAGAGAATCATCGTAATAAGAAAATAAAGTTTCCACGATCTGATCGTGGAGGTGAATATTTGAGTTACGAGTTTGGTCTTCATTTGAAACAATGTGGAATAGTTTCACAACTCACGCCACCCAGAACACCACAACGTAATGGTGTGTCCGAACGTCGTAACCGTACTTTATTAGATATGGTGCGATCTATGATGTCTCTTACCGATTTACCACTATAGTTTTGGGTTATGCATTAAAGACAGCTGCATTCACGTTAAATAGGGCACCATCTAAATCCGTTGAGATGACGCCTTATGTACCGTGGTTTGGCAAGAGACCGAAGTTGTGGTTTCTTAAAGTTTGGGGCTGCGATGCTTATGTGAAAAAACTTCAACCTGATAAGCTCGAATCCAAGTCGGAGAAATGTGTCTTCATAGGATACCCAAAGGAAACTATTGGGTACACCTTCTATCACAGATCCAAAGGCAATATATTCGTTGCTAAGAATGGATCCTTTCTAGAGAAGGAGTTTCTCTCGAAAGAAGTGAGTGGGAGGAAAGTGGAACTTGATGAGGTAATTGTACCTTCTCCCGAATTGGATAGTAGTACATCACAGAAACTATTTCTAGTGATTCCTACACCAATTAGTGAGGAAGCTAATGATGATGATCATGAAACTTCAGATCAAGTTACTGTTGAACCTCGTAGGTCAACCAGAGTACGTTCCGCACCAGAGTGGTATGGTAACCCTATTCTGGATGTCATGTTACTAGACCATGATGAACCTACGAACTATGAGGAAGCGATGGTGAGCCCAAATTCCGCAAAATGGCTTGAGGTCATGAAATCTGAGATGGGATCCATGTATGAGAACAAAGTGTGGACTTTGGTTGACTTGCCCGATGATCGGCAAGCCATTGAAAATAAATGGATCTTTAAAAGGAAGACTGACGCCGATGGTAATGTTACTGTCTACAAAGCTCGACTTGTTGCGAAAAGTTTTCAACAAGTTCAAGGTGTTGACTACGATGAGATTTTCTCACCCGTAGCGATGCTTAAGTCTGTCCGAATCATGTTAGCAATTGCCACATTTTATGAAATTTGGCAAATGGATAATGAAACTGCGTTCTTTAATGGATTTATTAAAGAAGAGTTGTATATGATGCAACCAGAAGGTTTTGTCAATCCTAAAGGTGCTAGCAAATTGTGCAAGCTCCAGCGATCCATCTATGGACTGGTGCAAACATCTCGGAGTTGGAATATACGCTTTGATAAGTTGATCAAAGCATATAGTTTTATACAGAGTTACGGTGAAGCCTGTATTTACAAGAAAGTGAGTGGGAGCACTACAGCCTTTCTGATAAGTATATGTGAATGACATATTGTCGATCGGAAATGATGTAGAATTTTCTGGAAAGCATGAATGAGTGTTTGAAAGGAGTTTTTCAAAGAAAGGCCTCGGTGAAGCTGCTTACATATTGAGCATCACGATCTATAGATAGATCAACACGCTTGATAAGTTTTTTCAATGAGTACATACCTTGACAAGTTTTTGAAGTAGTTCAAAATGGTTCAGTCAGAGAAGGAGTTTTTTCCTGAGTTGTAAGGTATGAAGTTGAGTCAGACTCAAAGCCCGACCTCGGCAGAAGATAGAGAAAGAATGAAAGTCATTCCCTATGCCTCAGCCATAGGTTCTATAAAGTATGCCATGCTGTGTACCAAACCTGTTGTGTACCTTACCATGATTTTGGCAAGGAGGTACAAAAGTGATCCAGGAGTAGATCACTGGACAACGGTCAAAATTATCCTTAGTTACTGGATAACTAAGGAAATGTTTTCTCGATTATGGAGGTGATAAAGAGTTCGTCGTAAAGAGTTACACCGATGCAAGCTTTATACTAATCCAGATGACTCTAAGTATCAATCTGGATGCATATTGGAAGTGGGAGCAATTAGCTAGAGTAGCTCCATGCAAAGCCTTGTAGAC
The DNA here is from genome assembly GCA_902687465.1 of Secale cereale. Taxonomy (NCBI): domain Eukaryota; kingdom Viridiplantae; phylum Streptophyta; class Magnoliopsida; order Poales; family Poaceae; genus Secale; species Secale cereale. The sequence goes on from LR738710.1 coordinate 757,713,055, forward strand.
ATAGAAATTTGCGAAATACATACAGATCTGACTGTGTCAGACCCGTTGACTAAACTTCTCTCACAAGCAAAACATGATCACACCTTACTACTCTTGGGTGTTAATCACATAGCGACGTGAACTAGATTATTGAGTCTAGTAAACCCTTTGGGTATTGGTCACATGACGATGTGAACTATGGGTGTTATTCACATAACGATTTGAACTATCGGTATTAAATCACATGGAGATGTGAGCTAGATTATTGACTCTAGTGCAAGTGGGAGACTAAAGGAAATATGCCCTAAAGGCAATAATAAAGTTATTATTTATTTCCTTATATCATGATAAATGTTTATTATTCATGCTAGAATTGTATTAACCAGAAACTTAGTACATGTGTGGATACATAGACAAAACAGAGTGTCCCTAGTATGCCTATGATAGACTAGCTCATTGATCAAAGATGGTTATGTTTCCTAGCCATAGACATGAGTTGTCATTTGATCAATGGGTTCACATCATTAGGAGAATGATGTGATGGACAAGACCCATCCGTTAGCTTAGCACTATGATCGCTTAGTTTTACTGCTATTGCTTTCTTCATGACTTATACATGTTCCTATGACTATGAGATTATGCAACTCCCGAATACCGGAGGAACACCTTGTGTGCTATCAAACGTCACAACGTAACTGGGTGATTATAAAGATGCTCTACAGGTGTCTCCGAAGGTGTTCGTGGTGTTGGCATAGATCAAGAATATGATTTGTCACTCCGAGTGTCGGAGAGGTATCTCTAGGCCCTCTCGGTAATACACATCATAATAAGCCTTGCAAGCAAATGACTAATGATTTAGTCACGAGATGATTTATTACGGAACGAGTAAAGAGACTTGCCGGTAACGAGATTAACTAGGTATGGTGATACCGACGATCGAATCTCGGACAAGTAACATACCGATGACAAAAGGAACAACGTATGTTGTTATGCGGTTTTACCGATAAAGATCTTCGTAGAATATGTAGGAGCCAATATGAGCATCCAGGTTCCGCTATTGGTTATTGACCGGAGATGAGTCTCGGCCATGTCTACATAGTTCTTGAACCCGTAGGGTCCGCACGCTTAACGTTTGATGACGATCGGTATTATGAGTTTATGTGTTTTGATGTACCGAAGGTAGTTCGGAGTCCTGGATGAGATCGAGGACATGACGAGGAGTCTCGAAATGGCCGAGACGTAAAGATCGATATATTGGACGACTATATTCGGGCATCGGAAAGGTTCCGAGTGATTCGGGTATTTTTCGGAGTACCGGAGAGTTACGGGAATTCGCCGGGGAGTATATGGGCCTTATTGGTCTTTAGGAGAAAGGGAGAGAGGAGGCTGCGCCCCTCCCATGGCTTAGTCCGAATTGGACTAGGGAGAGGGGCTGCGCCCCCTCCTTCCTTCTCTTCTCTTTCCCTTTCCTTCTCTCCTACTCCTACTACTTGGAAGGGCTCCTAGTTCTACTAGGAAAAGGCGAATCCTACTCCCGGTGGGAGTAGGACTCCCCTAGGGCGCGCCATAGAGAGGGCCGGCACTCCCTCTCCTCCACTCCTTTATATACGGGGGTAGAGGCACCCCATAGACACACAAGTTGATCAGTTGATCTCTCCCAATAGTGTGCGGTGCCCCCCTCCACAGTAACACACCTCGGTCATATTGTTGCAGCGCTTAGGCGAAGCCCTACGACGGTAACTTCATCATATCCGTCACCACGCCGTCGTGCTGACGAAACTCTCCCGTGAAGCTCAACTGGATCAAGAGCTCGTGGGACGTCATCAAGATGAACGTGTGCTGAACGCGAAGGTGCCGTACGTTCGGTGCTTGATCGGTTGGATCGCGAAGAAGTTCGACTACATCAACCGCGTCACTAGACGCTTCCGCTTTCGGTCTACGAGGGTACGTAGACACACTCTCCCCTCTCGTTGCTATGCATTTGGTAGATAGATCTTACGTGATCGTAGGAAAATTTTGAAATTACTACGTTCCCCAACAACCCTTAATCCCGTTTTGTCCGAGGAGTGTTTCGGTGTCCATATGTCGGGGATTTGGTTGTCAGGTTTCACTGAGTGGGGGGATGTCGGTGCTAAAATCTTTTTAGATGTTGCGTTTGGATCCCGTGGAAGACTAAGAAAATAGACTATCATAGGGTACATGTGGAATTATTTAGTTGGCTCTTCTTCATCGTGTTCGCAGGTTTACCTTGGATTATTTGTCGTTGTGAAGTTGTAATTGTGACGGCAAGGTCCGGGTGGGAACAATGAGGGATGGCATGTGGTCTTTTCGGCGATCTTCTGTGGTGTCAACCTTGCATTGTTCTCTTTCAAAGCTCTTCGTTAGAATCAGAGTTATGTTGTCCACGACGTGGTGCCTGGGTGATAGGCATGGACATTTAAGTGGATACACACGACCTCTTTGATGTGCCTACGTCGATGGTCATTTGTGACGGAGTCGGAGTCGCTTGCTCATGGAGAAGAGACGACGATGACACGTGCTCGGGGAGAAGTGAAGATGATGACGTAAATGTGCGACCTCAGCAAGGTTGTCTTCGCAGTAGTGTGTGGGGGGTATAATGCGTGTGCCGCTCAACGGGTTGTGATAGTTTTTGCTTGGTTTTCTGTTGAATTAACTCTTCTAAATTTCTCTTTGGCGAATCTTCTAATTAATAGATGAGACAAATCATTTGCATCCGTTTTAGAAAAAAACATTGTACTCCCTCCGTCCGAAAATACTTGTCATCAAAACGGATAAAAAATATGTATCTAGAACTAAAATACATCTAGATACATCATTTTTTATTTATTTTGATGACAAGTATTTCCGGACGGAGGGAGTATTTGTTATTGGCTTGACTATTAGAGTGAAGTGCGGAAACCAAATATGTGAATGGCATTGCGACTGGGGGTTGAGCTACTAGAGAAGGTGAAATTGGAAGTGTTACTGGACACCTGTATGTTGAGAAATTGCAATGGATACCTTGAAAGTATTGAAAATTTTCAAATAGCATGAAATATTACTGTTCATGCTATTTGTCCTTGATTTTTTTTAAAGCCCTGAAGTGAACGCAAGTTTTTCCCATGGCAAAACTTTTTATGCGAATGCAATACTCGATAATATTGTTTTCCAAAAAAGATTAATTTTTGTTGACTTTTTGGGAATTACTAAATTATTTTGTGCATATAGGGTGGGCTGACACCCGAGTGCACCAGGGTATTTCCCACATGGTGACTCACTTCCTCAACACAATAACATACACAGTTTATACTAATAAATGAATGACACACACGGTTTAAAAATTCCACAACAAGATGATGGAGGCCATGGGAAGATAACGAGATAGTAGTATACGGGTAGTCACGTATTGGAGAGTTACATTTTACAGAGGAGAGATGGTAGAGAAACTATCGCTGCCATTTTTCTGCCAATCCACAGTTTTGAAACGAGTAGGGCTACCCGTAAGTTATTTGCGACAAATTAGGCTCTGCTTTCTTGCACCACGAGCCATGGAGTCATCAATCGGTGAATCATTTTATCCCTCCCTAGGGATTATCTGGATGTGATAGCCCTTCGGAAACACGATCTCCGATATGCGTTGTACTTCGCCACCTTTTATCTCCTTCCATCTGCCCAAGAGTTGGCAGAGAGGGAGCAAAATTTATTTAGGTTCAGTGTAGTCATATGAATTCCTAGTACTGAGAACGTAGTTTTTTTACACGACAGTTACCTGTACTTTGTCACCAAGGTGTGAAGGAAGAGTGCGATCTGAATCCTGCTGAACTCTGCTCCCACACAGAGCCTTATGCCCCCTCCGAACGGCATGAAGTTCTTCAGCAGGGTGCTCTTCTTCGACTCATCCTGCGGATTTCTTTTAGTTCATTTATGTTTCTTAAGAAATGATTTGTCCATTTATGCGTCAGGGGGATAGTGGAGGAGGAATTATGTCATTGTTACCAACCTGCCACCTCCATGGGTTAAATGCCAGCGGATCTTCGAACAATTCTGGGTTCAGATGGACGGCCATGGGGCTGATCATCACCAGCCAGCCGGCGGGAATCGTGTAGCCTGCGTCAGGAAAGAATTGTTGGTCCAATAACTAGCACAATTTGAGATTTGACGCACTGCAAAAAATTATTTTGGGGTCTAAGCTAAGCGTACCTTTCACTTGCACGTCCGTTAGTGTTTTCCTGAATATTCCTGGGGCCACGTTACTGAGGCGAGCTATCTCATTCGTAACCTGCAGAGAGCGTTGGCTTGAGTAGCAGTGTGCATGGTGAAACTGTTTCTATGCTCCAACTTGTAATAAGTTAGTCTAGTTACTGTTCTAAGGATAAGCCTCATTAGTTGCTAATTAGTGAATTCAAGGTAGTAATAATGATCCCCACAAAAAAAAAGGAGTAATAATGAACTAAAAACCTGAGCAGTGAATGTCATGGACTTGTACTCTTCCCATGTGATCCCGGACCTGTCATCTTCCTCTCTTTTCTTCAGAATTGCTTCATGTTCCTCCTGCAAGAAGGTACGTACAATTTTTTTTCCCCGCAAAAAAAAAAAAACATACACTTTTTTTTATCTTATCTGCAGCTACTGTCTTTGTTCTTTTAACCATTCAAAACTAACATATTTAGAGTTATCGGCAATGTACTAGCTATAAACTGACAAAATTTGCACGAGTAGTTGCAGCAAAATTACGGAGTAAAAGACACTTGTACGAGTAAATAAGGCATTACCTTGAGTGACTCCACTACATTGGGGTGGCCGCTGAGGAACTTCATAGCGAGCGTGAGCGATGACGATACCGTTGCAAAGCTGGCGAACAAGAGGGCGGCCATCAAGTCAACAGCAAATTTCTCGTTTATCACTCCCCTTCCACTCTGTAGCTCGTCGACCACCTCGTCGAGGAAATCACCGTGTCGCTTTTCAGGTGTGCCGAGCCTTTCTTTCAGTAGGTCCTTGAGTACTTTCTGCACGTTTTTCCTTCCCTACAGAAGCATCAAGACAAAAGATTGTGCCATGTGCGTTAAGCTTAACTTTATTTGCATACTGTCTTCGTGGAATTTTGATTAAAAAGTTCTTTATTAAGCCTAACACACTCGTACGACCTTTGTGGTTGCATCCGGCGACGACGGCGTTTCAGTGTCGCTTCCTTCCTAAAGGTGTTGCAGTTGAAGATCCTCTTAATCTGTGGCGTCAATAGTTGGTGCGGATATGATCTGAGTTGTAGTTTGTCGATTGCTGATCTGATCGCTTCAGGGCTTGTCTTTTTTTTCCCACGCCTACGCATAGCTTTTGGTCTTAGGACATTGCTAGTTGCTGGTGTGTTTTCATGCGTGTGTGTTAAGTTGGGTGTGTGCATCCTAATTATGCAGAGGCCGTGTGTGTGCTCACTATATTGTGTCCTCTTGATGCTTTTTTTAAGTCAATCAAATCCATCATTTGTCGAAAAAACACACTCTTGCGATCTGTTTGACCATGTGTACATAATATAAGTATAGAACATTTTATACCTGTATGCATCCGTAGAATGTTGTCCCAGGGAGATACAGCGGGAAGGAGACCAATCCCTGGAAGAAAGCATCGAAGTTCTTCCTGAGTTTCCTTGACTTCTCGGGACCGAACCCAATCAGCTTCTTGGCCGTGAGGTCAAAGACCATCTGCATGTTAGGTTGGCAAATGCCACTCAGTTTATTACACCCCGCCCCCCTTCTAAAATACTCGCCCGTTTGTAAATATAAACCTCTTTTTTTTTTAGAGATTCAATACAAACTATATATATACATGTATATAGACATAGTTTAGAGTGCAGATTCACTCATTTTACTCCCTATGTACTACTCCGTATATAGACATAGTTTAGTAGTTTATAATGAAATATTTAAGAAGGCTTATATTTCGGCAACGACTGGAGTGCAAGGCACAAAAATATACACGTATTTATATGACCACTAATTCGACATAGTGATACTCTTTTTGTTTGAGGGGATGACATAGTGATACTTACGTTTGCCACCGCGTCCTTGACCTCGATTTCAGGCTCCGCGGCCCACGCCGCCAGGCTCTGCGTCACGTTGCGGTCCATCTCGGCGAGGAGCACGTCCCTGAGGCTCTCTAGGCCGAAGAGCCGGGACGCGAAGCTGCGGATGTACTTGTGGAAGGAGCCGTCGTAGGAGGCGATGCTCTCCTTGCCGAAGATGTTGTTGGTGGTGTCCGGGTACCAGCTCCGGAACAGCTTGCCTTCCTGCTGGAAGATGAAGCGGTTCACCTCCGCGTCCATGGACACCACCACCGGCTGCCCCACAAGGTTCGTCTTGAACACCGGCCCGTACCTGCGGCCAGTGACCCATGCACGGAATACTGTTTATTAATCCGCTACTGCTTAAAGCATCAAGCTGTTTTCATTGCAAATCTAGCTTGTTACGGGCCCATAGGAGTGTGATAATGACCCTCATTTGATTAAGTTAACTACCTTTTCAGCCTTTGCTTATAGAAGACGGGGACGTCGAGAGAAGGGCTTGGCTTAAAGAACTCGAAGGTCTCACCGACGAGAGGGAAGCCCATGCATCCAGGAGGCAGCCTCCCGGTGCTGCACGCCGGGTTCATCCACTTGTACACGCAGTGCGCGAGCCACCCCGCTACGACGACGGCGAGGGCGCAGAGGGATGCGTATGGCACCTGCGAGTAGCTTTCCATCTTCAAGCTAGAGGATCAACAGTGTACCTCCCTGGATCTGGAAGGGTGGTTTAGTTTTCTGTGGCTTGGCACAAACAGGGGAGGATGGCCTTAGGCGGTGTTTTATACTATGTGCAGTGCAGGCGCTGTCTACCTTCGAGGCCGCAATGCACATTTCGAATTTTGAAGAAAAAATCAGACTCACCAGAGAGCAAACATATATTAGGTGCCACTGGTTTTTCCTGCAAGAAAAATGCCTGCATACGCATTTCGGGTGTTGTTAAACAGGATCCGAATCAATCTCAGTGGACCTTGATCGATTATGAGCACCGCTATGCACATGATGGTATGCACACGACTCTTGCACGAACATCCAATCAAGCCGGTGATCAACAGTGTACCTCCCTGATCGAAACTGCTTCACGGACGACAAGTCCAAGCCGATTTTCGCACGACCATAGAATCGAGTGGCTGTTACCCTTTAAGTCGACTGCATGTACGGCTGGATTTACACCATCATGCACGAATCGTCCGCCTATTGTCGTCCGTATAGCATCGCCCATCTGGAAGGGTAGTTTAGTTTTCTGGCTTCGTACGTACGAACAGGGGAGATTGGCCCTAAGGCGGTCTGGTGTGAACAGTAAAAAAAAACTTATAAAATTCAGAAAATTCTGAATTTTTTTTTGTCATACTTTCACAAATATTTGTTGTGTGTACAAAATTTCATCGCAAATTTACATTGATGGAAGGCGTGGTAAAAAAACAAAATCGATGATCTGAGAATGTTACTTACAAAAGCTTTTTAGAGCACTGATTTTGTTTTTTTTGCAAAACTTTTACCAATGTGATTTTGTGATGAAATTTGGTATGCAAAACAAACATTTGTGAAAGTATGTCACAAAAAAAATCAGAATTTTTTGATTAATTTTCCTATTTTTTTGATTTTACTATTCACACCAGGAGCATTTGCTCCTGGGTGCAGAAATGTACTTTGGCCTAAGACGGTGTTTTATAGGTGCAGGTAGCCAGGTACTGATGTCTACCCGCGAGGCCGCAATGCTTGGCTCTACGAAGACAGACTCACCATAGCTCCAAAGCAAAAACATATTAACTGCCACTGGTATGGAAATGAGGTGTTTGCGTGCGAAGAGATCACAAAACTTCTAAAATCACTCGTGATCTCCGTGGCAGGATCACAAAGCATTTCGGGTGTTGTTAATCGGTTTTGTTAATTTAACTCTCTGGTAGGATCCGATCATCCGAATCAATCTCAGCAGACCTTGTTTCATATAAAGAAAGTCACGTCCCTTCTCCACCCAAAACTCAACGTAGCCGCAGCCCCACTCCCGGGTCCAACCGTGCCAACCCGCCGCGTTGATCTGAAAAGATCTCACGAGTCAATGAGCTTGATTCCGTTTACAGGCAAAGAGATCATGCATGTATACACTTGAACTAGACTACGCGCATGTGGGCAAGGGTAATTATTGTAGAGATACATCATCATTGTGTAAAGTTATGTTGTTGTAGGGATACATCATCATTGTGTAAAGTTATGTTGAAGTGTCTCCCAATGCATTGGTGCTAAAATGAGGTGCTAAGTGCCAATGCATTGGGAGACACTTCAACATAACTTTACACAATGTCAGTTTGCTTAGAGCATCTTCAGCCGTTGCGTCCTCAATACGCGTCGAAAATCGCTGCTTGGGGGCGAGCCGGCGCTAATTTTGGCTTGGGTGCCAATGCGCCCCCAGCCGCCGCCCCTCAGGTCGCCCCCAGCCGCCGATATCGTCCCATTTTCGGTGCTTTCAGCCCATTTTCGGTGCTGGATTGGCCCAATTTCCGGCGCAAAACGGCCCACCTCTCGACGTGTTTCGGCATCTATTGAAATAAAATCACAGAAGGAAGAATCTAGGCGCAAATAAAATCATCACAGAAAATCAAATAGTTCACCACATAGTTCTACAAAATTATAGTTCAAACAAATAATAAAAACACTCATATTTCATTGCACGTTGAGCTAGGCATTGCCCTTGAGCCTCCATAGGTGCTCCACTAGATCATGCTGCAGCTGATGATTCACCTATGGGTCTCAGATCTCCTGACGCATGTTGAGGAAGGCCGTCCATGTTGCAGGGAGCTGGTGATCCACTTCGGCTAGAGGACCCTGCCTGTAATATGGTTCAGTGTCAAACACTGGATCTTCCTGCTCGCTCTCAATGATCATGTTGTGCAAAATGACACAACATGACATGATCTCCCACATTTGATCTTCCGACCAAGTCTTAGCGGGGTACCGGACAACAGTAAATCGAGATTGGAGCACGCCAAATGCTCGCTCGACATCCTTCCTGCAAGCCTCCCGAACCTTCGAAAAGTGGGAGTTCTTGCCTCCTGGCACAGGGCTTGAGATGGTCTTCACAAATGTTGACCATCTCGGATAGATGCCATCTGCTAGGTAGTACCCCTTGTTGTATTGGTGCCCATTGATCTCGAAGTTCACCGGAAGAGAATGGCCCTCAACGAGCTTGGCAAAAACAGGAGAGCATTGCAGCACGCTGATGTCATTGTGAGTTCCGGGCATACCACAGAAAGCGTGCCAATCCAGAGGTCCTGTGTGGCCACTGCCTCAAGTATCACACTGCAAACTCCTTTGGCACCTTTGTATATCCCCTGCCAAGCAAACGGGCAGTTCTTCCATGCCCAATGCATGCAGTCGATGCTTCCAAGCACACCAGGAAATCCTCTTACTTCATTCTGTGCCAGGATCCGAGCAGTGTCTTCAGCATTGGGTGATCGCAAGTACCTCGGTCCAAACAGTGCCACCACAGCCCTGCAGAACTTGTAGGTGCACTCAATGATCGTGGACTTGGCCATGCGCCCATAGTCGTCGAGTGAATCACCTGGAGCCCCGCATGCAAGCATTCTCAGAGCTGTCGTGCACTTCTGGATTGAGGTGAATCCAAGTGTGCCGGTGCAATCCTTCTTGCACCTGAAGTAGTTATCGTACTCCCTGAGTTCATTGACATTCCTGAGGAAAAGCTTTCGACCCATCTGATAACGGTGCCGGAAAACTTTGTCGCCGTGCACGGGAGCGTCGGCGAAGTAGTCGGAGTAGAGCATGCAATAGCCTTCGAGCCGTTGCCGGTTCTTTGCTTTCCGTCGCCCCGACGCTGAGCCCCCTCGCCTCGGCTTTGAATCGCCAGCAAGCAAGCCGGCCAGGGTGGCGAGGACCATGAGGTGCTCTTCGTCCTGGGCGGCGGCGTCGGCTTCCTCCTCGAGCAACGCCGTGAGCGCCTCCTCGTCGTCGGAGTCCATCGCGGCCGGGGCAGGCAAAGCGCCGAACACCTAGCGGGCATGGTGGGCGCAGAGTCGCCGGCACGGGCGCCGGAACGGCGAGGGAAACTCGGGGAAAGTGGCGTCGTGGGGATCTTTCTTTGTTTCTCGACGAGGAATGGCGAGATAGCGGCGGCGGCGGCGGAGAGGTGGCTGGCGACGCCGGGATCGGCAAGGTGTCGGGGAAGGAGAGGGGAAAACGGGGGCGAGTCAGAGTGACTTTTCGCCTGACAGTGGGGACCCGGGCGATTTTCGCCTCCGCCGGTGCCCCCAAGCGCCCCCCGGTGCGCCGGGTTCGGCCTGGGCGCGCCGGGTCAGAAAACGGGCCGAGCCGGCGGATTTCGGCGTCTTGGGGGCGCGACTGGGCCATTTTTTCGGCGCCGGCACAAAAAAAATGGCCTGGGGGGCGTCTTGGGGGCACGGCTGGAGATGCTATTAGACTCTCCTTTTCTTTTCTTCGTTAACATGCACGCACGGCAGAACCAGTTACTCTCTTGCGTTTTCCCTCTCTCCTGCTTTTTTTTAAGGCAAAGCAAACGCTTTATAACTTAACGGTGCTTGGGCAAGTCACCCATCGCACATTCAGCCACGCGGGCTGGTACATCATCCTCCCACTTGACATAAAGGTTCGGGTCATACAACCGACCGACTGAGGCTAGCTCATGGGCTACAGAATTGGCAGAACGCCTACACACGGATACTACATGATAAGAGAACCACAATTTCAACTGGTACTTTGTGTCTTCTATCACACCTCCATACGCTGGCGAGTCGACCTTCTGCAGATCAAGGGCTTCAAGCAGCAGTTGCGAGTCCGTCTGGAATTCCACCCGAATCAGCCCGAGGTCAGCAGCTAGAGAGACAGCCTGAGACTATAGCAAAAGCTTCTGCTGCAAAAGGATCGTTAACATGTTCCTGGCATCCTACTCGGGCACGGATGATTGTGCCTTCCGATGTCCTCGCCACCGCGCCCCAACCTGCTCGGTCTGTTCCTGGGAGGAACGATCCGTCAATGTTGATTTTGACCATATCATCAGTAGGGGGGTCCATTTGTCCACCATTTTCTTTTCCAGCTGAGGGCCAAGGGTCTGGATAAATTCCAACACGTTGCTTCGGGTCCTCCTAGCGATCTCCTCACCTGTCATCGGCAGCTCCCCTTCCCTCAACTTATTGCGATTTGACCACCAGAGCCACCAAAAGGTGAGCACGTGCATGCGCTTTTTTTCGTCCAGCCCCCACAAATAATCTAGCATTGCATGCACGGACGAAATCCCTTCAAGGTCCATTCACTCCTTCTCCAGCGCTTGATCGCGCCACACCGGCTTAACTGACTTACATTTGATGAACAAGTGGGCTCCATCCTCCGCTGCGCGGCCACAGAAGAGGCACTTGGTGTCTTCAATCGGGATTCCACGCCTCTCAATGTTTGTTCGGAGAGGCAGAGAGTCGTGTTTCAATCTCCATGCAAACATCTAGACATTTTTTGGCACCGGGACTTTCCATAGCCTCCTCCATGCATCATCCGGGTGGCAGTCCAGGTTGCCAGCTATATCCAAGCTCCGGCCGGCTCCTCCGTCATGTTTCTGCCTCTCAATTTGGACGTGGAGCTTGTACGCGTTCTTGACCGAGTGCCTCCCTTTACTATCATACTGCCATGCTACGAAATCTTGGACTCCCTCCCGCAAGGGAATTTGAAGTATATATCTCGCATCGTCGGCCCAGAAAGTGTTGCGGACGAACCGCTCATCCCACGTCCCAGTTGCTGGATCGATCAGGTCGCGTACCCATTCAAGTATGTTGCTTCCTCTTGGAGTTATAACGCGATGTGACCACGGTCTCGGGATCCATGGATCAGCCCAGATTCTCACCGTAGAGCCGTCCCCAATTCTCCAGAGATAGCCTTCCCAGATCAGATCCCGCCCGGCTAGCAGGCTATGCCAAGCGTATGATATTCTGTCCTTGGGCGTGGCATCCAGAATGTTTCCCCCCGGGTAGTAGCGAGCCTTGAGAGTTCTTGCGCACAGAGTGTCCGGGCTTTGTATCAGTCTCCATACTTGCTTGGAGAGCATTGCTATATTGAAGCTATGCATATCCCGAAAACCGAGACCTCCCTGGGCCTTACTCATGGTAAGTTTTTTCCAACTTATCCAGTGTGTAGTATTCTCCTTATCTTGCTGACTCCACCAATAGTTGCCGATCAAAGAGCTTATTTCATTACAAAATGTTTTGGTGAGATCGAAACAGGACATGGCAAAGGTGGGTATTGTTTGGGCCACCCCCTTTACTAAGGTATCTTTGCCTGATTTTGCGATAAGCTTCTCCTTCCATCCATAGATCCGCCCCGCAATGCCACCCTTCACATAAGCAAAGGCCTTTCGTTTGGACTTTCCCACATGCACTGGAAGCCCTAGATATTTCTCATTCCACAACTCACTTTGGATTTGCAAGGCAGCTTTGACCGACGCCTTGTCATCCTCCTTCGTGTTAGGGCTAAACATGATCGCAGATTTTTCCAAGTTTATGCACTGTCCCGAACAGTTCTCATACAGATCCAACACTTCTCTGAGAGCCGTCCCCTCCATCTGGTTGGCCTTCAGCATCAGAACCGAGTCATCGGCGAACAGGAGATGGGATATGGGAGGTGCTTGCGGGCACACTTTTACTCCTGAGATTCTTCCGTCCTGTTCAGCATCATGGAGAAGTGCAGACAGGCCCTCCGCGCAGATCACAAACAGATATGGGGACACCGGGTCCCCTTGGCGTAGCCCTCGGGAGGGGTAGAATTGCTGTGACACTTCTCCATTAAGTTTTATCTGGTACCGGACAGTGGTGACGCACTTCATGATCAGCTCTACCCAATTTGCCCGGAACCCTAGCTTGTACAGCATTGCTCGAAGGAACTCCCATTCCACTCTATCATAAGCTTTACTCATATCTGCTTTAACTGCTGCCACTCCCTCCTTTCCTTTCCTCTTATTCAAAAGGTAATGTGAGATCTCATAACCCACCAGGACATTATCAGTGATCAATCGCCCCGGTACGAAGGCACTTTGGTTCTCCGAGATCAGCATTGGAAGGATCAATTTTAACCTATTAGCGATCACTTTAGATACCAGCTTGTAGACGACGTTGCAGAGACTTATCGGTCGGAGGTCCTTGACTCTATTAGGGTTCTTAACTTTGGGAATAAGTACCACAGTAGTATCATTCCAGCCCAGCAGCATATCTCCCCCATTTAAAACCTTCAACACCTCCTCTACCACTTGGTCACCCATAAAGTGCCAGTGGCGTTTAAAGACCACCGAGGGCATGCCATCGGGCCCCGGTGCCTTGAGGTCGCCAATATGATCCAGGGCCGCTTTGTCTCCTCTCTTGTGAAATCCGTATCAAGCATGGTGTTCATATGGTCCGTGACTTTTGGCTGCACTCTCTGAATAAGCTCATTTACTCTATCGCCAGCAGTGGAAGTGAACAGATCCTGAAAAAAAAGAGCAAACGTAGTTATTAAGATCCTCTCCCTCCTTCACTACTGACCCGTCCTCCTTCTTCAACTCCTTCACATGATTAGCCTTCCTCCTGGCAGAAGCATAGGCCATGAAATAACGGGTGTTCTTGTTGCCATCTCTGAGCCAGTCCACATGCGAACATTGTTTGGCCTTTGTATTTTTCTTCTGCTTGAGATCCTCAACCACACACCGCAGCCGGCCCTCCTCCTTGATTTTTTTCCTCCGAAACCGGGGCCCTCATACATCTCTCCAACTCCTGCTTCGCCTTTTTGAGCCCGCCATCGAGCTCTCCCACGACTTCCTTCACCCAGGTTTGCATTCTTCCTGCTATCCCTTTAAGAGCTGCACCTACATCCGCCTCGCCATACCTCCAGCTTTCCTCCCAGGCTCCCTGGATTTCGGTACTACAACCTTCCTCTTGTAACCACCAAGCTTCAAACCTGAACCCTCTATCACCTCCAGCCCTCCTGACTCTCTCTCCTTGGGTGTTGACGATAACTGGGCGGTGATCTGAGTGGAGTGGGTCGCCATTGGTGACAGTGAAGGCTGGGAATGCTTCACACCACATAGCGTTAGCCGTGGCCCGATCCAGCCGCTCGCAAATGTAGTTCGATAGCTCCTTACTGTGATTCCGCCAGGTAAATTTATCCCCTCTGAAACCAATGTCACACAGATCACAGGACTCCAAAGTTTCTCTAAAATTGTTCATGAGTTGTGGTGGCCGGTCCACTCCCCCAATCTTCTCATCACTTGATAGAATCTCATTAAAGTCACCGAGACATAGCCAGGGTCGTCCACTTTGATGCTGCTGTCCTAGTATTCTCAAGTTCCTCCATGTTTCCTTTTTACGCCCCGTTTTAGACTCCCCATACAAAACAGTCAGCCTCCACACCCTTTCATCCTCCTCTGTAACATCCACATCTATATGACTTCGTCCATACGATCGCAGCGCCACTTCCACTCCCCTACGCCAAAACATAGCAATCCCTCGACTCCTTCCTTCCGGGCTCCACGCAACCATGTGTGCCAAACCCATCATCCACCTGAACCGTTCCATTTATTTCTCTGTTAGTTTCGTCTCTGCCAAGAAAATTACGTCGGGCTCCTTCATTCTCCCCAGCTCGAGGAGACTTCGAACTGCCGGGCCATTCCCGAGTCCCGGGCAGTTCCATCCGATGATTTTCATTGCGCCCGGCGGGGCTGTTCATACAGCCCGGCCGATATGATGGTATTGTTCACGGTTGTGGTGATGTTTGTCCCTGCCTCCTCTATCTCTATCTCCCCTTCCACTCCCATTCTTCCCCTCTTTGACTCGGACATGAATTCGTTATCTCTCTCCTTACTTCTTTTCTGCCCCAAAACTGTTTCGCGAGGTTGTTGATCCGTTGCTCCACCCTTCTCCTCCCTACGGACCTTCTTGTATCTTTTGAGGTCATGGCTCTTCTGTGCAGCTCCCTTCCCTTGTCTTCCCTGCTTGCTTATTTGCACCTGGTGGCTCCCTTCATCCTCCCCCTCCTGCCTAGCCACGACTAGGTTAGTATCGTCCTCTGGCATCACTCCGTGAACCTCTACCTCCCCAGCTACTGCCCCTCGGACAAACTCTCCCTTGCCCCCGCTACCTTTGTGGCCCCCATTACATTTGCTACCCCCATGTCAAGCTTCTTGGGGGGCCCTGACTTATGTTGCTCCATGATTCTTTTCTGTGGGCTATTGACTTCCTCCCCCTTCTCCGTGCCATCATCCTTCCCCCCACCTCTTCCGTCCACCTCTTTCTTCCATGACAGACTATCACTTCCACTCCCCGATCTCCCACCCGCCCGACTGTAGCCATACTTTCGCTGGTTGTCTCCACTCCTGTTCTTCCCCTTCCACCCCAACTATCATCATGACTTGCCCTCCTCCTTCCTATATCTGCCTTAAGCCAGCTTCCAAACTGTGGTCGTTCCCCTTTTCTCAGTTTGATAGTGCAGTCCTTCTCACCATGACCGATTAATCTGCAAGTGTAGCAAAAGTCTGGCATGAACTCATATTCGAACCGGCACCACTGCCCCTCCTCCTTATCTTCTTCCGGACTGTCAAGGGTCATTTTCTTCTTCTGCTCCTGTTTGTATTGATCATCTTCCTCTTCCTCCAGCGTGAAACCCCTCATTATAGGCTTTTGAATATTCATTCTCACCTTGACTCACAGAAATTTACCAATGGCCTTCCCATCCGCCCCTGCATCCGCCTCCACAAACTTACCAATGGTGTTTCCTATATCTTCTGCCGCTTCCTCATTCATCATGCCCAAAGGTAGACTAAATATGCGTACCTAGATGGGTATATCATTAAATTCATAATCCTCAATGCGCTTGCCTGGATCATAATTCTCCACCACCATCGGTTCCTTGTCGAACATCCATGGCCCATCTTCCAGTGCCTTCCTCTTCCCCGATTCCTGCTTAAAGGTGAACATGAATATGTTATCCCCGACCTCCGTGCAGTCGATCCCTTTGATTGGACACCAGACGCGCCCCAGGGATAGCGAGATCGCATCTGGGTGAGCTGGTTTCTCGGACAGCAGCTTGCCAATTGCCCGCGGATCTGTGTTCTTCCCCTTCTCCTTTGCCATCCCCCGGATCTTGACTATCTTCTTCTCTTCTTTCGACAGTTTGAGCCTACTCATCAGCTTCCCTACTCCTTCTATCGCCCTTCCTCCAGACCACCCCGTCCGCCGCCTAGGGTTCATGGTGTATTACGACTGCGTGCCCTAGGAACCGCGCAGAAGATTGTGAGGTGGATGGATCGCGTGCGAAAGCTCTACCCAGACCAGGAGAATTCAACAGAGTCACGGGCGAGGCTCGATCCCAGCTGGGATCAGGAGACCCGTAGTCCAAAACCCTAATCGCCTCTGTGATCAACGGGGCGATACGCGAACCGTCACCCTACGGGATGGACGGGTGTCCTCTATCGGCCCCCATCTCTCCTGCTTTTGTCAGGGAGGAGACATGGATTTTTTTGTCCAAAAAGACTATCTATCGAGTCGAATTGAAGAAAAAGACCACCTCCGAAAAAAATTGAGAGAAGAGACCAGCTGGACCGTGGCGGCAGGCGCGCCAGCCGACACGTGGCACCCGCCGCCACGCACGGAGGCGGCAGCGCCTATCGCCATGGTGCCAGGCGGCAGGCTACTTATTACCGGATTCATCGACCACGACGGAGCGGATCAGGCCCACTGGGTCATGCCGCCACCCCCTCTGGCGGCACCCTCTGTTCGTGCAACGAGCGGCCGTTCATGCAAACGACGTGCCTGCCCCTGCATGTGATTTATGCATGCATGCATATGGCTAGTCTCCCATGCCTGGTTAAGTTTCTCCGTTCCTTTTTCGATCATGCCTCACATCTGCATGTCTCCCATCACGCTAAGCATGCACCTCTCAAACAATCAATCATCCTGACCCTGTGTTAACGCTTAACAAAAACAACAGCTTTTTAGTGACATCTGACCAGTGCATTGCATGCTAGCTACTCTGGTTGCCACCCGTGTACTTCGCAGACAAGATACTGCTCCGCTCAGTCCAGACCCCCATGCTGCCCCCCGAGGGCGTGGCGACATGGCCCGATGTGCCTGCTCCGTTCTGTTGCAGCTTAGGCACCGCGGATGAATCCAGTAATGCGCAGCCTGCCGCCTGGTACCGTGGCGGCAGGTGCTGCCGCCTCCCTAGGTGGCGGCAGGTGCTTGTCACATCCCTAGTCTGTGCTTGCATTAGGAGTAGCTAGAGTGTGCATCATGTTTACCTTTTCCAGAAACTTGAAATGGGGATGACAGAAACCCCAGCACCCCTCTTCTTTCAACTAGGGTTTAATAAAATCTTTTCCAATGTACCCAAAATGCCCTTCAAAATTGCTCATCATCTTTGCCTTGGTCTTAAACCTCTGACAAAAATGGTGCACAATTTTCTAGGACATCCTAAGGTCACTGGATTAAATCATATTGTATTTGCATTTGCATTTGGGCATTTAAATGCTATGAAATATTTTAAATGCCCAAATAATCATAAACTAAAATGTTCCATGTTGTTTATATTATATACAGTGGACGTGGTCAGTTTCATGATTTATAAAAATGTTCTAGCATTTTTAATAATTCAACACAGTTGCAAAAGAAAAGAAAACAGAAACTAAATAGAAAAGAGAGGAGAGAGAGAGACTTACCTGGCGGCCCACCTGGCCGGCCCACCCCAGCAACCGCTCCACGCAGCTATTTCCTCTCGCCAGGCAGGCAGAGAGGAGCACGCCGACGAGCCTGCGGGCGCCATGCAGCTGCCCGCCGCCCTGCTTCACTTCCCTGCCTCCAGGACGCCTGGTTCGCCTCCACGTCGTCGCCCGAACCCTCTGGACACCGCACTCCCCCCTGTCCCTCTCCCTCGCCCTCTCCTCGCCATGGCCGACGCGCCCGCGAGCTCACCACCGTCGTAGCCGCATCCACCATCGCCCCACCGTCGCCTCGCCGTGTCAGGGAGCACCGCCGTCGTCCGCTACGTCGAACAGGCTGAGCCCCGAGCGCTCGCACGCTCAGCTTCGCCACCGTAGACGTCGTCTTCAACCTTCGGCCGCCGGAGATCCCCTTCGCCGTACCAGCCACTCCAGGCCGTCCCCGAGCTCGCCGACCGGCTCGCCGTCTCCACTGTGAGCTCCTGTCCGTCCCCGTCCTCCCCGCTCGCCCTGTCGTGCACCACAGCCACCGAACCTCACTCACCCGCACGTGCCGCCGCACGCGCTCGCCGCCGATGTGTCTCCGACCAGCTAACGGCCAGGCCGTCGTGCCCATCGTCTTCACTGCTTCGCTTAGATGCTGTAGGACCACTCCACGAGCCTCCATGAGCACTGCACCGCCGAGTTCGGCCTCACCCGAACTCCGGCAGCCACTGGACTCGTCGCCGGCGTCGTTTCCGGCGACCTCAAGCTCCAAGTCGAGCACCACTCGATGCGGCTCACTTCCAGCTGCCCGTAGACGTGCTCCGCCGTCGATTTTGTCGTCGAAGGACCAAACCCGAGGCGCTCCGCCGCGTCTGGCCTCGCCGGCGACTAGCCGCCGGCGGGTTTGACCCGCTGACCAGGGGGTTTGACCTCCCCCTGTGCCACTGACATGTGGGCCCAGCTGTTGACCGTGTTAGTTTAGGATTAGTTAGTGTTAAGTTAATTATGCTAATTAGCTGACCCACTGACATGTGGGCCCGACCCTGCTAATTAGTAGTTAGTATAAATAAACCCTCTTAGTTAACTCTGTTAGACTAACGTGTGGACCCCACACGTCAGGTTTGACTGGACCAACTCGGTTGACCTGCTGACGTCAGCATGAGGTCATCTTGACGCAGTAAGTGTTTTCTATGATTTAAATAAATCAGAAATGATTTATTTATTTTCCAGAAAATGCCCTAACTTCTAAAAATCATATAAATTCAACAGTAGCTCAGATGAAAAATATTTATATATGAAAATTATCTGAAAAATCCAATCTTTCCATTGGTACTGGTTTCATGCATGTTTGAGCAAGTTAACCTTGTTGTTCACATCAAAACATGATAATGCACTTGAAATAATAATAGCTTGGGCATGAATTTGAATCTTTGATTCAAATAAGCTCAAACCTTTCTGTTTATAGTTACATTAGCCCAAAACACATCCATCTTGCCATGTCATGAGAATGCATCATATTGTTGCATTTGGTTGTGTATTGATTGTATTACCAGTGTTGTCCGTGGTAGGTTCTGCTCCCGAGGATACATTTGCGTATCCAACTGAAGAGCAGTACCCGACAACCAATCTGTCAGGCAAGCAACCCATTGATCATTCCGATACAAACCCATCTTCTCGCTCCTGCTCTCTTTTACTGCATTAAGGTAACAACGTGTGAACTGCTATTTGCAGCGGTAGTTGAACCCCATTCCTTTGCATGACCTGTCATTGCCACAGCAAATAGTTGAAACCCACTAGCATGTGTAGGAGTTGATTGAGCCATGTGATGTGTTTCCTTCCATGCTATTTATTTATGCTGCCTGCTATGCTTAGAGTTGTGTCAGGTCTGGTTCATCTCGGTGATGGATCAGAGTGAAATGATCATGTCTGGTAATGGGAGTGAAGTGTGGAATATGCTTGGTAAAGGTATCGATGAAAGGCCATGTAGGAGTACATGGTGGGTTGTTTCATTGGAACCGTCCATAGGATCTGAGATATGTATGTGTGATTTAAGATCAACTACTACCACACATTGGGCCCTGAAATATGACCCCGCTCGACTTATTGACTGCCCTTGTTCTCTGTCCAGGAATTGCAACTAGTTTCTGGTGTTTGTAGTTTACTGGAGGTCGTGCGCAGCGCTGACCCTCGGGGTGGGCTGTGACGCGGCAGGTACGTGGCACGGTGTACCGGTCACCCGTTTGGTGACTCGGGAACCCTGTACACATCGTTTAAGGCCGTGAGCGACACCCCGACCGGATCTCCCCACGGATGGAACCCAAATAGGCGATAAACCTGGACTAGAGACTTGAGTGGTTGGTTAGGTCGTGGTCTACACCCACGTCGGCTTTCGCTTGAAGTCTGCCGAGCACATGTCGTGTGCAGATGCTAAGTGGTGGAAACATGTGTGAAGAAGTACACCCCTGCAGGGTTACCAATCTATTCGAATAGCCGTTGTTCGCGGTTAAGGACCACTTGGTTGCTTATACAGTTCATAGACAATTTAACGGTTACTCCTAAAAGTCTCAAGACAAGTGTGAGTGCCGTGGATGGCCCTTCCGTAGGATGACGGGAGAGGATCCACGGTAGTGTATTGTTGTAGTGAGTAGTGGACTCGTGTGCGTAGTCTCATCTTGCAATCTGCTGAGAGTTGTAGAATAGGTTAGCCAAGAGTCAAAGCTGGCTTGCTGCAATAAACTCCACTACCCTTGTTGATAATGATGCATGTATGATAGGTTCTGATGTAAGTCTTCCTGAGTACCTTTGTACTCATGTTTGCTTAATAACTGTTACAGAGGAGAACCCCGCCCCCTCTGATGGGTTCTACATAGACCGTGACGTCGACGAGTAGCTTGCTACCTAGACGAAGATCTTGGACTTGTGAAGGGCCTTGTAGATAGTCAGGCTACACCAAGCCTGTTTTCTTTCCAAGTTGTCTGTACTCAGACAAGTTAGCTTCCGCATGTGCTTGTATGCTTGTATGACTTGAGTGTTGGGTCGTGTGACCCCTACCTATATGAATATGTTATGTATGGCTCTTCGGAGCCTCTTAAATAAAGTACTTTGAGTCATAGAGTTCTGTTGTGATGCAATGTTGTATTTGCACATATTGAGCATATTGTGTGTATGTTATTGAAATGCTTGATATGTGTGGGATCCGACACCTAGTTGTTTACCCTTGGTAGCCTATCTTACAGGGAAATGCCTCCTAGTGCTTCCACTGAGCCTTGGTAGCTTGCTACTGCTCCGGAACACGTAGGCTGGCCGGCATGTATCCTTCTTCGTTCCTGTGTCTGTCCCTTAGGGGAAATGTCACGCGTTGTTCCTTTAAGTCCATGTAGCTTGCTATGACTTGGGTTCATACGTTGATGACCGACACGTTCGTTACTGGGTCATGGATGCCTGTCTCTGTAATTTAGTGCCAATTTTGGTTTATAACTAGCCATGTCGGCCCATGTTCGCTGTCATATGGATGCTAGCGACACTATCATATACGTGTGCCAAAATGCGCAAACGGTCCCGGGCCAGGTAAGGTGGCACCCGTGGGGATACCGTGCGTGAGGCCGCAAAGTGATATGATGTGTTACATGCTAGATCGGTGTGACTTAGGATCGGGGTCCTGATAGTGTTGCTGTCTATCTGGTCTCTTCTGTCAATTTTGTCAGGAGGTGGTCTTTTTCGTCAATTTGACTCGGCAGGTGGTCTTTTTGAACAAAATTCGGAGACATGATCTTCTGTAAGAGTTAGCTTTTGTATGCAAGCAGCAGTTTGGTGCTAGGTGGATTGTGGTGGCTCACGTGGAGTGCTGGGGCAGCTGTCCAATGTGGAGCGTTGGTCATTCCCTAACCGAGAGTGGCGTTTTGGCACATTGGAGCGCGCGTTCCTGCTTTTTAAAATGCGTTTTTAACATATTTTGAAATGTCAAAAAATTCCAAACAAATACTTGGCACGTACATCTCGAAATTGTACATGCTCACAAAGTCGTTTCATGAAAAACTGACAACTTATGTATCGCGTGTGAGAAAAGCAAAACCCAGTGTTAAAAATGTTTTTCACAAGACATCCTTTTGTCTTTTGTACACAAGCCACACAAAATGTTCATTTTCTCCGAAACAGGACGTGCACACATATAATTTTGAGATGTATGCGCCAAATTTTGGTTGGAATTTTTCACACTTTGAAATATATTTTCCGCGTGCAGGAGCACGCGTTCCCGGGAGCACCAACGGATTTCCGGTCTCTAACCCTCGTACACTAGGGGTCCGTGGTATTTGTATCGATTGAGTCTTGGGTTACAAGGTTCGGTTGAAGATCTCCTTCAACCTAAGAGAGAGAGAGAGAGATCTCCTTCAACCTAAGAGAGAGAGGGAGAGAGAGA
>LR738710.1:757735316-757781772 GCA_902687465.1 Secale cereale
GAGAGAGAGAGAGAGAGAGAGAAGGGGATTAGAGATAGAGATGAATACAACTTAAACAAGCTGCTATCTCCTAACAAACCCAATGTGGGCCGCTACACATGCGCCCCAATATTATGTTTAACACTCTTCCTTAATCTGAATCGTGCAAGTTTAGATTATGCTTGAACTCTTCAAATGGTCTTGGAGCCAAGGCCTTTGTAAATCCATCTGCAACTTGATCTCTGGAAGGAATGAAACGAATGTCCAACTCTTTACTAACAACCCTCTCTCGTACAAAATGATAGTCAATTCCAATATGTTTGGTCCTTGCATGAAACAAAGGGTTAGCTGATAGATACATAGCACCACCAAAGAAATGGAGTTTGTATGTGACATATGCCAAGCTCCTTGAGCATGGATCTGACCGAAGTAATCTCCGATGTTGCATTTGCTAGTGCTTTATATTTCGCCTCAGTGCTTGATCTTGAAACGATTGCATGTTTCTTTGCATACCATGATATCAAGTTTGGTCCAAAAAATACAGCAAAGCCACCTGTTGACCTTCTATCATCAAACCATCATGCCCAGTCAGAGTCAAAGAAGGCACTAACAAGAGTAGAAGATGACTTGATGAAAGTTAATCCAACACTCAATGTATTCTTTACATGTCTCAATGTGCGCTTGGATGTTGTCCAATGAGCTATGGTTGGTGCATGAAGGAACTGTCACACTTTATTTATTGTAAAGAATATCAGACCTGATGAGTGTCAAGTACTGAAGGGCACCTACTAGACTTCTGTACATAGTGCCATCCTCTTGATTCAAGGGTTCACCCTCTAGAAGAGAGAGTTTCTCTGAACTGGACAATGGTGTTGATGATGGTTTACAACCCTATAGGCCGGCTTTACTCAATAGATCAGTTGCATATTTTTCTTGGGAAAGATGAAATCCACCTTCTTTATTTTCTTAACTTCGATACCAAGGAAAAAAAATGCAAATCTCCTAAATCTTTAAGAGCAAATTCTGAGTTCAAATCTTTCAAAAGTGTTGTTACTGCTTCATTTGAGGAACTGGTAACAGTGATGCCATCAACATATATAAGCGCAAAGATATATGTATGTATGATGTCATCAACATATATAAGGACAAAGATAGATGTATGTGATTTGTTGTAAATGAACAATGATATATCACATTTTGAGGGAACAAAACCAAGTGCTTGTAACTTAGAGCTCAAACGAGTGTACCATGCCCTTGGAGCCTGTTTCAGTTCATAAAGAGATCTATCAAGCATGCACACATGAAATGGTTTGTATTTATCTTAAGATCCAGGAGGTTGCCTCATGTAAACTTCCTCTTCCAGAACACATGATGAAAACATTCTACACATATAGATGTGTAAGATCCATCATGTGGACACAACAACATATAAAACAAGAAGAATCATGACAGCTTTAACAATAGAACTAAAAGTGTCCTTATAATCTATGCCATACTCTGCTTTTGCAACAAGTTTGACTTTGTAATGATCTATTGTACCATCTGCCCTTCTTTTTATTCTAAACACCCCTTGCAGTCAATCACATTTTCACCTGGATGTGAAGGAACCAGATGCCAAGTGGCAAGGGCCTTAATGACGGTGTGTGGTTCTCCTGTAGAAGTGTTTGAAATAGCCAAACCATACTTAGTTTTCTAATTAGTTGGATGCATAACACATGTTTGGAGACATGTACGAGGCGGTGTAGCATGTGTATGCGCAAAAGATTCGGTGACCTCCTGTACAGTAGGAGCGATAGATCCACCTAATCTGCTCGATCCCGAGGAGGCAGAACTGCTCCCGCCCGCTGGATCCTATGTGCATATGAGAGGGATGCAGAAGACAAAGGCGCCACAGAAGATTCGGGCGAGCGCGTGGTATCTAGATCGAGGCATGCGCCCTCCTGGCATGGGCGCATCAGGGCACATGGCCCGCCTGGAGTAGACACCAGGAACCGGCGCGTAGCGCTCGGTTGGTGGATCTCGCATGGTCGGGTTGTCGCCTGGTGGTGGTTCGCGCGGCTCGCCACCAGGACGCGTGCCAACCATGGATTGGCGTGGAGCGGAGGAGGCAGGATCATCACGGGCCATATGACGGGGCACCGATCCCGGAGCAGATGTGGATGGGCATAGTCTGCAGCACCGATCCTGGAGCAGATTCGGGAGCAGTCTGGCGCACAGATCCCAAATACGATTTTGCCAGATCAAATGTGTCCATACCAGAATGATTTTCTGCATTATTTTCAACAAAAATTGCATCATTCTCCATGCCATTTTCTTCCCTGTTAATTCATGTAGTAGAAGACTCAGGTGGACGCATTGAAGGAAATATGCCCTAGAGGCAATAATAAAGTTGTTCTTTATATTTCCTTATATCATGATAAATATTTATTATTCATGCTAGAATTGTATTAACCGGAAACTTAGTACATGTGTGAATACATAGACCAAAACAGAGTGTCCCTAGTATGCCTCTACTAGACTAGCTCGTTAATCAAAGATGGTTATGTTTCCTAACCATAGACATGAGTTGTCATTTGATCAACATGATCACATCATTAGGAGAATGATGTGATGGACAAGACCCATCCGTTAGTTTAGCAACTTGATCGTTTAGTTTTACTGCTATTGCTTTCTTCATGACTTATACATGTTCCTATGACTATGAGATTATGCAACTCCCGAATACCGGAGGAACACGTTGTGTGCTATCAAACGTCACAACGTAACTGGGTGATTATAAAGATGATCTACAGGTGTCTCCGAAGGTGTTTGTGGTGTTGGCATAGATCGAGAATAGGATTTGTCACTCTGAGTGTCGGAGAGGTATCTCTGGGCCCTCTCGGTAATACACATAGTAATAGCCTTGCAAGCAAATGACTAATGAGTTAGTCATGAGATGATGTATTACGGAACGAGTGAAGAGACTTGTCGGTAATGAGATTGAACTAGGTATGGTGATACCGACGATCGAATCTCGGGCAAGTAACATACCAATGACAAAGGGAACAACGTATGTTATTGTGCAGTTTGACCGATAAAGATCTTCGTAGAATATGTAGGAACCAATATGAGCATCCAGGTTCCGCTATTGGTTATTGACCAGAGAAGTGTCTCGGTCATGTCTACATAGTTCTCAAACTCGTAGGGTCAGCACGCTTAACGTTCGATACCAATTTATATTATGAGTTATGTGATTTGATGACCGACGTTTGTTCGGAGTCTTAGATGAGATCACAGACATGACGAACAGTCTCGAAATGGTCGAGACATAAAGATCGATATATTGGAGGGCTATATTCGGATATCAGAAAGGTTCTGAGTGATTCAGGTATTTTTCGGAGTACCGAAGAGTTACGGGAATTTGTATTGGGCCTTAATGTGCCATACGGGAAAGGAGAGAAAGGCCTCAAGGGTGGCCGCACCCCTTCCCCATGGACTGGTCCGAATTGGACTAGGGAAAGGGGCGCCCCCTTCCTTCCTTCTCCTTCCCCTTCCCCTTTTCCTATTCCATATGGGAGGAGGAATCCTACTAGGACTAGGGAGTCCTAGTAGGACTCCACACATTGGGCGCGCCCTATGAGGGCCGGCCTTCTCCTTCCTCCATCCTTTATATACGTGGCCAGGGGGCACCTCATAGACACACAAGTTGGTTTTAGCCGTGTGCAGTGCCCCTCCCCACAGATACACACCTCGTTCATACCGTTGCAGTGCTTAAGCGAAGCCCTGCACCGGTAGCTTCATCATTAGCGTCACCACGCCGTCGTGCTGGCAAAACTCTCCCGTGACGCTCAACTGGATCAAGAGTTCGTGGGACATCATCAAGCTGAATGTGTGTTGAACGCGGGGGTGCCGTACGTTCGGTGCTTGGATCGGTTGGATCGCGAAGACGTTCGACTACATCAACCGCGTCACTAGACGCTTCCGCTTTTGGTCTACGAGGGTACGTAGACACACTCTCCCCACTCATTGCTATGCTTCTCCTAGATAGATTTTGCGTGATCATAGGATTTTTTTGAAATACTATGTTCCCCAACACACATAGAGGAGTTAGTTAACATTGGATCATCATTATCAACACCCACACGAGCATCACCGTGAAGATAGGAAGGAAGGAGGATTTCCTTCTTGATAAGGGCACCGGCTTTGGGATGGAGCTTTCTAAAGGGGAACTGAATTTTATCGAAAACAACATCACGAGAGATGTAAACATGACCAGTCGACACATCAAGGCATTTGACACCCTTGTGTTAAGCAGTATAATCGAGAAAGACGCATTGCTCGGAACGAAACATGAGTTTGCAAGTGTTATAGGGGCAGATATTAGGCTAACAAGCACAACCAAAAACTCTAAGAGTGTTGTAGTCTGGTGTGACATGCAAGAGACGTTTAGTAGGAGTTTCATTGTAGATAATATGGTTAGGCCACATGTTGATGTATGAACTGTGGTAAGAAAATATTCATCCCAAAATTTAATGCCATGGATGCTGCAGCTAGAATAACTAAGCCTACTTCAACAATCTTTCAATGTTTGCGTTCAACAGAAACATTTGTTGATGTGCATGTGGACATGAGATATTCCTATTTGATGAAAGCAATGATTTTATTTTTTCATATTCACCACTCCAATCTTATTGCATGGCAATGACCTAGCTATCAAATTTACGTTCAACAAGGACTTGAAAATTATGAAAAACTTGGAACACATCGGAAAGCTTTTTAAGAAGGTAGATCCAAGTGTATTTACTAAATTCATCAACAAAACTCACATAGTAAGGGTGTCTACCAACAGAAGTGGGTGATGGACTCCAAACATCAGAAAAATAAGTTGTAAAGGTTTGATAGACACAACAATAGAGACATGATATGACAATTGGTGACTTTTTGCTCTTTGGCATGAATCACAAATCATTTCTGAATTTCTCTCACCAAGAACCGAGAGTTTATTTATACTAAGAATTTGATAAACAGTAGCAAAGGATGGATGACCTAATGGCTCGTTCCCCTTTCGGCAGAAAGTTTGATGGCACCATACACTTGTTAATTGAATTTGCAATACTTTGGAAGCAACGAGTAGAGCCCTTGCACACAAACACCTCTCTGTAGAATTTTCTTCGTGATTTGATCCTTGATCAAAAGAAGAAATGGTGAAACTCTAGAAACTCAATATTGTCAAGAGCAATACGACGGGCAGACAAAAGATTTTTAGAGGCATTAGGAACATGCAAGATTTTTCCGAGTTCAAGATTTGTGTGTGGGGTTTCAATGATTGATTTACCAATGTGACTTATATCCATACCTGGACCATTTGCAGACGTGTACATTTGGTCACGGCCATGAGATTTTGCATGCATCGTCAGCTTGTCCAGCTCACCAGTGATGTGGTTTGTGGCACCTGTGTCCATATACCAATTGGTATCTACACCATATGACATATCAGCAGCAACAACATTTTTTCTTTTGAGAGGTGTCATCAGCATAACGCTAGTCACAATCTTTAGCTAGGTGTTTTCTTTTGCAAACCTGACACTTCCCTTAATACCCTTCGTAGCCTTGACAATGGCGCACCCGATTGTAGTTGGAGGGGGCGTCGATAGTTGCCGCCTCCGCTGGAGTTTGCTTGGTGG
Source organism: Secale cereale (assembly GCA_902687465.1). Taxonomy (NCBI): domain Eukaryota; kingdom Viridiplantae; phylum Streptophyta; class Magnoliopsida; order Poales; family Poaceae; genus Secale; species Secale cereale. Next base: position 757,740,959 of record LR738710.1, read on the forward strand.
TAGTAGACGCCACCACCACCACCATGATAGTCGCCGCCGCCACCTCCTTGATAGTAGTCGTTGCCACCCTGGTTGTTGTCGCCGCCATGGTTGTAGCTGACACCATCGCCGCCGTACTGTCCGCCGCCACCACCACTATACTGTCCGCCGCCACCGCCGTATTGTCCACCACCACCACCTCCACCCTTCTGGTTTTGATATACTTGGGGGGATCTCTGTCACCACAAGAAGTAGCGTTCGCCGATGATTTGAATGATCCGACACTTGTACCATGGAACATCTTGACTCATTGATCGAAATTTTCCACCATGGAGAAGAGGTTGTCGACGGAGATGAGTTCGGAGCGTGCATCCTACGCTGAGATGATCGGCTGGTACTCCATATCCAAACTAGTGATGATGAATGAGAGGAGTTCATCTTCTCTGATTGTTTACCAAGCGCCATGAGCTCGTCGGAGAGGGCACACATGTGAACAAAGTATGGTGCAGCCGACAGGGAGTCCTTCTAAGCATTGGTGAGGGAAACCTGGATTTTGTTGGCGCAAGAGAGACATGTCCGAAAACATGTTCCCGAGCACAGTCCATATCACATATGATTTTTCAATCAATGCAACTTGGACATGAACTTTTTTGGATAGGTTTCTGAGGAGGTAGCGACGATTTCTTAATATTGGATGGGCCATTGGGAGTAGGCGGGGTTTGAGACAACATGTTCCTTCCCTTAGGCTTTCTTGGTTGTGATGGTTTAGGGTGGTTCTTCGGTGGTCTGATCTATATAGCCATAAAGGTCGGCGGTCATGATCTATGATCTTGCTTGGGCATGCCAGAGGATATAATTGGTTCGGGTAAGTGGTTCGGAAGTGCTGTAATTGAGGTTGGAGTTGATGAGAAAGGTGGATGAAGACATGGTTGATAGGGATTTGGCGATCGGTGGGAGGGTTGGCTAGGGTTTGGGCGAGGGCATGGGAAGATCAGCGGGAGGGTTGAGAGGTATAAGAACATGAGCTAGATGTGGCGGAAGAGCCTGGTCTGTATACCATGTAAAGTTATGTTCAAGTGTCTCTAACCCCCATACACTAGGGGTCCGCAGTATTTGTATTGATTGAGTCTTGGACTACAAGGTTCAGTTGAAGATCTCCTTCAATCAGTGTTTTTCTCCTTCTTGTACACGGAGAAAATGATTCACCCGTGAATGTTTTCTGAAAGATCACCTCAAAGAAGTTTAGGCCAGACCTTTAGTGAGTGCTCTTGCTTCACATAAGAGATGTCTTACAAGTGACCTGCTGAGTTGATCCTCACCTTGATCCGATCACGTAGCTGAAAAATCAGACACTCATGACTCCTTTCCTAATCATTCAGCTTGTTTGTTTCCAAGGATTTCTGAGATGAAAATTAAAAGGCTACAGGGTTGTGAAATTACAATGTCTGAATGTGTTATCAAGTTTTCTGCCTCATCGCTATAGACACCCAAATGGGGCCATCCAAAATGAGTTTTGCAAAACTAGGCTGATCTTAGTCTCTTGCTTACTTTTGCTTGTGAGCTGCTTTTTCATTATCTCTACTCCTAATGGAAGAGTTTGTTTACATTTTTTCTGGTCACCCCCTCCATCGAATGATATCTCCACCACCAATCGATCCCACCCCATCGATTTTTTCATCTCCCCTGCAAAACCAATGGGCATAAAACCTGGGAGAAAAACACCTAAAAAAACCCACGCTTTCCTAATGTATCTATCTAATCTAATCAACTCATAATCAAAACAGATCTTTCTGTGGCCATGATTTCCTCCATTGTTTGGGTGGAAACTGGTCTTGTATGATTACTACAAATCAATCTATCAATAATTCCATACGTTTGTACGTTGTTCATTTGCCCCCCCTTCGTTTTGCTCGCCACCCCTTCCCTTTGTCCCGCCATCTACTACTTCTTGAGCTTGCATTTTTTTTCCCTTGAAGAGGAAAGGGTGATGCAGCAAAGTAGAGATAATTATTTTCCTCAGTTAAGAACCAAGGTATCAATCCAGTAGGAGGCACAAGCAAGTCCCCAATATATGCACCTGCAAAAACTAACAAACACTTGCACACAATGCAAAAAAGGGGTTGTCAATCCCTTCACGGTCACTAGCAATATGAAAATCTGATAGAGATAGATTTAAAATATAAGCAAAAGGCAAAATAAAGTAAACACAAATAAATTACAGCAAGGTATTTTTGGGTTTATAGATCTGAAAATATATGATGGAAAATAGGCCCGGGGACCATAGGTTTCACTAGAGGCTTTTCTCGAGAAGAAAGAATACGGTGGGTGAACAAATTATTGTTGAGCAATTGATAGAAAAGCGCAAAGTTATGACGGCATCTAAGGCAATGATCATGAATATATGCATCACCTCCTTGATAAGTAGACCAAAACAATTCTGCATCTACTACTATTACTCCACACATCGACCGACTCCTGCCTGCATCTAGTGTATTAAGTTCACAAGAACAGAACAACGCTTTAAGCAAGATGACAAGATGTAGAGGGATAAACTCGAGCAAGATGACATAAACCCCATCTTGTTATCCATAATGGCAACAATACAATACGTGCCTCACTACCCCTTCTGTCACTGGGTGAGGACACCGCAAGATTGAACACATCACAAAGCACCTCTCCCATTGCAAGAAAATCTATATAGTTGGCCAAACCAAATTGATAGATCAGAGAGAAATACCAAGCTATCTTAATCATGCATAAAAGAGTTCAGAGAAGACTCAAATAATATTCATAGATAATCTGATCATAAATCCAAAATTCATTGGATCTCAACAAACACGCCGCAAAAGAAGATTACATCGAATATATCCCCAAGAACATGGAGGAGAACATTGTATTGAAGATCAAAGAGAGAGAAGAAGCCATCTAACTACTAGCTATGGAACGTAAGTCTGTGGTAAATGATAACCCACAAGTGTAGGGGATCACAACAGTTTTCGAGGGTAAAGTATTCAACCCAAATTTATTGATTCGACACAAGGGGAGCCAAAGAATACTCTTAAGTATTAGCAGCTGAGTTGTCAATTCAACCACACCTGGAAACTTAGTATCTGCAGCAAGATAGTTTAGTAGCAAAGTAATATGATAGTGGCGGTAGCAGCAATAAAAGTAACGGTAGCGTTCTTGTAGTTTTTGTAATAGTAACAGCGAAAAAGTAAATAAGCAACTAGCAATATAGGAAAAGCTCGTAGGCATTGGATCGGTGATGGGAAATTATGTCGGATGCAATTCATCATGTATAAGTTATAACCTAGGGTGACACAGAACTAGCTCCACTTCATCAATGCAATGTAGGCATGTATTCCAAATATAGTCCTACATGCTTATCGAAAAGAACTTGCATGACATCTTTTGTCCTACCCTCCTGTGGCAGCGGGGTCCTATTGGAAACTAAGGGATATTAAGGCCTCCTTTTAATAGAGTACCGGACCAAAGCATTAACACATAGTGAATACATGAACTCCTAAAACTACGGTCATCGTCGGGAGTGGTCCCGATTATTGTCACTTCGGGGTTGCCGAATCATAACACATAGTAGGTGACTATAGACTTGCAAGATAGGATCAAGAAGACACATATATTCATGGAAACATAATAGGTTCAGATCTGACATCATGGCACTCGGGCCCTAGTGACAAGCATTAAGCATAGCAAAGTCATAGCAACATCAATATCAGAACATAGTGGATACTAGGGATCAAAACCCTAACAAAACTAACTCAATTACATGATAGATCCCATCCAACCCATCACCGTCCAGCGAGCCTACGATGGAATTACTCACGCAAGGCGATGAGCATCATGGAATTGGTGATGGAGGAAGGTTTATGATGACGATGGTCATGATCTCCACTCTCCGGAGCCCCGAGCGGCCTCCAGATCAGCCCTCCCGAGAGAGACTAGGGCTTGGCAGCGGCTCAGTCTCGTGAAACGCGATAATTCTTTCTCCTTGATTTTTTCTCCCCGAAACTGAACTTATAGGATCTGGGATACATCGGTGGAGCACCAGGGGGCCCACGAGGCAGGGGGCACGCCCTGGGCAGGGGGCGCGCCCCACCCTCGTGGACAGGGTGTGGCCCCCCTGGTATAGATCTTCTTGCATGTATTTTTTTCTATCGTCCAAAATAATTCTCCGTGGATTTTCAGGCGATTCCGGGAACTTTTTATTTGTGCACAAAAACAACACCATCGCAGTTCTGCTGAAAACATCATCAGTCCGGGTTAGTTCCATTCAACCCATGCAAGTTAGAGTCCAAAACAAGGGCAAAAGGGTTTGGAAAAGTAGATACGTTGGAGATGTATCAACTCCCCCAAGCTTAAACCTTTGCTTGTCCTCAAGCAATTCAGTTGATAAACTGAAAGTGATAAAGAAAAACTTTGACAAACTCTCTTTGGTCTTGTTGTTGTAAATATGTAAGCCAACATTCAGGTTTTCAACAGGATCATGAACTAACCACATTCACAATAACTTTCAGGTCTCAAGACTACTCACATCAATAGCATAATCAACTAGTGAGCAATAATAATAAACCTCGGATGACAACACTTTCTCAAAACAATCATGATATGATATAACAAGATGGTATCTCGCTAGCCCTTTCTGAGACCGCAAAACATAAATGCAGAGCACCTTTAAAGATCAAGGACTGACTAGACATTGTAATTCATGATAAAAGAGATCCAGTCATGATCATACTCAATGCAAATTAATAGTAATACATGCAATGACAGAGGTGCTCTCCTACTGGTGCTCTATAATAATAGGATGATGACTCTGCATAAAAGTAAATAGATAGGCCCTTCGCAGAGGGAAGCAGGGATTTGTAGAGGTGCCAGAGCTCAATTTTTAAATAGAGATGAATAACATTTTGAGCGGTATACTTTCATTGTGAACATAACAGCCAAGATCTCAATATCTCCCATGCTACGCACATTATAGGCGCTTCCTAAACAGAATGGTAAAGTTTATACTCCCCCAACCACCAACAAGCACACTCCACGGCCATCTGAATCCACGGGGTACCGTCTAAACAAGAAACAGACCTGGGGGAGTTTTTTTTAATTATTATGATTTGAGCATGGGACTGGGCATCCCGGTTACCAGCCATTTTCTCATGAATGATGAGCGGAGTCCACTCATCGTGAGAATAACCCACCTAGCATGGAAGATATAGACAACCCTAGTTGATACATGAGCTGTTCGAGCATACAAAATAGAATTTCATTTGAAGGTTTAGAGTTTGGCACATACAAATTTACTTGGAACGACAGGTAAATACCGCATATAGGAAGGTATAGTGGACTCATGTGGAATAACTTTGGGGTTTATGGAAGTGGATGCACAAGCAGTATTCCCGCTTAGTACAGGTGAAGGCTAGAAAGAGACTGGGAAGCGACCGGCTAGAGAGCAACAACGGTCATGAACATGCATTAAAATTAATCAACAATGAATGCAAACATGAGTAGGATATAAATCACCATGAACATAAATATCGTGGAGGCTATGTTGATTTGTTTTAACTACATGCGTGAACATGTGCCAAGTCAGATCACTTGAATCGTTCAAAGGAGGATACCACCCCGTCATACCACATCATAACCATTTTAATATCATGTTGGCACACAAGATAGACCATTATAAACTCTCAGCTAATTAAGCATGGCATAAGCAACTATGATCTCTAATTGTCATTGCAAGCATGTTTCATTCATAACAAGCTGAATCAGGAACGATGAACTATCATATTTACAAAAACAAGAGAGGTCGACTTCATACCTGCTTTTCTTATCTCAATTAGTTCATCATATATCATCCTCATTGCCTTTCACTCGCACGACCGAACGATAATAATAATGGTGCACGCGCATTGGACTAAGCTGGAATCTGCAGACATTTAATACAAGAGAGAAGACAAGGTAATATGGCTCAAGGTTAAACAAACAATAAAGCATATAAGAGCCACTAAGCATTTTCATCATGGTCTTCTACTCTTGTCCCCCAAAGAAAAGAAAAGAAACTATTTACACGGGAAAGCTCCCAACAAGCAAAAGAAGAACGGGAAATCTTTTTGGTTTTCTTTTAGTTACTACTACAAGAAATGTAAACTAGCTAGAAGCTACAACTAATATTTTTTTGTTTTTCTTAAGATTTTTCTAGCACACAGGAAAAAGACTAAGAAAAAGAAATGAAACTAAACCTGGATGGTACAGTGAAAGAGTGTAAGCACCGACAACTAGAATAAGTGTGTAAACATGAATGTAAAGTCGGTGAGAAACACATACTCCCCCAAGCTTAGGCTTTTGGCCTAAGTTGGTCTATGGCCAGTATTGGCCTGACGGATATCCAAAGTCGTAGTTTTGGTTGTACGGGGATGCAGCAGCTACTGCATGCTGAGCTGCAGCTCGAAGGCGGGCTGCCTCCGTCATGTTATAATAAGCATTTGCCTCCTCCATAGTTATAGTATATCTCCCTTTTGCCTGAAAGTTAAACAAAGTAGGGGCAGGAAGAACAATAGGGATGGCATGTTGCCTGTTAAAGATTAGTCGATATTTGAGGGTTTGGTCATCCCACTCTATAAACCGGTGACTAGTCATAGCATGGAAATCTAAATGAGCAAGAGGTAAAGGTTCATCATTCTCGTGCACAGGCACACCAAGAAAGCGGGCTATGCGAGTGGCATAAATCCCACCAAATAAATCTCCAACCATACCATTATGGTGTAGCCTACGTACAACAATGGCTCTCAAGTTATATTGTCTATCACCTAGTACAACACTCCTGAGGACACTGAGATCTGGGACGCACAAATGACAAGCCTCATCTTTACCATTTATCCATCTACCAATAAAGAGAGAAAAGTAATGAATAGCAGGAAAATGGATGCTCCCTATGGTAGCCTGTGTGATTTCCTTAGATTCCCCCTCTATAATACTAGCAAGGAATTCTCTAAATTCAGATTTGCGAGGATCACCCATACTGCCCCACTGTGGGAGATTACAAGCATCATTAAAATCCTCTAAGTCCATGGTGTAAGATTTATCATACAGGTCAAACAGTACAGTGTGAGAATTTCGTGAAGATGAAAATTTAAACCTTCTCACAAAGCTATCAGTTAAGCCACGGTATTGAGGGCACTTATCTTGTATTAAGCCCTCAAGGTCAGCGTTGCGCACGTATGCGTAAAATTCATCCTTGATGCCAGCCTGATCCATAAAGTCATGTGACGGCCATCCACAAGGCCGTACGTCAGCATCCCTCGGTGGTTCATCGTCCGGCTCATGGAACGCGAGCCTCGGTTCTTGCTTCCTTGAAGAACCACCTTCGAAGTTTTTCCTATGCATTTTTCTGAAATTTTCTGAAATTTTTAGTAACTCAAAATAAAAGTTAACCAAACTCAACAAGATTGATAGCAACAACTCCTATAAGTGCCTAGAGACTATATCATGCATTAGAACTACTTGGGACCAAGAAAATTTGACATGCAAGCTCAAGAACAAGGTCACCACATCAGATTTTTTTGGCAATAAATAGGGCACTAGAACAAAAACTAACTGGACCAATGGAGGAGTCACATACCAAGGAACAATCTCCCCAAACAGTTTGGTGAATGGTGCTTTGAGCAAGGAGATAAAAAATGGCAGCAAGATGAGCTAGAACTCGGGTTTGAGCTGGTTGGTGATTTTTTTGGGAGGAAGAAGAAGAGTGTGGATGTAGGAATAAATGGAGGGGGGCCACGTGGGGCCCACGAGGCAGGGGGCGCGCCCTGGGCAGGGGGGCGCGCCCTGGACCCTCGTGGCCAGGTGCTGGCTCCCCTCGCTGTGTGTTCTGTGCCATATTTCCTCAAATATTCTAGAAAAAAATCATATTTCATTTTCATGGCATTTGGAGAACTTTGATTTTCGGGATATTTTTTATTGCACGGATAAGTCTGGAAATAGACAGAAAATACTATTTTTGCTTTATTTATCCTAATTAACAGAAAGTAAAAAGAGGGTATAGAAGGTTGTGATATCTAGATTCACCTATCCCATGCTCATCAAAAGGAATCCATTAACAAGGTTGATCAGGTCTTGTTAATAAACTCTTTCCGAATAAAATGAAACTGGAGAATTTTCGAATAACACTAGGTTACCTCAATGGGGATATGTATGTCCCCAACAATAAGAATATCATATGTCTTCTTGGTAGTAGGAAGAGGAAATTCAAAACCTCCAATAGTAATAGTTGAAATTTTTCCAATATAATTGATACTGTGGACCTGAGGTTGTTTCCTCGGAAAGTGTACCGTATGCTCATTACCATTGACATGAAAAGTGACATTGCCTTTGTTGCAATCAATAACAGCCCCTGCAGTATTCAAAAAGGGTCTTCCAAGAATAATAGACATACTATCGTCCTCGGGAATATCAAGTATAACAAAGTCCGTTAGAATAGTAACATTTGCAACTACAACGGGCACATCCTCACAAATACCGATAGGTATAGCAGTTGATTTATCAGCCATTTGCAAGGATATTTCAGTAGGTGCCAACTTGCTCAAGTCTAGTCTACGATATAAAGAGGCATAACACTAACACCAGCTCCAAGATCACACAAAGCAGTTTTAACATAGTTCTTCTTAATGGAGCAAGGTATAGTAGGTACTCATGGATCTCCTAATTTCTTAGGCATTCCACCCTTAATAGTGTAATTGGCAAGCATGGTAGAAATTTCTACTTCAGGTATCTTTCTTTTATTGGTGATAATATCTTTCATATACTTAGCATAAGGATTTCTTGTAAGCACATCAGTCAAACGCATACGCAAAAAGATAGGTCTAATCATTTCAGCAAAGCGCCCAAAATCCTCATCATCCTTTTTCTTGGATGGTTTCGGAGGAAAAGGCATGGGTTTCTAAACCCATGGTTCTCTTTCCCTACCGTGCCTCCTAGCAACAAAGTCTCTCTTATCATAACGTTGATTCTTTGATTGTGGCTTATCAAGATCAACAACAGGTTCAATCTCTACATCATTATCATTGCTAGGTTGAGTATCATCATGAACATCATCATTTATATTATCACTAGTTTCATGTTCATTACCGGATTGTGTCTCAGCATCAGAAACAGATATATCATTGGGATTCTCAGGTGTGTCAGCTACAGGTTCACTAGAGGCATGCAAAGTCCTATCATTTTTCTTTTTCTTCTTCTTAGAAGAACTAGGTGCATCTAAATTAGCTATCTGAGAATCTTGCTCAATTCTCTTAGGATGACCTTCAGGATACAGAGGTTCCTGAGTCATTTTACCACGTCTAGTAGCAACTCTAACAACATATTCATTATTCTTACTATTTAATTCATTGAGCAAATCATTCTGAGCCTTAAGTACTTGTTCTACTTGAGTGGTGACCATAAAAGCATGTATACTAATAAGTTTCAGTTCACCTTTAGCTCTAGACAGATAATCACTCAAGCGTTCAATCATATAAGCATTGTGTTGCAATTGTGTACCAACATAAGCATTGAAGTTTTCTTGTTTCACAATAAAATTGTCAAACTCATCTAAACATTGGCTAGCAGACTTATAACGAGGAATATCACCTTCATCAAATCTATAAAGAGAATTTACCTTTACAACCTATGTCGGGTTATCAAGACCATGTATTTCTTCAATAGGCGGTAAATTCTTAACATCTTCAGCTTTAATACCTTTTTCTTTCATAGATTTCTTTGCCTCTTGCATATCTTCAGGACTAAGAAATAGAACACCTCTTTTCTTCGGAGTTGGCTTAGGGGCTGGTTCAGGAAGTGTCCAATTATTTTCATTGGCCAGCATATTGTTCAATAGTAATTCAGCTTGTTCGACTGTTCTTTCCCTGAAAACACAACCAACACAACTATCCAGGTGGTCTCTGGAAGCATCGGTTAGTCCATTATAAAAGACATCAAGTATATCATGCATCTCAAGAGGATGATCAGGCAAAGCATTAAGTAACTGGAGAAGCCTACCCCAAGCTTGTGGGAGACTCTCTTCTTCAATTTGCACAAAGTTATATATTTCCCGTAAGGCAGCTTGTTTCTTATGAGCGGGAAAATATTTAGCAGAGAAGTAATACATCATATCCTGGGGACTACGCACACAACCAGGATCAAGAGAATTATACCAAGTCTTAGCATCACCCTTTAACGAGAAAGGAAACAACTTAAGGATATAGTAGTAACGAATCTTTTCATCATTGGTAAACAGGGTGGCTATATCATTCAACTTAGTAAGTTGTGCCTCAACAGTTTCAGACTCATAGCCATGGAAAGGATCAGATTCAACCAAATTAATTAACTCAGGGTCAACAGAGAATTCATAATCCTTCTCGGTAACACAGATAGGTGAAGTAGAAAAGCAGGGTCATGTTTCATTCTAGCATTCAAGGACTTTTCTTTCAGCTTAGCTAATAATTTCTTAAGGTCATATCGATCATTGCAAGCAAGAGAGTCTCTAGCAGTTTCTTCATCCATAACATAACCCTCAGGAACAACAGGCAATTCATATCTATTGGGAGTAGCTTCATCATCACTTTCATAAATATCATCAGTTTCAATATTTGCATTCTCCCTAACCTTAGCAATTTGTTCATCTATAAATTCACCTAGTGGCACAGTATCAGGCATAGAAGTAGCTTCATCATACATATCAGAAGTAGCATCATCAAGAACATACGACATATCAGATTCAATAGCAGGAGTAGGTGTCGCAAGTTTACTCATAACAGAAGGAGAATCAAGGGCAGAGCTAGATGGCAGTTCCTTACCTCCCCTCGTAGTTGAGGGTAAGATCTTGGGTTTTGAGTCCTTCAAATTCTTCATAGTGATCAACAGATATAAATCCCAAGTGACTTAAAGAATAGAGCTATGCTCCCCGGCAACGGCGCCAGAAAATAGTCTTGATAACCCACAAGTGTAGGGGATCGCAATAGTTTTTGAGGGTAAAGTATTCAACCCAAATATATTGATTCGACACAAGGGGAGCCAAATAATACTCTTAAGTATTAGCAGCTGAGTTGTGAATTCAACCACACCTAGAAACTTAGTATCTGCAGCAAGATAGTTTAGTAGCAAAGTAATATGATAGTGGCGGTAGCAGCAATAAAAGTAACGGTAGTGTTTTTGTAGTTTTTGTAATAGTAACAGCGGAAAAGTAAATAAGCAACTAGCAATATAGGAAAAGCTCGTAGGCATTGGATCGGTGATGGGAAATTATGTCGGATGCAATTCATCATGTAGAAGTTATAACCTCGGGTAACACATAACTAGCTCCAGTTCATCAATGCAATGTAGGCATGTATTCCAAATATAGTCATACATGCTTATGGAAAAGAACTTGCATGCCATCTTTTGTCCTACCCTCCCGTGGCAGCGGGGTCCTATTCGAAACTAAGGGATATTAAGGCCTCCTTTTAATAGAGTACCGGACCAAAGCATTAACACATAGTGAATGCATGAACTCCTCGAACTACGGTTATCACCGGGAGTGGTCCCGATCATTGTCACTTCGAGGTTGCCGGATCATAACACATAGTAGGTGACTATGGACTTGCAAGATAGGATCAAGAACACACATATATTCATGGAAACATAATAGGTTCAGATCAGAAATCATGGCACTCGGGCCCTAGTGACAAGCATTAAGCATAGCAAAGTCATAGCAACATCAATCTCAGAACATAGTGGATAGTAGGGATCAAACCCTAACAAAACTAACTCGATTACATGATAGATCCCATCCAACCCATCACTGACCAGTGAGCCTATGATGGAATTACTCATGCAAGGCGATGAGCATCATGGAATTGGTGATGGAGGAAGGTTGATGATGACGATGGCGGCGATCTGCACTCTCCGGAGCCCCGAACGGACTCCAGATCAGCCCTCCCGAGAGAGATTAGGGCTTGGCGGCGGCTCCGTCTCGTGACACGCGATAATTCTTTCTCCTTGATTTTTTTCTCCCGGAAAGTGAACTTATAGGATCTGGGGATACGTCGGTGGAGCACCAGGGGGCCCACGAGGCAGGGGGGCTTGCCCCCACCCTCATGGACAGGGTGTGGGCCCCCTGGTATAGATCTTCTTGCAGGTATTTTTTATATTTTCCAAAATAATTCTCCGTGGATTTTCAGGCGATTCCGAGAACTTTTTATTTCTGCACAAAAACAACACCATGACAGTTCTCCTGAAAACATCGTCAGTCCGGGTTAGTTCCATTCAAATCATGCAAGTTAGATTCCAAAACAAGGGCAAAAGGGTTTGGAAAAGTAGATACGTTGGAGACGTATCAGTAAACTACTCACATATCAAAGGAAGGGCTGCAAGGTTGATGTAGAAGCCCTCCGTGATCAAATTCCCCTTCGGTAGAGTACCGGAAAAGGCCCCAAGATGGGATCTCATGAGTAGAGAAACTTGTGGCAGTGGAAAAGTATTTTTGGCGACCCCTCTGGCATAGGGAGGATATACAGGTATTTATGGAGCTGGATTAGGGTTAGGGGATCCCCGAGGGGCCCACAAGCCTAGGGGTACGTCCCTAGGGCTTGTGTCCTCCTCGTGTGTCTTCTGGCCTCCTCCCGAAGCTTCCTAGGTTTCTTATGGTCCAAGAAAAATGATCGTAAAATTTTATTCCATTTGGACTCCGTTTGATATTCCTTTTCTGTAGAAGTCAAAAATAAGGACAAAAATAGAAACTGGAACTAGGCACTAGGTTAATAGGTTAGTCCCCAAAATGATATAAAATAACATATTACTGCATATAAACATCCAAAGTAGATAATATAATAGAATGGAACAATAAAAAAATTACAGATAAGTTGGAGACGAATCACTATCCCAGCCTAAGACGCATACATGGAAACAAAGCAAAATAATCCTAACAATACTATGGAAACGAACCCAAAGAATCAACACTATCCTAACCTTCCTCCTATCCTCATCGTGAGTATCACTTACTCAGAATAATTAGCCTTTGTCCCACCCACGTAGTGCGAAAGTAATATACATGAAAAAAATCATAGAATCCTGACAATAATTAGCCAAATTATTACATACCAAACAGCAGGCACAAGATATAGAAAGCCGAACAAGATTGATAAGGCCTTCAAACATCTCCACCATATTTGGTAGGAGTACGTATTTAAGTAGTAAGTTTCTTTTACATGGTTGGTCATTCACGAACACCCCTGCCTTCAAGCACAGACAATAGATCACTCGGAAAACGCTCTGGAGACCACACGAGGTCACATGTAGTAGCAATCACAAGTGTATTGTCAACCACACCCATCACGGTCTATCCTTGAATCAAGGTCACTTGAGTTTATCATCAACCTGTTGGCATTGCTTTCATCACCCGGAGGTGGGCTCACCTTTTGACAAAGCCATCCATTTCTCCGATATCGTGCCATTTCTTATGGATCTTCATAGTCCTGATATATGCATTATTAATTTATTTAGTTCAGAAAAGACAGTGCACGGGCATTATTTTCATAGTTTCTGCAATTTATATGCCAGATAGGTTGTAATTACACAAAATCGCTTAACAAGTAATACTACGCCACATCTTAGTTTGATGCAACTTCAATAATGAGACACAATAATCACCTGCATATCAACCACTAGTGGGTCTCCAGGAACATTCAATTTGGACAATAAGAAATGCAACCTCATCAAGAAAAGTTGTAGAAATTCATTAAATTGTAGCCATTCATGTCCGGAGAAGACAATCATGTGCGCATGAAGGAGAAACTGTGTATGTATGTAATTATTATCCCTGCACCATTTACTACTAAAGTTTTTTATTTTGCCCTTTTGGTCCGAATTCTCCCTCATAACATCTTTATTGTCTGAAATCGTAGCACCAACTATTGTACTTTGTTTATGAACCACGGTGATCAAGGTTTAAAGGTCGTTAATTGCTACTTGTGAACCGCGTCAGTAAATTCCCCAAAGAGGAGGGGATGATGTAGCACAACAGCGGTAATTATTCCCCTCAGTTATGAAACCAAGGTTATCAATCCAGTAGGAGAACCAAGCAAGCTATGTAAAGAACACCTTCACACAAACAACAAATCCTCGCAACTCAACGGCATGGTGGGGTTGTCAATCCCTCTTGGGTAAAGTAATATGATAAAAAGATAGATTGATAGATGCAAATAAATAAAATGCAGTGATAATATAGATCCGAAACAAAAGAGGCAAATAAATTTGAAACACAAATAGCAATATAGATCTAAAAGTATATGATGAGAAATAGACCTGGGGGCCGTAGGTTTCGCTAGTGGCTTCTCTCAAGAAAATAACATACGATGGGTAAACAAATTACTGTTGGGAAATTGATCGAATAGCAAATAATTATGACGATATACAAGACAATGATCATGTATATAGGCATCACGTCCAAGATTAGTAGACCGACTCCTGCCTCCATCTACTACTATTACTCCACACATCGTCCGCTATCCAGCATGCATCTAGTGTATTATGTATTTATGTTCATGAAAGAACGGAGTAATGCCTTAAGAACGATGACATGATGTAGACAAGATATATTCATGTAGGAATAGACCCCATCATTTTATCCTTAATAGCATTGATAAATGCGTGTCACTTCTCCTTCTCTCACTGAGATTGAGCACCGCAAGATCGAACCCATTACAAAGCACCTCTTCCCATTGCAAGATAAATCAATCAAGTTGGCTAAGCAAAACCGAAATTTCGAATAAGAAATATGATGTCTACTATGCAAGTTTATTCTTGTAGACTCGTGTTGGGCCTCCAAGCGCAGAGTTTTGTAGGACAGTAGAAATTTTCCCTCAAGTGGATTACCTAAAGTTTATCAATCCGTGGGAGGTGTAGGATGAAGATGGTCTCTCTCAAACAACCCAGCAACCAAATAACAAAGAGTCTCTTGTGTCCCCAACACACCAAATACAATGGTAAATTGTATAGGTGCACTAGTTCAGCGAAGAGATGGTGATACAAGTGTAATATGGATAGTAGATATTGATTTTTGTAATAGGAACAATAAAAAACAACAATGTAGCAAGTGATAAAATGGATCACAAACGGTATTGCAAAGCTTGAAAATGAGGCCTAGGGTCCACACTTTCGCTAGTGCAATCTATCAACAATGCTAATATAATTGGATCACATAACTATCCCTCAACGTGCGATGAAGAATCACTCCAAAGTTCCTATCTAGCAGAGAACATAAGAAGAAATTGCTTGTAGGGTACGAAACCACCTCAAAGTTATTCTTTCTGATCGATCTATCAAGAGTTCGTACTAAAATAATATCAAGTTATCCTTTCCAATCTATCTATCAAGGGTTTGTACTAAAATAACACCATATGATACACATCAAACAATTTCAGATTCATAAAACTCAATGCAACACAAAGATTCTCAAAGAGTGCCGCAAGATTCCTACCAGAGAAACAAAGACAAGAACTTGCATCAACCCCTATGCATAGATTACCCCAATGTGAATCCGCAAGTTGAGTGCCAAAACACATATCAAGTGAATCAATATGATACCCCATTGTCCACGGGAATTCATAGCAAGACATGCATCAAGTGTTCTCAAATCCATAAAAGTATTGAATCCAAAGAAATCTCAAAGGGAAAAGTCAATTCATCACAACAAGATAGAGAGGGGAAAACACCATATGATCCGACTATATTAACAAAGCTCGCGATACATCAAGATTGTGCATCTCAAGAACACGAGAGAGAGAGAGAGAGAGAGAGAGAGAGAGAGAGAGAGAGAGAGAGATTAAACACATAGCTACTGGTACAAACCCTCAGCCCCGAGGGTGGACTACTCCCTGATGGCTGCTAAAGCTACGTCGGTTTTTCCCCAAAGAGGAAGGGATGATGCAGTATAGCAGCGGTAGGTATTTCTGGGTTTTTGGTTTACTAGATCTGAAAATAAAAGCAAAGGAAAAATAGATTGCAAAGGCAAATAATATGAGGAAAAGACCCCGGGGCCGTAGATTTCACTAGTGGCTTCTCTCGAGAAAATAGCAAACGGTGGGAAAACAATTACTGTTGGGAAATTGATAGAATTTCAAATAATCATGATGTTATCCAGGCAATGATCATTATATAAGCATCACGTCTAAGATTAGTGGACCGACTCCTGCCTGCATCTACTACTATCATCCTGAAATTACTCCAAGCCGAGCACACTTAACTTTGGAGTTCTTTCCGAATGGGCTCCTGGAAAAGAAGGAATTCCTTATTGATATGAGTAGTCTATCATACCTAATAAGCCAGGCTATCACATACACCCAAACTCAAAGGAACCGACGTCCTCGTCGGGCCACAGGAACGCGGCACATATGTCTGTGCATCCAGTCCGGCACATGTGCCATGCCGTGTGCCACGACAGGTCACAAACATCGTGAACAACATGACCGTACACCTGTGTAACCGCGAGGGTCGGCTCTGATACCAACTTGTAACGCCCCGGACACACCCGCCGGTGGTCGTTACTCTTTGCGGGATCTAGACTGGCCCCACATATCAATACTAGTCTTTTCTACGCACTTTGTCCTCACTCGTGCGCACCCGGGAGCAACTTCCCAGTCGGTCACCCATCCTGAAATTACTCCAAGCCGAGCACGCTTAACTTTGGAGTTCTTTCCGAATGGGCTCCCGGAAAATAAGGAATTCCTTATTCATATGAGTAGTCTATCATCCCTAACAAGCCAGGCTATCACATATTACTCCACACATCGACCGCTATCTAGCATGCATCTAGTGTATTAAGTTCATGGAGAAACGGAGTAATGCAATAAGAACGATGACATGATGTAGACAAGATCTATTTATGTAGAAATAGACCCCATCATTTTATCCTTAGTAGCAACGATACATACGTGTTTGTTCCCCTTCTGTCACTGGGATCAAGCACCAAAGATCGAACCCACTACAAAGCACCTCTTCCTATGGCAAGATAAATAGATCAAGTTGGCCAAACAAAACCCAATATCGGAGAACAAATGCGAGGCTATAAGAAATCATGCATATAAGAGATCAAAAGAAGACTCAAATAACTTTCATGGATATAAAAAGATAGATCTGATCATAAACTCAAAGTTCATCGTATCCCAACAAACACACTGCAAAAGAGTTACATCATATAGATCTCCAAGAGACCATTGTATTGATAATCAAAAGAGAGAGATGAAGCCATCTAGCTACTGACTACGGACCCGAAGGTCTACAAGGAACTACTCACGCATCATCGAAGAGGCACCAATGGAAGTGGTGAATCCCTCCGTGATGGTGTCTAGATTGGATATGGTGGTTCTGGACTCTGCGGCGGCTGGATCGAAATTCCGTCTGCTCCCCTAGGGTTTCTGGAATATTGGGGTATTTATAGAAAAACGAGGCAGTCCGGGGGCACCCGAGGTGGGCACAACCCACCAGGGCGCGCCTGGACCTCCTGGCGTGCCCTGGTGGGTTGTGCTCCCCTCGGAGCACCGCCCCAGGTGCGGCCTTGGCCAATTGGGTTTCTTCTAGTCCCCAAAAAAATCTCCAATAACTTTCTCTGCGTTTGGACTCCGCTTGATATTGATTTCCTGCGATGTAAAAAACATGCAGAAAACATCAACTGGCACTTGGCACTATGTCAATAGGTTAGTACCAAAAAATGATATAAAATTACTATAAAATGATTGCAAAACATCGTAGAATGATAATATAATAGCATGGAACAAACAAAAAATATAGATACGTTGGAGACGTATCAGCATCCCCAAGCTTAACTCCTGCTCATCCTCGAGTAGGTAAGTGATAAAAACAGAATTTTTGATGTGGAATGCTGCCTATCATGTCATATCATATTATTTTATTTATAGCATGGACATTTGGACTTTTATATGGTTCAAAGCAATAGTCTAGTTTTGACATGAGATTTAAATACTCAAACATATCAATAAGCAACCATGTCTTTCCAAATATCAATACTAAAACAAGTTATCCCAAGCCCATCATGCTCAACCATTGATCCATTCATGAAACACACTCGCATATTAGTTACACCCAATGCTCAAAGTACAATCATAGTGTTTCCTAGTTGGTGCTTGTAAGAGAAGATTGAGACTCAAATTCAGAAATAAAAATTGCATAAGTAAAAGAAGGGCCCTTCGCAGAGGGAAGTAGGGATTTGTAGAGGTGCCAGAGCTCAAAGCTTAAATTGGGAGATCAATTTTTTTGGGAGGTATACTTTTCCCACCAATGAGAACGACTTGAGGTTCCAACACTTTCCATGCTAGATATATCATAGGCGGTTCCCAAACAAAAAATAAAGTTTACTCCTTTTCCACCAAACTTTCACAAGCCATGGCTAGACGAATCCACGGTTGCCTTCCATACCAACACTTTCCAAGGAATTTATTATTTGACAACATAAAGTAAATTTATTTTTCATTTCGGGACTGGGCATCCCTAATACCTTTGTGTGACACCCCAAGACCGATGCTCGAGAAGACTTCCAGCTATTCCAGGTTTCGCCGTGTGTTTCTTTGTGCTTGCATCATGTCATCATGCCATCATGTCATAAATCTTTTGCATCTCAACTAAATAAATTGTGTGGATGTTCGATCCATTTAAATCGAGGGATATTCACAATGGTGACTTCTCTTTATAACATATAAAAGTCTCCCAATATTATTAGGGAGCTATATTAAAATATTCCATTGTTTTGGAATCACCAAAACACACTTGCAAATAATTCCCCAAGCCTTTTGTTATCTCACTTCATGACCCCAAACGTCGTCCATAAATTCTTTCGTCACTTTTCCAATCTCCACCAGAATTCCCAACATTATGGACTTCTCAAACACCCCATTCCTATTCAAAACCATTTGAATTAAATTCAAATGAATTTGAATTCAATTCTTGCAATCTTGCCACTTCTATTTTCCCTGGACCAAGCTCATTTTTATGAGTCTAGGAAAATTAACCTCCTCCCCAAATTCTTTCCCTAACCCCCTCTTTCTTTTTCTTCTCTTTAATTGTTTTCTGCTAAAGAAAATAAAAAAAAGGGAAGAAGGGGCCTAGCCGCCGGACCCCCCTAAGGCCTGACCTAGCAGGCCCAAGGCCCAGCCGCACCTGCTAACCTAGCCCCCTCGCTCGCTGGCCCTCTCCCTCTCGTCCATTTCCCTTGCGCCGCCAGAGCCGCTTGCTCAATCCCGAGCCTCTCTCTCCCTCCTGCTCGATCTCCCTCCTCGTCGCGCCCCCGCACCTCCTCCTCGCTCCACTGCCTCCTTCCTCCTTGTCGAGCCACCCCACGACCTCCCTCGTCCGGCGCCGCCTCTCCTTCCCCGTCGCGCCAGGAGGCCCAGGCGCCCGGCGCCCGACCCTCTCCTCGAACGCCACGCCAAGCCACCTCTGGCGGCCCCGTCGCCCTCGTTGGTGACCAGCGCCGCTCGTCCCAGCCGCGTCCCTCGGAAGCTCGCCGCCGTCGCCACGGAGCGCCCTCGGCCATCTCCGACCCGGATCCGGCGGGATCCGGCTGTGGACCGCCCTGGAGCCGCCTCCTCCGCGCATGCTTCTCCAACGACGCCGTCCATCCCCGTCGCCCCGCTGCACCGCCCTGCTGCCGGCGACCCAGAGCTCCGCTGCTCCGCCTTCATCGCAGCGAGGCCACGCATCTGTCTCCAGCGGCCCCGTGGCCGTCACGCCCCGCGCCGCCGGCTTCCCTCGCGCGAGCTGCTTCTGCCGCGTCTCCACCATCGCCTCCTTGGCTGCTGCCCCGTGCACCTCCAGATGTCTCGGTGCCTTCTGTCATGTGCTACACCGAGTCCAGGAACCGCTTCGTATCACCAAGTACCGTGAGACCGAAGATCTTTGATGTGTCAAGTCCCTCCCAGACAACGTGAACGACTACCGTCATCGAGACCCCGAGTACCACAACTTCCACCGACAGTCAAGTACCACTATGCCCGACGATGCGACAAGTACCACTACGGCAAGTACCACGACGGCCCCTAACGAACTCGAACCGTGTACCACTACCGTCGTCGAAGATCGCGAGTACAACTACTTCCCACTACGAACGTGAACGACTACTTCCACTACCGAACGAACTCGAACCGCCCCGAATGCACGCTTCGAAGGTATAACCGCCGAGCCAATGACCCCGTGGATGAAGGTTGCTTGTTGTATGAGATGAATCCCTTGTTTGCACTGTGCCCGTTGTGCCCCTCTTTTGTCGTCATCCCGTGGGAACCCGGTAACGGGATCACCCTACCTTCTTTCGCGTGGCATGCTCATGCCACCTTTCTTTTGCACCGACATCTCGGCGAGTTGTCGGATCATCGGAATCTTGCCGTGGCACCATTCCGTTGTCGTTGTCGTCGCACCCCTTTTCTTTCCACCACGGCGCCAAATGCTTCCTAACATGTTCATGTCTACTTTTAAAAAAAATTGCATAAAACTTGCATTTGTCATCCGCATCAAGATAACAACATTTAAATGACTAAAATTGTTGTTTTCTTTAAATTGCTAAATATGCACATGTGGAGTTTCCGGAATTGTTGTTGTTATTTCCGGCCTCATTTAAGATGACTAGATAGTGTAGTTTTGCTCATGCTTCACCTCTTGCCATGTTTAATAAAAACATTTAATCTTGTCTTGAAAATAAACGAGAGTCAACTAAATAAATAAAATGTGGTGTTTCGTCAATATGCAACTCGTTGCATATTGAGCTCCACTTAACTTGTAGTATTGCTTGTGCACTTTGCCATGCCATGCATATTTAAACCGGACATGCATCATACTTGGTTGCGCATCATATGCCATGTTTATGCTTGAGTGTTTACCGTGTTGTTTGCTTCTTTCCGGTATGCTTCTCTTGTTAGCTTCGGTTTTTTCCCGGAGTTGTGAGGATTTGTTCGACTACTTCTTGGACTCGTTCTTCTTCCTTGCGGAATCCCAGGCAAGATGACCATTCCCCGATATCACCTCTATCTTTGCCTATGCTAGTTGTCTCGTTCTTTAGATATGCCTCGATGCCTATTCCTGTTTGTCAGCCTCCTATTTTGCCATGAAACACTCTAACCGCCTTCCTAGCAAACCGTTGTTTGGCTAAGTACGCTTTTGCTCAGCCCCTCTTATAGCGTTGTTAGTTGCAGGTGAAGTTTGAAGATTGCTTCATGCTCGGACTTGTTTTATTGGGATAACACAATATATATCTATTTAAATTGATGCACCTATATATATTGGTAATGGGTGGAAGGCTTGGCCCTCTGCTTGGTGTTTTGTTCCACTCATGCCACCTTAGGACTCGATAAACCGGTGTTATGTTCCTTGATTTTGCGTTCCTAACACGGTTGGGGTTTATGGGCCCCACTTGATAATTCGCACTGCTTAAAGCTTTTCCAGCAAGGCCCAACTTTGGTTTTAATTTGCCTCATAATAAAACTTATTTAAATTAATTAAATTGCATAGGGAGTCGCATCCCCGGGTTCTTAATTCTACGTAACAGGGGGGCCAGTGCTGATGGTGTTGGTCCCAAATGGGGGTTATGCGGGGCCACCTTGGGGAAACTCGAGGTTTGGCTCCCGTAGAATCGCCCATCCGGTCGTGGCCTGAGACGAGATACGCGCGGCTACTATCAGGGTGTCGGCACGCCGGGAGGTCTTGCTGGATTAGTTTTACCTTTGTCGAAATATCTTGAGCACGGGATTCCGAGAATACTCGGGTCTTCCCACTTTGCAGTTGCGACTCTGCAGATCGTGAGCTTGTGATGGGCTAAGTTGGGACACCCCTGCAGGGTTATGAACTTTCAAAAGCCGTGCCCGCGGTTATGTGGCGGATGGGAATTTGTTAATATCCGGTTGTAGATAACTTTTCACCATATCCTTAAGAATACACTACATGTGTGGGTAACCATGATGGTCTCTTTCCGAAGGGCTTCGGGAAGTGAACACGGTGGGGTTATGTTTGATCGTGAGTAGCTAGGATCACTTCTTGATCAACTTGGCCACCATTGGCACTTGTTTTCTTCTCGCTCTAAACTCGTAAGCTAGATGCTTTGTGCTTGCTGCAGACACTTTTATAGCCTTTCCTCACCTAAGGCTTTGTTAGTTTTGATACCCGGGAATGGGATTGCCGAGTCCTCGTGGCTCACAGATTCAACACACCAGATGCAGGTACCGCTGAGAACAATGCAGGAGATGGTTTAGAACTTCACTGGGAGTTCGATGAAGAGCATGGACGTTACTATGTTTCATATCCCAACGATTAGTAGTGGTTCCTACTAGGGGCGATCCGGGCTTGTGTTGGCATCTTTCTCGTTTGGTTTTCGTCCGTAGTCGGACCCTGTGTTATTTGGATGAATGTATGCTATTGTATTCATTGTGTGACGTGGCGAGTGTAAGCCAACTATCTTTTACATTTTCATCCCTGAACTTTTACATGAGATGTACAAAGATACCACGCTTGAGATCATTCCAGAATGCGCTTATGTCTCTAAGTGGACACGTAGGAGATATAGTCACATCCCGGGCATTACACTTTGCCTCACTCTCGTGCAATGACAAGTGAATAAACACTCATCATGAGAATAACACATCTAGCATGGAAAATATTGGCCACCCCTCACTGCCTCGCGAGTGCTACACGCACACAAAAGGGAAATTTATTTTAAAAATTAGAGATGGCACATACAAATTTTCTTAGAACGACAAGGGAATACCACATATAGGTAGGTATGGTTGACTCATGTGGCAAAACCAGGATAAACGATTTTGGATGCACAAGTAGTGATCATACTTCGTGCAAAATGAAGGCTAGCAAAAGACTTGGAAGCGACCAACCATGAAATGAATAATATCATAAGCGAACATTGAGCATAAATAACACCGAATAATGCACCACAAGTAGGATATAATTTCATTGCATAATTATTGACTTTCATGCTTGGATAGGGAATCACAAACCTTAACACGAGTATTCTTACTAAAGGATAATTACTCATTAACATGACTCACATATCATATCATCATGTCTCAAAACTATTGCAAGGAATCAAGTTTATTTTGTCCAATGATCTTCATGAAAGTTTTTATTATATCCTTCTTGGATATCTATCACTTGGGACTAATTTTCATGTGTTGCTTTTGATAAGCCCGAACAAATATAAGTGAAGATCATGAGCATAATAATTTTCTTTCTCTCAAAATAATTTAAGTGAAGCAAGAGAGAATTTATTAAAAGTTTACTAACTCTCAAATAAATCTAAGTGAAGCAAGAGAGTATTTCTTCAAAAATATTAAAGCACACCGTGCTCAAAAAGATATAAGTGGAGCACCAGAGCAAATACATAGCTCATAAAAATTGAAGTGAAGCATAGAGAGCTATTCTAACAAGTCATGGATTAATTTTGGCTCTCTCAAATAGATGTGTACAGCAATGATTGACGACTTAAAAAGCAAATCAAAACAAGAAAATACTCATATCATACAAGACGCTCCAAGCAAAACACATATCATGTGATGAATAAAAATAAAGTTTCAAGTGAAATACCGATGGTCGTTAGAAGAAAGAGGAGATGCCATTCGGGGGCATCCCCAAGCTTAGTTGCTTGCTTCTCTTTGGATAATAGCTTGGGTTGCCGGGGCATCCCCAAGCTTAGGCTTTTTCTTACTCCTTATTCCTTCATCCAACGTAAGATAACCCAAAACTTGAAAACTTCAATCACACAAAACTCCAACAAAACTTTCATGAGATCCGTTAGTATAAGAAAACAAATCACTACTATAAGTACTGTAATAAACCAATTAATATCTTGTATTTGTTTTTTATCTACTGTATTCCAAATTTTGTATGGCAAAAACTCATCAAAGAAAACCATAGAATCATCAAAACAAGCACATAACACAATAAAAAATAGAATCTATCAAAAATAGAACAATCTGTAGTAATCTAGAAGTTTCAAAATTTCTGTAACTGTAAAAATCTTGAAAAAACATAAGGCCACGTGGGAAATTTGTATATTAATCTTATGCAAAAAGACTCAACCAAAAAACACTCTTCTGTTAAAAATGAGAATTTTTCTCGTGAGCGCAAAAGTTTCTATTTTTTCAGCAAGATCAAATCTACTAACACCCAACGTGTTCCCAAGGCTTTGCTTGGCACAAACCTTTATTCAAACCACAAAACAGATCTCAACAAAGATATTAAAGTTTTTTTATTGAAAACAGCAAGGAAATCAAAAAGTAAAAAGATACAAGTTGGGTTGCCTCCCAACAAGAGCTATCGTTTTACGCCCTTAGCTAGGCATAATACCAAGATTTCAAGTGTTGTCATCCTTATTGGATGTTCCATAAGTTGCCCTCATTATAGATTCATAAGGCAATTTGATCTTGGTTCTAGGGAAGTGTTCCGTGCCCTTTCTCAAGGAAAATTGGAATTTAATATTCCCTTCTTTCATGTCAATCATCGCGCCAATAGTGCGCAAAAACGGTCTACCAAGTATAATTGGACAAGACGGATTGCAATCGATGTCGAGAACAATAAAGTCTATGGGTACATAGTTCCTATTTGCAAGAATAAGAACATCATTGATCCTTCCCAAAGGCTTTTTAATAGTGGAATCCGCCAAATACAAATTAAGAAAGCAATCTTCAATATTGGTAAGACCAAGAACATCACAAAGATATTTCGGAATCGTGGAAACACTAGCACCCAAATCACACAAAGCAAAACACTCATAATTTTTAATTTTCATTTTGATAGTAGGTTCCCATTCATCATGCAATTTTCTAGGAATTGATATTTTTAATTCCAACTTATAATCTAAAGCTTTCATCATAGCATCAACAATATGTTTAGTAAAAGCTTTATTTTGTTCATAAGCATGTGGTGAATTAATCATGGATTGCAACAAAGAAATACAATCAATCAAGGAACAACTATCATAATTAAAGTCTTTGTAATCCAAGATAGTGGGCACATCACTAGCTAAAGTCTTGACCTCTAAAAACCCACTTTTATCAATTTTCTCATCAAGATTTTCACCCTCCGAAATATCGAGACGCCTTCTACCTAAAGTTGACTCTTCTTCAGTCCCTTTATCATCAAGTTGAACTTTACTAAACAAAGAATAAATGGAAGAAACACCAATCATTTTAATGTCCTCATCATTTTTATGAAAGCAATCACTAGAAAACGCCTTTCCTAAAAATTCTCGTTTTGCTCTAAGCATGGCAATTCTTTTCTTACTTTCATCCATAGAAACATAAAGAGCTTTAATTGATTCTTCAACTTTAGGCACAAAAATTTTCAACTTGAGATTCTCGACATCATGAGAAATTCTATCAATACTCCTAGACATATTATCAATCTTATTCAATTTTTCTTCTATGGAAGCATTGAAAACCTTTTGAGTATTGATAAATTCTTTAATATTATTCTCAAGATCAGAAGTGTTCCTATTATTATTGTAAGATTGATTTCCATAGGAATTACCATAATTATTATAGGAATTACTATGAAAAGGCCTAGGATTAAAATTACCTCTATAAGCATTGTTATTAAAATTATTTCTAGAGATAAAGTTCACATCTATAGCATCACTAGTTTGCTCAATCAAGGTAGACAAAGGCATATCATCAGGATCAATCGGAGCACTTTTACTAGCAATCATTTTCATAAGAGCATCAACTTTTTCATTTAAAGAATCAATCTCAACCGAATTAACCTTTTTGCTAGTCGGCGCCCTTTCGGTATGCCATTGCGAATAATTTGCCATAATATTATCAAGCAATTTGGTGGCTTCACCCAAAGTAATTTCCGTAAAAGTGCCACCAGCGGTGGAATCTAAAAGATTTCGAGAAACAAAATTCAATCCCGCATAAAAAAAATGTATGATCATCCAAAGATTTAACCCATGAGTTGGGAAATGATACGTCTCCTACGTATCTACAATTTTTTATTGTTTCATGCTATTATATATTCTGTTTTGGATGTTTAATGGGCTTTATTATACACTTTTATATAATTTGTGACTAACCTACTAACCCAAGGCCCAGTGCAAATTGTCGTTTTTTGCCTATTTCAGTGTTTCACAGAAAAAGAATATCAAACGGAGTCCAAACGGAATGAAACCTTCGGGAGAGTTATTTTTGGAAACGTATCAACACAGAAGACTTGGAGTACACACGAGGGAACGAGAGAGGCGGCCACGAGGGCACGGGGCGCGCCCAGGGGGGTAGGCGCGCCCTCCACCCTCGTGGGCCCCCTCTGGCTCCCTCGGTGCCCCTCTTCCTCCTATATATACCCATATACCCTGAAAACATCGAGGCAACAGACGAAACCCTAATTGCACCGCCGCAACCTTCTGTTCCCGTGAGATCCCATCTTGGGGCCTGTTACGGAGCTCCACCGGAGGGGGGATCGATCATGGAGTGCTTCTACATCAACACCATAGCCTCACCGATGAGTTGTGAGTAGTTTACCACAGACCTTTGGGTCCATAGTTATTAGCTAGATGGCTTCTTCTCTCTTTTTGGATCTCAATACAAAGTTCTCCTCGATCTTCGAGGAGATCTATTCGATGTAATCTTTTTGTGGTGTGTTATGCGAGATCCGATGAATTGTGGGTTTCTGATCAAGATTATCTATGAATAATATTTGATTCTTTTCTGAAATCTTTTATGTATGATTATAATATCCTTGCAAGTCTCTTTGAATTATTGGTTTGGTTTGGCCTACTAGATTGTGTCAGCATTACTGATCCAGGGATGACACTGAAACACAGAGGCTTCGGTCCATTCAGATTGTGGTCGCTACATAGATCTATAGTTCTTGCAATGGGAGAAGTGCTTGGCTTTGGGTACAATCTTGCGGTGTCCTTTCCTAGTGACAGCAAGGGTAGCAAGGCACGTATAGTATTGTTGCCATCAAGGATAAAAAGATGGGGTTTATATCACATTGCTTGAGTTTATCCCTCTACATCATGTCATCTTGCTTAAGGCGTTACTCTGTTCTTATGAACTTAATACTCTAGATGCATGCTGGATAGCGGTCGATGTGTGGAGTAATAGTAGTAGATGCAGAATCATTTCGGTCTACTTGTCACGGACGTGATGCCTATATACAATGATCATGCCTAGATATTCTCATAACTATGCGCTTTTCTATCAATTCCTCGACAGTAATTTGTTCACCCACCTTAGAATTCTGCTATCATGAGAGAAGCCACTAGTGAAACCTATGGCCCCGGGGTCTATTCTCATCATATTAATATTCCATCTACTATTTACTTTACTTTACTTTGCATTATTTACTTTCTGTTTCTATACCAAAAATACCAAAAATACTATCTTATCATATCTATCAGATCTCACTTTCGTAAGTGACCGTGAAGGGATTGACAACCCCTTATCATGTTGGCTGCGAAGTTCTTATTTGTTTGTGCAGGTGCGAGGGACTCGTGCATGGTCTCCTACTGGATTGATACCTTGGTTCTCAAAAAAGGAGGGAAATACTTACGCTACTGTGATGCATCACCCTTTCCTCTTCGAGGGAATACAATGCAAGCTCGAGAAGTAGCAAGAAGAATTTCTGGCGCCGTTGCCGGGGAGACTCACGCCAAGTCAAGTCAAGATTTGATCTCCCGTCAACTAGCGAATTTCTGGCGCCGTTGCCGCGGAGATCTAAGCAAAAGTCATATACCAAGTACCTATCACAAACCCTTATCCTTCGCATTACATTATTTTCCTCTTGTTTTCCTCTCCCCCACTTCACCCTTGCCGTTTTATTCGCCCTTCTTCTTCCGTGTGTTTTACCGTTCGCTTGCCTTTTGTTTGCTTGAGTGTTGGATTGCTTGCTTGTCACTATGGCTCAAGACAACACCAAATTGTGTGACTTTTCCAATACCAACAATAATGATTTTATTAGCACTCCGATTGCTCCTATTACCGATGCTGATTCTTGTGAAATCAATGCTGCTCTGCTGAATCTTGTCATGAAAGATCAATTTTCTGACCTTCCTAGTGAAGATGCCGCTACCCATCTAAACAACTTTGTCGATTTGTGCGATATGCAAAAGAAGAGGGACACGGATAATGATATTGTTAAATTGAAGCTATTTCCGTTTTCACTTAGAGATCATGCTAAAACTTGGTTCTCCTCTTTGCCTAGAAATAGTATTGATTCGTGGAATAAGTGCAAAGATGCCTTTATCTCTAAGTATTTCCCCTCCTAAGATTATCTCTCTTAGAAACGATATTATGAATTTTAAGCAACTAGATCATGAACATGTTACACAAGCTTTGGAGAGAATGAAATTAATGATACGCAATTGCCCTACACATGGTTTGAACTTATGGATGATTATACATTTTTTTATGCTGGCTTGAATTTTGCTTCTAGAAATCTTTTAGATTCGGCCGCGGGGGGCACCTTCATGGAAATCACTTTAGGAGAAGCTACCAAACTCCTAGATAATATTATGGTTAACTACTCTCAATGGCACACCGAAAGATCTACTAGTAAAAAAGTACATGCTATTGAAGAGATTAGTGTTTTGAGTGGAAAGATGGATGAACTTACGAAATTATTTGCTACTAAGAGTGATTTTTCTAATCCTAATGATATGCATTTATCCACGTTGATTGAAAATTATAACGAATCTTTGGATGTGAATTTTGTTGGTAGGAATAATTTTGGTAACAATGCTTATAGAGGAAACTTTAATCCTAGGCCTTTTCCTAGTAATTCCTCTATTAATTATGGTAATTCCTACAATAACTCTTATGGAAATTTTGGTAAGATGCCCTCTGAATTTGAGACTAGTCTTAAAGAGTTTATGAATTCACAAAAGAATTTCAATACCTTGCGTGAAGAAAAATTGCTTAAGATTGATGAGTTGGCTAGAAACATGGATCAAATTAATATTGATGTTGATTCTTTGAAACTTAGATCTATTCCACCTAAGCATTACATCAATGAGTCTCTCAAAGCGATGAGAATTTCCATTGATGAGTGCAAAGAAAGAACCGCTAGGATGCGTGCAAAAAAGGATTGCTTTATGAAAGCGTGTTCTTCTAGTTATCATGAAAATAAAGGTGAAGATCTGGAAGTGATTGATGTGTCTCCTATTAAATCCTTGTTTTCTAGTATGAATCTTGATAAAGATGGGATTGGAGACGAGTCTACTTTAGTTAAAAGGCGTCCCAATGATTCAGAGTTTTTAGATCTTGATGCTAAAATTGTTAAAAGTGCGATTGAAGAGGTCAAAACTTTACATAGCAATGAACCCACTATTTTGGATTTCAAGGGATTTAATTATAATAATTGCTCTTTACTAGATTGTATTTCCTTGTTGCAATCCGTACTAAATTCTCCGCATACTTATAGTCAAAATAAGGCTTTTACCAAACACATAGTTGATGCTTTAATGCAATCTTATGAAGAAAAACTTGAACTAGAAGTTTCTATCCCTAGAAAGATTTATTATGAGTGGGAACCTACCATTAAAATTAAGATTAAAGATCAGGAATGCTTTGTTTTGTGTGATTTGGGTGCAAGTGTTTCCACAATTCCAAAAGCTTTGTGTGATATGTTAGGTTTCCATGAGCTTGATGATTGTTCTTTAAATTTGCATCTTGCGGATTCTACCATTAAGAAACCTATGGGAAGGATTAATGATGTTCTTATTGTTACAAATAGGAATTATGTGCCCGTAGATTTCATCTTTCTTGATATAGATTGCAATCCTACATGTCCTATTATTCTTGGTAGACCTTTCCTTGGAACGATTGGTGCAATTATTGATATGAAGGAAGGAAATATTATATTCCAATTTCCGTTAAGGAAAGGCATGGAACACTTTCATAGAAAGAAAATCAAATTACCTTATGAATCTATTATGAGAGCCACTTATGGCCTACCAAAGATGGCAATACGTAGATCTATTATTGTATCGTGCCTAGCTAGGGGCGTTAAATGATAGCGCTTGTTGGGAGGCAACCCAATTTTATTTTCTTTGTTTTTGCTTCTGTTTAGGAATAAATACTGCATCTAAATTCTGTTTAGATGTGGTTTTGTGTTTTAATTAGTGTTTGTGCCAAGTAAAACCTTTGGGAAGACTTGTGTGAAGTTTATGTGATCATGCTGTAAAAAACAGAAACTTTAGCGCTCACGAGATTAGCGACCATTTTTTACTAGAGAGTTCCTTTTAGTTGATTATTTTTTCAGATGATTAATAGACAAATTCCTCACGTCCACCAATTTATTTCATTTTTTTAGAGTTACAGAAGTATTCGAAAGTTACAGATTGCTACAGACTGTTCTGTTTTTGACAGATTCTGTTTTTCGTGTGTTGTTTGCTTATTTTGATGAATCTATGAGTAGTATCGGGGGGTTTGAATCATAGAGAAGTTGGAATACAGTAGGTTTAACACCAGTATAAACAAAGAATGAGTGCATTACAGTACCGTTGAGTGGTGGTTTGTTTTCTTATACTAACGGAGCTCACGAGATTTTTGGCTAAGTTTTGTGTTTTGAAGTTTTCAAGTTTTGAGTATGGCTTTGATGGACTATGGAACAAAGAGTGGCAAGAGCCTGAGCTTGGGGATGCCCAAGGCACCCCAAGGTAAAATTCAAGGACAACCAAAAGCCTAAGCTTGGGGATGCCTCGGGAAGGCATCCCCTCTTTCGTCTTCGTCTATCGGTAACTTTACTCGGGACTATATTTTTATTCACCACATGATATGTGTTTTGCTTGGAGCGTCATGTATGATTTGAGTCTTTTCATGTTAGTTTGCCACAATCATCCTTGCTGGACACACCTTTTGAGAGAGATACATATGATTTGGAATTTATTAGAATACTCTATGTGCTTCACTTATATCTTTTGAGCTAGATAGTTTTGCTCTAGTGCTTCACTTATATCTTTTAGAGCACGGTGGTGGTTTTGTTTCGTAGAAATTATTGATCTCTCATGCTTCACTTATATCCTTTTGAGAGTCTTTTAGAACAACATGGTAATGTGCTTTGGTTATAAAACTAGTCATAATATGATAGGCATCCAAGATGAGTATAGTAAAAACTTTCATAAAAAGTGCGTTGGATATTAAGAGAAGTTTGATACTTGATGATTGTTTTGAGATATGAGGATGGTGATATTAGAGTCATGCTAGTAGAGTAGTTGTGAATTTGAGAAATACTTGTGTTGCGGTTTGCAAGTCCCGTAGCATGCACGTATGGTAACCGTTTTGTGACAAATTTGAAGCATGAGGTATTTCATTGAGTGTCATCCTTTGTGTGGAGGCCGGGATCGCGCGATGGTTAACTCCTACCAACCCTTCCCCTAGGAGCATGCATGTAGTACTTTGTTTTAATGACTTGTAGATTTTTGCAATAAGTATGTGAGTTCTTTATGACTAATGTTGAGTCCATTGATTATACGCACTCTCACCCTTCCACCATTGCTAGGCTCTCCTGTACCGTGCAACTTTCGTCTGTACCATACACCCAGCATATACCTTCCTCAAAACAGCCACCATACCTACCTATCATGGCATTTCCATAGCCATTCCGAGATATATTGCCATGCAACTTTCCACCGTTCCGTTTGATATGACACGCTTCATATTGTCATATTGCTATGCATGATCATGTAGTTGACATCGTATTTGTGGCAAGGCCACCATGCATAATTTTTCAAACATGTCACTCTTGATTCATTCCACATCCCGGTACACCGCCGGAGGCATTCATATAGAGTCATACTTTGTTCTAGTATCGAGTTGTAAATCAATATAAGTGTGATGATCATCATTATTAGAGCATTGTCCCAAAGAAGAAGAAAAAGAAAATAAGAAGGAAAGGCCAAAGAAAAAAAAGGCCCAAAAAAGAAGAAAAAAGAAGAAAATAAGGAAAATAAAAAGGGACAATGCTACTATCTTTTTCGACACTTCTGCTTCAAAGTAGCACAATGATCTTCATGATAGAGAGTCTCTTGTTTAGTTACTTTCATATACTAGTGGGAATTTTCATTATAGAACTTGGCTTGTATATTCCAACGATGGGCTTCCTCAAATGCCCTAAGTCTTCGTGAGCAAGTGATACATCTCCAACGTATCTACTTTTACAAACACTTTTGCCCTTGTTATGGACTCTAACTTGCATGATTTGAATGGAACTAACCCGGACTGATACTGTTTTCAGCAGAACTGCCATGGTGTTGTTTTTGTGATGAAATAAAAAGTTCTCAGAATCGATTGAAAATCCACGGAGAATTATTTTGGAAAATATAAAAAATACCTACAAGAAGATCCAGACCAGGGGGCCCACACCCTGTCCACGAGGGTGGGGGGCGTGCCCCCCTACCTCGTGGGCCCCCTTGTGCTCCACCGACGTATCACCAGATCCTATAAGGTCACTTTCGGGGAGAAAAAATCAAGGAGAAAGAATTATCGCATTTCACAAGACGGAGCCACCGCCAAACCCTAATCTCTCTTGGGAGGGCTGATCTGGAGTCTGTTCGGGGCTCCGGAGAGTGGAGATCTTCGGCATCGTCATCATCAACCTTCCCCCATCACCAATTCCATGATGCTCACCGCCGTGCGTGAGTAATTCCATCGTAGGCTTGCTGGACGGTGATGGGTTGGATGGGATCTATCATGTAATCGGGTTAGTATTGTTAGGGTTTGATCCCTAGTATCCACTATGTTCTGATATTGATGTTGCTATGACTTTGCTATGCTTAATGCTTGTCACAAGGGCCCGAGTGCCATGATTTCAGATCTGAACCTATTATGTTTTCATGAATATATGTGTGTTCTTGATACTATCTTGCAAGTCTATAGTCACCTACTATGTGTTATGATCTGGCAACCCTGAAGTGACAATAATCGGGACCACTCCCGGTGATGACCATAGTTTGAGGAGTTCATGTATTCACTATGTGTTAATGCTTTGGTCCGGTACTCTATTAAAAGGAGGCCTTAATACCCTTAGTTTCCAATAGGACCCTGCTGCCGGGAGGGTAGGACAAAAGATGTCATGCAAGTTCTTTTCCAGAAGCACGTATGACTATATTCGGAATACATGCCTACATTGCATTGATGAACTGGAGCTAGTTCTGTTTCACCCTAGGTTATAACTTCTACATGATGAATTGCATCCGATATAATTTCTGATCACCGATCCAATGCATACGAGCTTTTCCTATATTGCTTGTTGCTTATTTACTTTTCTGTTGCTACTATTACAGAAATTACAAAAACACTATCGTTACTTTTATTGCCGCTACCGCCACTATCATATTACTTTGCTACTAAACTATCTTGCTGCAGATACTAAGTTTCCTGGTGTGGTTGAATTGACAACTCAGCTGCTAATACTTAAGAGTATTTGACGAGGTTACGGACCTAGGGTAGGGTCACAGGCCCGACCAAGGTACCGCACCCAAGGTCACTACCCTAGAAGATCGAAAGACAAAACTTATGACAGTGGAGGCAGTCGACTGAGACGGTCCAAGAAGACACTCCACTCGACTGAGCCTCATCCGCAAGACGACTCAACCCCACTCGACCAATCCAAGGCACTCGACCCCCGAAGGTCAAGCATCACTTGAGACAGCAACGGTCCTGTATTTACTCACCGTAGTAAACACCTTAATTACCCTTTACTGCAGGTGTTACTAGTAACGCCTGCCTTAATGTACATTGAACCCTTGGTAACATGGAGCATGGCTGGGGTCCTGGGGCACTATATAAGCCACCCCCTCCTCCAGAACAAGGGTTCGCATCTCTGTAACACACATATATACACACCAGTCGACCAAGCCTCCGGGCACCGAGACGTAGGGCTATTACTTCCTGCGAGAAGGGCCTGAACTCGCAAACACCTTGTGTACAACATCACCATAGCTAGGGCCTTGCCTCTCCATTCGTACCCCCTACCCTTACTGTCAGACTTTGAACCACGACAGTTGGCGCCCACTGTGGGGCAATGCGTCTTAGCGACATCTCGTGAAGTTGCAACTCCTCCTCCAACCGCTTTCATCATGGTGTCAGGCGGTGGTTTGGCGGTGGGCCACGAGATCCGGCTCGGCGCACTAGTCTCCATCGCCGACGACTCCGCATGGCTCCAGGAAGCCCCTCTCGACGTCGAGGCTCTGCCCGCCCGGGGAACTGCGCACTTTCGCGCCGGCGCCGGCGGCGTCCTCCTGCGGCAGCCATCGACTCAGTACTCATCGTCCCCCATCCCCGCCGGACGCCGCCGCAAACGATCTGGTCGCTCGCGGCTCCAGCGGTGGGTGAAACACGCGGCGGCCCGTCAAACGGCCACCCCTCAAGTCGCGGACATTGAGCCCGACGGCTACCTCTACGGGCCGGCCGACCAGTCGACCGGGCTCGAAGATTCCGTTTCCGAGTGCAGGAGCAGCGATCCCGTGGCGGAAATCCTTATGGTCGATTTGCGCCGCAGCGCGCCAGGTTTTCCTCGCGGTGGGAACGGCGGGAGCGGCGGCGACCGATCGCACGACAACGACGGTTACATTCCTCAGCCCCTCACCTCCGAGCAAAGGGCTGAACTTTGTCGCCGCAACGAAGATGCACTCTTCACTCCCATCGTGGGAGATTCCCCGGAGGTTCTGGCCCTCGAAGCCACGCGCTTGGCCACCGTGGCCGAGCGCGCGCGCTTAGAAAATATCCAACGCTCACTCGACGAGCAGGCCCGCCGACTGGTCCCCGAGTCCAGTCGACGACCGCGGCAATCGCGTCAGCGCGAGACTCAGGTGTTCCGCATGCCAGTCCAAAACCTCGAAGCCGCGGCTCACATCGCGGAGTCGATTCAACCCTCCCAGTCGGAAGCTGGGAGAGGTCTTCAGCAGATCCGAGCTTTGCTCCGAATGGCTGAAAAACAAAACTCGGCTGTTTCTCAGTCGCGCAACAGGATTCACAGCAGATCGGTGGCTGCAGACACTGTATGGTCAGCCCACAGTCCAAGATCGCCCCCGAGGCGTGAGCAGCGTGGCCCGCGGCAAGACCGGCATCTGGGTCGGAACGACGATCCACTCGACCGTCGGCACGGACGCCACGACCGCCATCGAGTGCCTACCCCTCCTCCGGGAAGTGGGTCGCACTCGCCCCAGCGGCACGAGGGCAGACGCCTGCGTGATGACGAGCGGAGGATTCCCCCAGATCCCGTGCGGCCTGGTTTCGATGCGAGGTCTATCCTTGTGCACGGTCGGGTCGACCATAATCGGGCATCCAGGGAAGAGCGAGGCAGAGACCAACCGAGTGGCAGCCGAGCGCCAGCCTCTGGGCCTGAATATTTCTGTAGTGCCATCAGAGCAGCGGAGATCCCCCCGAACTTCAGGTTGGCAGCGGGAGCAAGCAAGTTCACCGGTGAGTCGAAGCCGGACACTTGGCTGGAAGACTACTGAGTGGCCGTACAGATCGGAGGTGGCAATGACGACGTGGCCATGAAGCACCTCCCCTTGATGCTGGGAGGCTCCGCTCGGGCTTGGCTCAATGAATTGGCCCCCCAGGAGTATTTACAGTTGGGAAGAGCTCGCTCGGGTTTTCGTTCGGACCTTCGAAGGCACCTGCAAGCGACCTGCTGGACTCGCAGAACTTCAACACTGCGCGCAGAAGCCGAGTGAAACTTTGAGGGACTACATTCAGCGATGGACCACCTTGCATCACACGGTGGAGAACGTGTCTGAGCACCAGGCGGTGTGCGCTTTCAAGGAAGGCGTGCGTAACCGAGAGTTGAATCTGAAGTTTGGCCGAACAGGCGACATGTCCCTGTCACAGATGATGGAGATTGCCAGTCGGTACGCCAACGGTGAGGAGGCCGATCGGCTCCGCAGCGGCAAGAAACCAGTCGGGCAGGACGACCAGAATTCCAATCGGAAGAACAAGCGCAAGGCCGAGCCAGCCGCTTAGGGAGAGGCTGCAGTGGTCAATCAAGGAAAGGGCAAAGGGAAGCCAAAAGGCTCCTGGGCCCCGAAGAAAGGAAAGGGTCAGGCTGGAGATGATATGCTCGACCAGCCGTGCCCCATACACACGAAGAAAGATGAAGAGGGAAACTTGGTGTATCCCAAGCACACCACTCGACAGTGTCGGCTCCTGATCCAGAGCTTCCAGAAAGATCAGTCGACTGAGAAAGAAAAGGAATTAGAAGAGTCCGAAGATAAGGAAGGGGACGGAGGATACCCCCGGATCAACTCCACTTTGGTGATTTTCGCGGACGTCGAGAGCAAAAGTCGATTGAAATCATCAACAGAGAAGTAAACATGGTTGCCCCGGCGACCCCCACGTTTTTGAAATGGTCAAAAACCCCCCATCACATTCGACCAGTCCGATCACCCAGCGTACATTGCCACCCCCGGGTGGCAGGCACTGGTGGTCGACCCAGTTATCGAAGGCACACGCCTGACCAGAGTTCTGATGGATGGGGGCAGTGGCTTGAATATCTTGTATGCAGCAACCCTCCGGGATATGGGCATTCCGATGTCCAAGCTGAGAGAAAGTAACATGAGGTTCCACGGGGTAATCCCTGGGAAGAAAGCCGACTCACTTGGCCAGATCTCACTCGACGTAGTCTTTGGTGAGTCGAAGAACTACCGCAAAGAGAAGCTGACGTTCGAAGTGGTGGACTTCAACAGCGCCTATCACGCCATCCTAGGTAGGCCCGCCTACGCCAGGTTCATGGCTCGACCATGTTACGTCTTCTTCAAGCTGAAGATGCCGGGACCCAATGGCGTTATAACCGTCACTGGGAACCGTCAGAAAGCGTAAGAATGCTTCCAAAAAGGCTCGAATATCGCCGACGAGCAAATGGCAGCAGTAGAGATGGAGGAGTACCAAAAGAGAGTGGATCCGAGTGACCTGCTAAGGGCGAAGAAGCCGGCTTCCGAGTCAGCTTTCCAGTCGGCCGGGGACACGAAACCTGTGCACATCCACCCCACCAACCCCAACACAGCACCGACCCACATCTCCACTACACTCGACAGCAAATAGGAAGAAGCGCTCGTCCAGTTCCTCCGTGAGAACTGGGACATCTTTGCATGGAAACCATCAGACATGCCGGGTGTACCCAGGGGACTGGCTGAGCACCATTTGCGAGTCGACCCTAAAGTGAAACCTATGAAGGAACATCTCCGTCGATCCGCTGCGGAGAAGCGAAAGGCAATTGGCGAAGAAGTGGCTCGACTCCTCGCAGCAGAGTTTATCCACGAGATATACCACTCTGAGTGGCTCGCCAACGTCGTCATGGTCCCCAAGAAGGACAAGTCTCTCCCCATGTGCATCGATTTCAAGCACATCAATCGGGCCTGCCCGAAAGATCATTTTCCTCTTCCCCGCATCGATCAGATAGTCGACTCGACTGCGGGATGTGAACGTTTGTCCTTTCTGGACGCGTATTCCGGGTACCATCAGATCCGTCTGTTCGGGCCCCGACAAAATCAAGAAAACTTTCATCACCCCCTTCGGGTGTTTTTGTTATGTCACCATGCCTTTCGGCCTCAAAAATGCTGGCGCTACCTTCATGCGCATGATCTAGAAGTGCTTGATAAAGCAAATCAGTCGGAACGTCGAGGCATACATGGATGACATTGTGGTCAAGTCACGGAAAGGTTCCGACCTACTGACTGACCTCGCTGAGACATTCGCAAGCCTAAGAAGCTACGATATCAAGCTCAACCCATCAAAGTGTACATTTGGAGTTCCTGGCGGCAAGTTGCTCGGTTTTCTCGTTTCCGAACGGGGAATCAACGCCAACCCAGAGAAGGTCAGCACCATCCTTCGAATGAAATGCCCCAAGCGTATACATGACGTCCAGAAGCTTACTGGTTGCTTGGCCGCATTGAGTCGATTTATTTCTCGTCTTGGTGAGAAGGCACTACCTCTCTACCGACTCATGAAGAAATCCGACAAGTTTGAGTGGAATCCCGAAGCCGAAGCAGCGTTTGAAGAGCTCAAAGCCCTGCTGTCCACCCAGATGGTGCTCGCCGCTCCAGTCAGCGGAGAGCCTCTTCTGCTGTATATTGCTGCCACTGGACAAGTCGTCAGTACTGTACTCTCGGTTGAGCTGGAAAAAGAGGGCAAGGCATACAAGGTCCAACGCCCGGTCTATTATATATCCGAAGTTTTTACTCCCTCCAAGCAAAGGTATCCACATTACCAAAAGCTTGTGTACGGGATTTACTTGACTGCCAAAAAGGTTGCCCATTACTTTTCGGACCATTCGATCTCAGTCGTCAGCGACGCCCCGCTGTCAGAGATCCTAAACAACCGAGACGCAACCGGTCGAGTGGCAAAATGGGCGATTGAACTTCTTCTGTTAGATATCAAGTTTGAAGCGAAGAAAGCCATCAAGTCTCAGGCTATAGCAGATTTTGTGGCCGAGTGGATAGAACAAGAGCTACCGACTCAAGTCCAGTCGGACCATTGGACTATGTTCTTCGATGGATCCAAGATGCTGAACGGATCCGGTGCAGGCGTGGTCCTGGTCTCTCCCAGGGGCGACAAGCTCAGCTACGTCCTTCAGATCCATTTTGATTCATCAAACAACGAGGCCGAATATGAAGCACTTTTGTATGGGTGGCGTATGGCCATCTCACTCGGCGTCCGTCGCCTGATGGTCTACGGCGACTC
Source organism: Secale cereale (assembly GCA_902687465.1). Lineage (NCBI taxonomy): Eukaryota > Viridiplantae > Streptophyta > Magnoliopsida > Poales > Poaceae > Secale > Secale cereale. Next base: position 757,779,652 of record LR738710.1, read on the forward strand.
CGACCTGGTGGTGAACCAAGTGATGAAAGAATGGGACGTCAGGAGCCCGGCAATGACCAGTTATTGCAGTGCAGTGCGGAAGCTTGAAAAGAAGTTCGAAGGCTTAGAGCTCCATCATGTGCCCGGAGCCAAGAATCAGCTAGCCGATGACCTCGCAAAAATCGGGTCAACTCGGAAGCCTATACCCAAGAATGTGTTCCTAGAGCATCTGCACACCCCTTCTGTCAAAGAAGACCCCTTCACGGAAGAGCCCCCGCAGCCAGTCAACGTGTCAGATCCGACTGAAGTCGAAGTACCTGCCGTGGTCGACTTGATCATGGAGGTCCTAGTGATTACGCCAGACTGGAGTGTGCCATATATATCATATCTGCTCAGGCAAGAACTCCCAGAAGATGAGGAAGAAGCGCGCCAGATCGTCCGCCGATCCAAGGCGTTCACAGTCATCCAGGGTCAGCTCGACAGAGAAAGCGTCACCGGAGTCGCCCAATGCTGCGTCGATCCACAGGAAGGTCGACTGATCTTGGATGAAATCCACTCGGGAACTTGCGGCCACCACGCCTCCTCTCGGACTATAGTGGCCAAAGCATACCGAGCCGGGTTTTACTGGCCCCGCGCCAACGAGATGGCCAAGGATATTGTGGACAAATGCGCAGGTTGCCAGTTCTACTCCAACATGTCCCACAAGCCGGCGTCCGCCCTAAAGACCATTCCGCTAGTCTGGCCCTTTGCTGTTTGGGGCTTGGACATGGTCGGCCCCTTCAGGACAGGCAGAAGCGGATTTACCCACCTTCTGGTGACAGTCGACAAGTTCACCAAATGGATTGAGGCCAAGCCCATCAAGAACCTCGAGTCAAGCACCGCCATCAGCTTCATCAGGGAATTGATATTCAGATATGGAGTCCCCCACAGCATCATCACAGACAACGGCTCCAACTTTGACTCGGATGAATTCAGAGCTTTCTGCGCTTCCCAAGGAACACGAGTCGACTACGCCTCCGTGGCACATCCACAGTCAAATGGACAGGCAAAAAGAGCAAATGGTTTGATTCTCCAAGGCCTAAAGCCGCGGCTCATGCGCGATCTTAAGCATGCCGCCGGGGCTTGGGTAACTGAACTGCCATCTGTCCTATGGGGTCTGAGGACAACTCCAAACCGGTCGACTGGCCGTACCCCTTTCTTCATGGTCTATGGAGCCGAAGTTGTGTTGCCGAGCGACTTATTACACAATGCCCCCAGAGTGGAACTCTTCTCCGAAGCCGAGGCAGAGCAGGCTCGTCAGGATGCAGTCGACCTTTTGGAAGAGGAAAGAGAGATGGCCCTGGTCCGGTCGACCATCTATCAACAGGACCTGCGTCGATTCCATTGTCGCAACGTAAGAAGCTGAGCATTCTAGGAAGGAGACCTGGTCCTTCGAGTGCATCAGAAACGTCCACACAAGCTCGCCCCGGCCTGGGAAGGCCCGTTCATCATCACCAAGGTACTGCACAACGGAGCGTACCACCTCTACAATGTAGCCAAGAAGAAAGACGAACCTCGTTCGTGGAATGCGGACCTGCTCCGCCGCTTTTACAGTTGAGACACTCGACAGTCGAGTTGTAATAAAGATTTCCAAATTTGTTTCAAAGACAAGTTAGCAATGATCCTTTAACGATTGATGTCCTCTAAAAACATTGGTCTTCAAAATCCCCCAGTGGGTGCTTAGCTGCGGTCCACCAAGCTACGTTACATGTATAAAGTGGCTCCGTCTTCCGAGCTTCGCCACAAATACAACGTAGCTTGGAGCCGCCTAAGTTACAAACATCCACTCCGAGTGAAGAGCAACCCTCTCACTCGGAGGCTTAGCTGCGACCCCGTGACTCGCGTAAGTTCCAAACACTTACTCCGAGTGAAGAGCAACCCCCTCACTCGGGGGCTTAGCTGCGGTCCTCCGAGCTACGTTACAAGTATAAAGTGGCTCTGCCTTCCGAGCTCCGCCACAAATACAACGTAGCTTGGAATCGTCTAAGTTATAAACATCCACTCCGAGTGAAGAGCAACCCTCTCACTCGGGGGCTTAGCTGCGACCCCATGACTCGCCTAAGTTTCAAACACTTACTCCGAGTGAAGAGCAACCCTCTCACT